>JAXQQM020088346.1:0-33143 GCA_034641835.2 Pinus albicaulis
TACTAAAGGAGGTAAGGCATGTTCCAGATCTGAAGAAAAAATCTAATTTCAACGGGGCAATTAGGCAGTGAAGGTTGTGTGACAACTTTCACAGATAAAACTTGGAATGTCACCAAAGGAGCGTTGGTAATAGAAAAAGGTGAAAAGGTTGGTCCATTGTATTTATGCAATTGTATTTCTAACTCTGTTAATGCTTTAACTTCCAAAGGAGAAAATGCAGCATTATGGCATCATAGGCTCGGACACATGAGTGAGAAGAGAATGAATATTCTTCACTCAAGAAATTTGTTGCCAGGTTTGAAGAATGGTTATTTGGATTTCTGTGAGAATTGCATTTATGGAAAACGGAAGAGAGTCAGATTTCTCAGAGTTGGGAAAGAAAAGAAGAGCGAAAAATTGGAGCTTGTGCATACATATGTATGGGGACCTGCTCAGGTATCATCTCTCAGTGGCTCTCGTTATTATGTTACTTTTATTGATGATGCAACTAGAAAAACATGGATTTATTGTACTCAGAATAAATTTGATGTATTTGATACTTTCAAGAAATGGAAAGCTTTGGTTGAGATTGAGACAGGAAAGAAGTTGAAGTGTCTCAGATCAGACAATGGAGGTGAATATTGTAGCAAAGAGTTTGATAGGTACTGTTCAAAGCATGGAATTTTTAGAGTAGAATATTGGCTTCAAGAACACCACAAGAAAATGGTGTGTCGAAAGTATGAATAGGAACAATCATGGAGCATGCAAGGTGCAAGAGATTGCATGCAGGATCGCCTTTACAATTTCCGGGGCGACAAGTTGTAGATAATGTTTGTTTATCTAACAAACAGGGCCTTCAAGTTCCTCGATGGTGGTATCTCCAGAGGAAAAGCATGGACGTGTAAACTACTGCCCGTACAAAACATGTGAGGCTCTCATTCATATTAGCTCGACTAGCTAAAGAAAACAGAACAAAGCTTGAGGCAAAATCAAAGAAATGTACCTCTATTGGATAAGGTGCTAATGATTTTGTTTATCACTTATATGATTATGAAAATCACAAAATTATTAGGAGCAGAGATGTAATATTCAATGAAAAGGTCTTGTATAAGAATCAGCTGCAGGAAAAGAAACAGGAAAAAGAAAGCAAGGAATACACGGTTCTTGATGAGATAACTGAAAAAGTAAAGGTGCCTGAAAATAATAATAATCAACAACCACAACAACAACAACTACCACAACAGCAACAGGCACCTCAAACACCTGAAAGTGGTGTTAGAAGATCTACCAGGATAAGTAGACCCCCTGAACAATACTCTCCTTCATTATATTATTTATTGTTGACTGATTCTGGTGAACCTGAATGTTATGAAGAAGCAATGCAGGTTGAAAGTAGGAAGAAGTGGGAGCTAGCCATGGAAGAAGAGATGGACTCCTTAATGCATAACCAGACTTGGGACTTAGTCAAGTTGCCTGCATGTAAAACTACATTGCAGAATAAATGGGTTTACAGGCTGAAGGAAGAAGATGGAGGAAAAAAAAGGTACAAAGCTAGACTTGTGGTGAAGGTGTTTGCACAAAAGAAAGGTATTGATTTTGATGAAATATTTTCTCCTGTTGTTAAGATGAATTCAATCAGAACTATCTTAAGTCTTGTAGCAGCGGAAGATTTACATCTTGAACAGTTAGATGTAAAGACAACATTTCTCCATGGAGATTTGGAGGAAGAGATATACATGCAAAAACCAGAAGGATATGAGGTAAAAGGGAAAGAAAAATTGGTGTGCAGGTTAAAGAAGAGCTTGTATGGCTTAAAACAGGCTCCAAGGCAATGGTATCTAAAATTTGACAAGTTTATGTCTGAACAAGGTTATACTAGATGTCACTCTGATCATTGTGTTTATATAAAAAGGCAAAATGATGGCAGCTATATTATATTGTTATTGTATGTAGATGACATGCTTGTTGTAGGGTCTAACATGCAGGAAATAAATGTGCTCAAAATAAAATTGGAAAATTCATTTGCAATGAAGGATTTGGGAGCTGCAAGACAGATCCTTGGTATGAGGATAACTAGAGACAGGAAAAATCACAAATTAACACTGTCTCAAAATGAGTACATAGAGAAGGTGTTGAAAAGATTTAATATGCAGAATGCAAAACTAGTTAGTACACCTTTTTCTAGCCATTTCAAACTTAGTAAGGAGATGTGCCCAAAGACCCAATAAGACATGGATTATATGTCCAAAGTTCCATATGCATCAGCAGTTGGAAGCTTAATGTATGCAATGGTCTGCACAAGGCCTGATATTGCACATGCAGTGGGAGTTGTAAGTAGGTACATGAACAATCCAGGAAAAGAACATTGGATGGCAGTAAAATGGATTCTCAGATATTTGAGAGGTACCACAAATCAAGCATTATGCTTTGGTGATTCAAACATTGCTCTACAGGGATATGTTGATGCAGATATGGCAGGTGACAGAGATAACAGGAGGAGCACTACATGATATGTATTTACTGTAGGTGGAAAAACTGTCAGTTGGGTTTCAAAAATCCAAAGTGTTGTTGCACTTTCAACAACAGAAGACGAGTATGTTGCTGCTACAGAGGCTAGTAAAGAAATGATTTGGTTACAAAGGTTTATGGATGAATTGGGTAAGAATCATGATATGGGCACACTATACAGTGATAGCCAAAGTGCTATTCATCTTGCAAATAACTCAACATTTCATTCCAGGACTAAACACATACATCTCAAGTACCATTTCATACGGTCAGTATTGGAAGATGGAGAGTTGAAGCTGGAAAAGATACACACTAGCCAGAATCCTGCAGATATGCTAACAAAGTTGTAACCAGGGAGAAACTGAGAACATGCTCAGTTTCAATTGGTCTTCAAGGATGACGATGAAGATGAGAAACAACCAGGTCCAAAGAGGAGTCATTGTCCAGCAAATGAAGCAACGATGGAGTTGCTACAATCAGTCTCCAAGTGGGAGATTGTTGGGTGTGGAGCCTGATTATCTTGTTTACTTTGTATCACAGCATTGGACCCCTGTACCTTAAAAGGGGCGGCAACGCCGCCCATAATTAATCGTTGCCGTGGGGGGTCCAGTGGGGGCAAATAGCGCTGGAGCTCCTATGCGGGGTTTTTGGGGGCAGCGCCCCCGAAGCTAAAAACAGATGTAAAATTTCCTTGTAAAAGTATAGTAATTTCTAGTCAATCTGGGTCGTTCATTAGGCAAATGATCTGACGGTAGAAGTTATGTTTAGATTAGAGTTTTTTTCCCTAGAAGGCAACCCCCTTGTATATATGAGGGTATTGTATTGCATCTGTGTATCATATGTGTATTCTCAGAGCGAGAAACAGAGAGAAAGACTGTGAGAGAGAACAGAGGATATTACAGCGGATATGCTGTAGGTTTTGTCTCTTCATTTTTGCTGGATAATAGAAAGGAAGGACTGGCTGTTCGGGGTGGACGTAGCCCAAACTGGGTGAACCACGTATATCTGTGTCTCTCTAGTTTTATGTGTGTTGTGTGCTTTTATTTTCCGCATATTTTATGTGTTTCATTGCTCCATAATATATAATTTTCTAACAATTTTCTCCTAATTTCCATAATTTTCATAAATAAATGCCAAATAATGCCTCTTTTCCTTTTCAATGCCTTTTCCATTTCCTTTTTGAATTTCCCTTTAGCCATAATAAACCAAATGAACACCACTTAAGATATATTCCCCTGCATTCAGATTGGAATACACGTCCCATGACCTTGGTCTTATTTTTTTTAAGTGGAAATCAACTAGGGGTTGTTACAGAACCCTCCCCCTTGGGGGAACACCATCCTCAATGTTCTATGTCACCTATGACCAAAAACCCGCTTAAAATAAAAATTACAACCCATGGAGCTTTATAACATAGCTCGTTGCAGTATTTACAATGACCAATGCTGAAAACATGACAAACATATCATTTAGTGGAGCTTTATAACACAATTCATTATGGTATTTACAATAACATCCACATATACACTCATGCACATTTTCTTGAACCAGAAAATAACCATACCATATATGAAGCTTTATAACACATCTTGATATAATATTTACAATAATATACACATATGCACATTTTCTCTAACTAAAAAATAAGAGTATATGTTTCCTGCATCAAAAATAGGGGAATCCATAGGTTCACACCTCCACCCTCAAAAGTAATACCAGGATTCACCTCCTTCCTAGGAAGTCCATAATCCACTGCCAAAATCAAACCAACATCCAATGTTCAACACTACAATCCTGCGCCACTTGTTTTCTTAGTAAACATTTACTAGCTCATTTCTCCAGGGCACACTCCAACTATGATTTTGATTCCATCTAAAAATGATAATAACGAAAATCAATGTATTCCCTTACATTCCCTTCTCTTCTACATGGCCCCTCAGGCAATCTAGTCACCCCCTTTCGTGCATTGTTAGGTCCCTATATTACCAATATAGTCCCTTATTGTTATTAGTGTAACCCCTTTATTGTTATTATTGTACCCTTGTAACCCCCATTTTGTTATTATTGTGCCCTTAAATTATTATTTTTAGGTCGGCTAGGATTACATTGTGGCCCACTAGGATTACATTATGGCCACATGGACTCCTATATATAGAAAGGAGGTTTTTTAAATTGTATCATCCAAGAATTTTTCATTTATGTAATGTATTGGAGGTTTCCCCCTCGAATTGGCTTATTTCTAAGGCGTTGATATCTCTTTTCTTCTATTTTTGGAGTTGGTTACACAACATTTCGTATCAGAGCTTTGGATTCTAGGGTTTCGCTACTCCAAAAAGGTCATCGTGGAATTGTCGCTATAATTTTTTTTATACGAAGTTTCAAAAGATGAAATTTTTAAGGTGTGAAGCCAAAATCCTGAGGAAAATCATCTAAAAATTTCAGAGCTTGGTTCGTAATATTTTTGGAGATATGATCTGTGAAAGTTAGGTCTTTTTTCAGGCTCCTAAATAGGTCATCGTGGAATTTTTGCTATAACATTTTTTCTATGAAGGTTCAGAATCTGAAATTTTTAGGGTGCAAAGCTGAAAGCCTGAGGAAACGCATCAAAAAATTTCAGATCTTGATTCACAATATTTTTGGAGATATGATCTGTGGAAGGTGGTGCTTTTTCAGGCTCCCAAATTTCATCTCAAAGAGGTGATCGTGGGAAAAGTTCAATAACTCTCTCTATGAGCATCGGATTGGAGTGCTGTAAAAAGTGGTCACAAGCACATGGACTTCAGTTTCTTGGCTATCAATTTTAGAGGCTAAGTACAAAACAGTGACACGTGGAAGGTCGTACAAGTTCACTCTATTGAACCAGTCCATAATTAGGTCATTGTGGAATATTGGACATAACTTTGTCTTGGAGAATCCAAATCAGGTCAGAACTATGGCATTCAAAAGAGAATTAATAGGGCTACTTCAGTGCTAAATTTCAGATATTGAAGAGCTGCAATCACAGAGACAATCAAATTTCAATATCGAGCTCCTCAAAAGCAAGAAAAAGGTGTGTATTTTTTTCCGAATTGCATAAGTCTTGTTTGAAAAATCAATTTGAATTGATTCCAAGGGCATATTGTAGAATAGATATCAATATCGGGTTCTAAAAAATGCCCCGTAAAAATAATTCAACACCCATTAAGCCTTCATAAGGCTCTACTATGACTCATGAAGATGAAGAATTGCAACATGATCTATCAAAATTACAAGAGCAAATGCATCAAATTTCGCTCTCGCAAAGAGCAGCAAAAAATGAAATGGAAGTTTTGAAGAAAGGCGTGGAAGCAAAGATGGATGGTGTGAAGAATAATATGGATGGTTTGAAGAAAGACGTGGAATCTAAGATAGATGACATGGAAGCTGGTATGGAATCTAAAATGGAAAACATGAAGAATGATCTAAAAGCAGACATAGAAGGTTTGACAAAATTGATACAAGAAATGTTTCCTAATGGTGAAAAGATAGTAGAGGAAACTCATGATGAGAACAAAATAAATGTTAATCGTGATTTCATAAACTCTAATGTTGGCGGGAAGAACCACCATATTCCAAAAATGGATATGAGGAAGTTTGATGGAAAGGATCCTTTAACATGGATACTACAGATGGAGCAATATTTTGATCTCCATAATGTGCAAAACACACAAAAGGTACGCATTGCAACTTTACATTTAGAACAAAATGCATTTGTATGGTATCGATGGCTTTGCTCCCGTAAAAAAATTGTCAATTTTTACGGAGGAAATGATAGCACATTATGAGGATACAAAGAGCAACACCTTCTTTAGCCAATTGATAAATCTAAAACAAAAGGGTTTAGTGGGGGAGAACATTGAGGACTTCCAAAAATTGAATATAAGGGTAACTGATATTCCAGAGGAACATAGGAATGATCTCTTCATAGGCACTTTAAAGGATAACATCCAACAAGAAGTTCTCGTTTTGGAACCTGATTCATTAGAGAAGGCATTCAGGTTGACAAGAAAAATTGAATGTAAAATTATGGCGACAAGGAAGCCTACCACTCACTTCTATAAAGAAGGAAGTGTTTCTACACCTAGATTTCCACAACCTACAAGGTTGACACCACAAAAATTGGAAGAAAAAAGAGAAAAAGGGCTTTTCTATAGTTGTGATAGAAAATATACTAAAGGTCATAAGTGTGCTGAGAAGAAATTATTTTATATAGATTGTGAAGAGGAAGAAGAAAATGAACAAGAAGAGGATATACACCAGGAACCAGCCCTAGAAGAGGAAGAAATGAATCTGACCATATCGTGTAATGCACTGGCAGGAATTACCACTCAAACTCTCAAGATAGAAGGACATATCAAGAAGAAAAAGGTAATAGTGTTGATTGATTCAGGTAGCACCCATAATTTTATTCATTGCAAGATATCCAAGGAATTAAATTGTTTCCTATACCCAACACCTGAATGTCAAGTGATGGTGGCAAATGGAGGAACTATAAATTTCTCTGGAAAATGCCATAATATCAAGCTAACCATGGGGGAATATGTATTGACTACTCCAATGATTTCCATTCCTATGGGAGGTGCTGATGTTGTACCAGGAGTACAATGGTTACAATCTTTGGGGACGGTAGCTTTTAATTTTCAAGAACTTTTCTTGAAATTTTTTTCAGAAGGAAAGGAAATCGAATTACGGGGTATTGCAGAGAAGCTGGGAAAGATAATAAGCTCTAATGTCATGACAAAGCTTCTAAAGAAAGAACAACGAGGTGTAATTGCACAATTATGCTCACTAGAAGTTCCAACATCAAAATCATCTATTTCTGCAGATCTCCAACAAGTCTTGGACAATCATTTCAAGGTGTTTGAAACTCCCAAAGGACTCCCACCTATTCGTGATCATGATCATGCTATTCATTTGATTCCAGGAAGTGTTCCTCCAAACATCAGACCTTATAGATATCCTTACTTCCAAAAGAGCGAAATTGAACGTATGATTGCAGAAATGTTAGAGGCGGGTATAATTCAACCTAGTCAAAGTTCTTTCTCTGCTCCCGTAGTATTGGTACACAAGAAGGATGGATCATGGCGAATGTGTCTGGATTATAGGGAGCTCAATAAGCTCACCATTAAAGACAAATTTCCCATTCCTGTGATTGATGAATTATTGGATGAATTACATGGAGCAATTTATTTTACCAAGTTGGATCTTCGTTCAGGATATCATCAAATTAGAATGAAGACTGGCGATATTCCAAAAATAGCATTTCGAATTCATGAGGGTCATTATGAATTTTTGGTCATGCCTTTTGGCCTTACCAATGCACCTTCTACATTTCAAGGGTTGATGAATTCCATTTTCAAACCCTTCCTTAGAAAATTTGTGTTGGTATTTTTTGATGATATACTAATCTATAGCAAGTCTTGGAAGGATCATGTTGAACATGTTGACAGGGTGCTCAAACTATTGCAGGAGAAACAATTATATGCAAATATATCCAAATGTTTCTTTGGAGTACAAGAGGTGGAATATCTGGGTCATATTGTTTCTCACGAGGATGTTAAAGTAGACCCTAACAAAATTAAATCCATTAAGGAATGGAAAGTCCCCATGACCATAAAGTAGTTGTGAGGATTTCTCAGGTTAACAGGGTATTATCGGAAGTTTGTTAAGAATTATGGGAGAATAGCAGCACCTCTAACAACATTATTGAAGAAATATGCATTTTCATGGACTCCTGAATCAACTAAGGCCTTTGAACATCTTAAAGAGGCAATGTGCCTAGCACCGATCTTAGCTATGCCAGACTTCACAAAAACCTTTATTGTGGAATGTGATGCCTCAGGAAATGGAATTTGTGCTGTTTTAATGCAGGAAGGAAGACCCATTGCTTTTGAAAGTCATCCAATGAAAGTAAAGTATTTACAGAAACCTATTTATGAGAAGGAAATTTCAGAAATACTGCATGCACTAAAGAAATGGAGAACTTACCTAATGGGAAGACACTTCAAGGTAAAAACTAATCATGATAGTCTTAAACACATTTTGGAACAAAGACTATCTTCTGAAGAGCAGCAAAAATGGGTCACAAAGATGTTGGGTTATGACTTTGAAATAATCTACAAAAAAGGAAAGCTTACTGTTGTTGCAGATGCACTCTCAAGAAAGAATGAAGAGGTGGAAGCATTACTTTGTGCCATTTCTATTATCCAACCAGATTGGATAACCAAAGCAAGAGATGAATGGAAGAAGGAAAAAGATGTATGGGCACTCATTCAAAAGTTGCAGCAAGATCCTAGTACATCTAATACATTTAGTTGGAAAAATGATTCCTTATGGTACAAAGATCACTTATATCTTTGTAAGAATTCCCAACTAAAACAAAAGATTCTTCTGGAATTGCAAACTTCTCCTTTAGGAGGACACTCAGGATTTTTAAAAACTTACCACAGGGTGAAGAAAGAATTTTTTTGGGATGGCCTTAAATCTGATATTCAAAAGTTTGTGGCGGAATGTTTGGTTTGCCAGCAGAATAAAGTGGAGACAATTAAGACCCGGGACTTCTACAACCTTTATCCATTCCAAGTCAGCGTTGGGAGGAGATTTCAATGGATTTTATCACAGGTTTACCTAAGTCTGAAGGAAAGAATGTCATCATGGTGGTAGTTGATAGACTTACCAAGTATGCACACTTTTGTGCATTATCTCATCCATTTAAAGCAAGTACGGTTGCTACTACATTTATGGACAGAATTCAAAAGCTACATGGAAGCCCAAGGGTTATTGTGAGCGACAGAGATCCCATTTTTACTGGAATTTTTTGGACGGAGTTATTTTCTTGTTTGGGTACTCAATTAGCTCATAGCTCATCTTATCATCCTCAATCTGATGGTCAAACTGAGATAGTAAATAAATGTTTGGAAGGATATCTTCGTTGTTTTGTATTTGATAAAAAAACACAATGGGTCAAGTGGTTACCTCTTGCTGAATGGTGGTATAACACTTCCTTCCATACTGCAGCAAAGATGACCCCATTTATGGCACTTTATGGATATCATCCACCATCTATCACATCATCTTTAAGGGAAAATTCGAAGGTTCAAGTAGTGGAAGATCACATCAAGCATCAGCAAGAAGTTCTCCAAGTCTTAAAGGATAGCCTAAATTTGGCACAAAATCGAATGAAACAACAGGCAGATCAACATCGCAGCGAGAGAAGTTTTGATGTAGGAGATTGGGTATTTTTACGGCTACAACCATACAAACAAATGTCCCTCAAGCAAGCTAAGAAGGATAATAAATTATCGCCAAAGTACTATGGTCCTTACAAGGTGTTTCAAAAGATTGGTACTATGGCATACAAATTGGAGCTTCCTGCTTCTTCACGAGTGCATCCAGTTTTCCATGTTTCATGCTTAAAGAAGGTTATAGGTGAAAATGTTCCAGTTCAAACAATATTTCCAGAACTTGATGAGGAAGGAAAAATCATATTGGAACCTGAAGCAGTCATGGAAACAAGAACTCGACAGCTACGAAATCGATCAATTTCAGAGTATCTCATCAAGTGGAAGAACTTACCCACTGAAGGTTCTACATGGGAGGATGAGAATTTTATACAGAAGCACCCAGAGCTACTCAAGTGTTGAGGACAACACTTTTTTGAAGGAGAGGGGCATGTTAGGTCCCTATATTACTAGTATAGTCCCTTGTTGTTATTAGTGTAACCCCCTTATTGTTATTATTGTACCCTTGTAACCCCCATTTTGTTATTATTGTGCCCTTAAATTATTATTGTTAGGTCGGCTAGGATTACATTGTGGCCCACTAGGATTACATTGTGGCCACATGGACTCCTATATATAGAAAGGAGGTTTTGTAAATTGTATCATCCAAGAATTGTTCATTTATGTAATGTATTGGAGGTTGCCCCCTCGAAGTGGCTTATTTCTAAGGCGTTGATATCTCTTTTCTTCTATTTTTGAGCTGGTTACACAACAAGCATTCACACACTTTCCAAGTTTTGTGAGTTTCCCCTTCTTTGCTATACAGTCCCTTGGGTGACCCCTCCCTTGGCAAGGTTTCCTCGCATTGGAAGGTCTAAAAACCAAGGCATATACCTACCTCAGAACCATCATACCAGTCATAACATGCTCATGGAAATCACTGAACACTATTGGATACTAGTGTCCCACAATGGCCCTACTCTTGAAGTGATTTACCAATATATTGTTGTCTGTTCCAATTCCTTTTTGAGGCTACTACTAATTCTTGTAGTGATTTTCAACCACCCAACAAAGAATTTTCATGTTTTCATGTAACAAGAACATAATTGTCATTAGATTCAAAATGAATTGAAGAAAATTCAAATCATACATCATTGGTAGCTCATCAATAAGGTACACTTGGGATTCTGTTCACTTCCTATCACAACAAGTTAAACTAGTTGTTTGATCAAATCATCATGTATACACATATCAAACTTGGTTAGCTCAGAGTGAAACCATCATAAATCAAAATCCTATATCACATGTAACCATCATAAATAAAATTCATAGATCACGTGCATAATTAAAAATGAAATAAAATATTGATATGTATCATTCAATCAGTCCTTTTTCCTTTTTGTACCCTCACCAAATCAATTACCAAACCCGGAAAGAACCCAATGCCTTTTTCTCCTCAATCACATACACATACACACAATGTACAACACAACACATACACCTACACAGGGCGTACAACACACCACATACACCTACACCTATTTTACAATACAATACATATACATACATAGAGTATAACACAACGAATACAAATGTGAGGATACAACGAATATAAAATAAAAATAACATAGTACCACATGTGAAAAAAAAATATGTATGACATGTACACAATACCACATGTACACAGTTCCACATGCATAACGTGTACACAATACCACATCTACACAACAATATACGTACACAACACCATCTACGAAACATGTAAACAACACCACATGTACATAGCACCACCTGCGCAACGTGTACACAACACCACATGTACAGAAAACCACATGCACGACATGTATACAACACCACATGTCCACAACACCACATGCACAACATGTACACAACACCACCTGCACACAACACCACCTACACACAGCACCACATGTACAACATGTATACAACACCACATGTACAATCATGCACACAACACCACATGTACATAGCATCACATGTACAACATGAACACAACACCACATGTACATATCACCTCATATCCAATATGCGCATAGCACCATATAAACACAGCACCGTATATCCAACATGTGCACAACACCATATGTACATAACACCACATATGCAACATGCACACAACACCATATGTACAAAACATCTCCTATCCAACATGACCAAAACACTATATGTACATAGCATCGCATATCCACATGTGTAAAACACCATTTGTACACAACATCATATATACACAATACCGCATGTACACAACATCATAGGTACAACATGTACAATAGATACACAACAGTAGTACTACGAATCCATAGACCACACATTGTCTCTACCAAGAAACCTTGCTTCTAGTGTCCTTCCACTATCCATGCTTGTCTCAACATGTCGTAGATCACATTACTTTCATTCCACTGAAGTATCCCTCAGTGTTAACTTCCATAACATAAACATAGGCATAGTACAAAAACATTATATCAATTCATATCCATATGATATTGATCTCATATATTTGTCAGTTTTTTCTTCCCATTTGATTCCTCATAAACCAGGAAGCACTTCATGCCATTCACTTACATAAGCAATCATTCCTCCGCAGGAACGAGTAATGATGACCATGTCAGACAACAACATACACACATGCACACACACATAATCATAATCACAACATAATTAATAGATATCATAATGTCTAGGTTAATAGAACTCCCTTTATCTGTGCACAAAATGCACAACATTGAGAATACTAGTTCCTAACATAGCTAAGGCATCTAACACCTCAAATCAATTCACTTTACCTTTACTAGTTACCTTCCTCATGATTGTCTTACCACTGTCCATTTACACCAATGGACCCAACCAATCCAACTGACTGCCATATTCTTGCCTTTAGCAGGCCTTATTCATGCACCACACTTCATCTGAGCCTTGCATTACCTATAGGGTTTCATTCAGCTCTCCCCGTGCTCCATTAACTTTATATTTCCTAACCAATGCCCAAAAAAACTCAAAACATAAAAGGAAAGAATGATAAAAAAACAAGAATAAAACCATGAAAAACCAATAAAAATATGACACCAAAAACAAAGTGGCATGGCCATGAACTAGACATAAGAAAAATTACAAAGAAAGCGGAAGAAAATCACAAAATATCAAAAGAAAAAGACTCCCAACAAAACACATGAATCAATCCCATGATTGTCGACGCTTCCAAAGGAAAGCTTAGCCCAAGCCTTCTTCAATAATTCATGGAAGTATTTTTTTACATGTAACTCCCTACATCATACTTCCATAAACTCACAATTGTCAATGCATAAATAAACATAAAAATATATTGGTTACCTTAACTTGTTATGCCAAGCACGTTGCCTTGTAACTGAAAAAAACCATGCCAGCTCTCAAGGGATTCCAATTCCTTGACGAATCTAGCCATAAGTTGAAACCAGTTTGTATACCTATCAAATACATGTTCATGAATCTAGCACATATCCACATAATGTTAGAAAAAAAATAAAGGTTGGGATGACTTCTTCTATGTAAAGTACTCATTCATTTGGAATCGTGGCTTCCAAACATATCCAAAGGAATTCTCATGCAATTCCTTTCTTTTATCTTTTACCTTGCTACAATCAAGTCTTACTTTGTACTGTCACATCACCCATATATTTGTTACGTAAAAAAATCAACTGTTACCTTGGCATGCTAATTCCAAGCATGTTTCCTTGAAATTGTTCACACATGTAAATCACATGTTCTAATCATCAAGATGTCATTTATATGAATTAGAAATATAAATTTACCAAGACTAACCACCATGTTATAATGTGCAATTAACTCACACTCATTAGTCATAATAATACAACTAGCACCCACTTACACTCAAGTGCATATAATTTGTCTCAACATATATTATGTTAGTACAACCATCTTAAAACAAGATCATTCCTTCATGCAATCTTAAATACACATACTCATATCATGCAATTAATCAAACATTCATACAACCTTTAAACATACCATGTTAGATAAACAAAATAGACAACATAATCAACTCATACCCCAAAAGTATTTCAAGGGAGGCTATCAAATATACACAAGTCAGTCATGATTAGTATTACACAATATTACAAGTATATCGACTCATACCTGAATATCATAACCATAAACATATGCACAGGCCGATCCAGATTATCACGATACATATAACATAAGGATCTTAACTACAATGACCATAACCATCATGCATATAACCAGAATTAATATAACAAAAAAATACTATGATGCATGAATATCCAACACATGTACATATGACTGCATTGAATGACTAGCATCTATCATGCATGTAACCATAAAAAAGGTTGAACTATAGGGATACACATAACCATAATGTATATAACAACCATTAACCAACATACCCTCATGCCCAATGTATAAACTTATATGATGATCTGTTCTTACCTTGAGGTCCAGTGCTACAACCTCGCTCTGATGATTTGAATTTCCTGCTCTATCTCAGCCAACACATTAGCATCATACATGATAACATAAACTATGACACCAATTATATATATAACAACCATAGCCATGATCACACATGAACATGACCTACATGCAGGCATAACAATCACATTCCACCCATCCAGTCCAAGTATTAAACCTGGGAGCTCTAATACCATTTTGTAACGCCCTCTCATAATAGCTACATTATCATCTACACCAGTAAAAACCGATGAAATTAATGACCAGGTGACTAAAACATTTATTCACCACAATTATTTCAAGTGAATCACTACTAAATTTGAGAAATTTTAAGTGACCGAACTAAAAATGACTAACTTAAATGACTAATTTATTCTAGGAATAAAATATGCAGCTAGATAATAAGTGACTAAACTAAAAGTGACTAACTTAAAAATATGACCAAATAACAAGTACAACAATTATATGAATTAGTCATCTATCTCAGTAATTTTTAATTGTGTCACTTCATAAATGGAAAATTGTAGTTTTGATACAAGTGTTACATTTCACTAAAGGGGTCTCTGAATCCATCTACAGTGTTAAAATTCTCTCAGTTGTGTCCATTCTTTCCATCAATTTGTTGATAAGTGCATGATAGTTCTCTAAGAAACAATGTTGGATATCCTGTCCCTCATTTACCTCAAAGTGATAGACCCACGATTCCCCTTGCCACCATGAGCTCCACCTCCATAACGACTCTGCTTTTGAACCCTCATACCCCCACCCATTCTAGCCCCCCACTTACCTCCTCCATGACCTCCACGCACACCCACACTAGCAAGCTCCGCATGCCCCACACTCTTGCCACCCCCCCATGGAGCCTCCATGATTATTTCCGAGTCCACCACACCCACAAGGCTATGGACGACAGGGGAGGGAGAACACACATACTGCACTGGGGGCTTCATAATTCCCCAAGGTCAAGGATCCCCACAATGTGAAAAGTCTAGAGACTAGAACCCCCACCATAGAAAACAACCACCACCAGAAAAGGAGCCAAATGTCATTTCCCGCCACCGATGGGAAGCACAAAGCCACCTCTAGCTACCAAATAAAGACTGCCACCACTAGGAAAACCAAATACCACCACCCACCAAACCAACACAGGAAATTGAACAAAAAGCAATGGCAAAGTAGTCGATGCCTGATCATAACTTCGCCCAGGGTAGTGACCAACCTCTGAATTTTCCGTAAAGAGACCACATGCAAATCCACTATACATCATCGCATCCATGCCAAAGGGCATGAAATTGGGAAAAGAACTAGTTTTCTGCCACCCTCGAAGTTTCCTAGACTGCAGATTCCATCTTCCTCTCTTAGCATGAAAAAATAGGCTCACCGAAAGCCAAGAAAAATGGAAACAAGTGAGCTCACTTTCCTTATACTTCCTATCCTCGACCCAGACACAGAAAATGGCTAAGAAACTAAGCATCAAGGACCGGTTGAACACACCACATGAAAAAATGCCCATGACAAGCACACACAAGCCACTCCCTATGTAAACCTCCTACGATGTTTACGCTTCCTCCCCAAAGGCCACTTCCAGCACCAACACCAAACCGAAGTGAGGAGTCGAATGTCAAGCTCCTCCATCTTCCCTCACCTTAACCTTTCACCACCCCCGAACTCCAACGCGTAGTTATTTTTCACAAGAACTTCCAACATGAAGATAATACCTCTCCCGTTGCATGTGTTATGGTGAAGGGATCGAGAGGACCCTCCCTCACCCTCACTCCACTTGTATTTACTCATGCGAGACACCTTCCACGTGTTGCTCAGACCTCACTCCCATCGGGGAGTGTATGAACCTTTTTTAATTTAGATATGAACCTTAATTGTTTTTTTAATGGTGTATGAACTTTTATTAATTGTTTGATATGAACCTTGGTTAATTTTTAATGGTATTATGAAATTTTGTTAATTGTTTAGGTATGAACTTTATTTAATTTTTTAACAATATATAAACCTTATTAATGATTATAAATATGTAATTCAAAATATTTAAGTATGGTTTATGTTTTAATAATGGATAAATGTGTTTAGTTTTATCAATTTCTATGAGAATTATACCAATGAATATATATATTTCATTTAATACATAATTTACATGATTATATGAAATTAAGCTTTAAATAAAACAATATTATTGGTTTTATATTTGATTAATAATCAAAGTAGTAAATATTAATTTTTATATTTTAATTTGAAAGTTTCATTTTTTTCAATTTAAAACAAAATGGTTTCCTTAGTTTTGTAAGTTTAGTCACCCTGCCAAAGATGGCATTGGAGGTAATGATGTGTTATGATTCAAGTTTTAAATTTGAGGTTTTGGATTGTAGTGGCCCCATCTATCATGCCCTCAATATCAAACTAGTCATAATTTTAACCTTGAAGTGAAAATTCAAGTGCTCGCAGTAACACCACTTTTTTACTCAAGGTTTGATTTCAAGGTCTTTGTTCACAATGGTATTGATTGTTGGGGCCACAATTTCAAACAAGTTGTAATTTTATTATAGTCATTTTTAAGGTAGGTTGTTACTAATATCGTCATTTTTGTTTTCAAGGGGGGGGGGGGTTGGGGGGGTGTTGTTTGAGTTTAATGTTTTTGTTGGAAATGTTACCCCTGCTTTTTGTAGTGGCACCATAATATTGTTTTTGGATAAGTAGGGTAGATTGTCTTTGATGGGTTGGTTGAATTTTTATTTTTGGTCACATTCCTGTTTCCCATGGCCCTCTGATATTGTTTGAGTCACTTCATGTTTTCTAAGGCATTGGTCATAGCTCTTGAGGGAGTTTTTGGGTTTTTTATGGACACTTGGACCTCTTCTATGCATGTTGTGTGAATTCTCTTTAAATGATGTCCTATTTATCCCTTTATGAGATTATTCATACTTGTTGTAAGGATTGGTTTACAAACATGGCAATCATGGGGGATTTATCATATATTTTCGGTGACATGGAAAGGTGATGTGGATAATGTCACTCCCTTGTTGCAACTTAAATGATGTGGAAAAAGCTTTGTTGAAGTATCTTGGAGAATAAATGAGCTAGAGTGGATATTAATTCGATTATATTTTGATTTCACCTGACTATTTGGGAATTTTATGACCCAAATTTTGACTTGCAAAAGCATATTCCATGCTTCATGGGATGCCACTAGGAAAAGCGTGACAATGGGCCTTCATTTGGAGCATTAATTAGAGGTGTTTAGCCATTATTTTACCCTAATTTATGAAGCTATTGTGATGATGTTGTTGTCTTATTGGAATATTTTCATTCTTTTAATTCAACAATGAGAATGGGCTCGTTCGTGAAGACAACATAACGAAATATTTTTTCTAGGCATGAAGGGATATGCAATGGACTAGTTCATGAAGCTTGGAAGGGAACATTTGCGTCTTTTGTAGATTTTATAAAGTGGACCAGAAAACGTTGGAAATCATTGTGACATGTGTCTATAATATATCTTATATATCAGGAATCATTCTTTTACAAATACTCTAGTATTGAGCTATGATGATGTGATTGCTTCTACTAGGTATGCTTCATTGGAAGGTGGTTCATTCATATATCAAGTATGGATAGGTAAGGATGCTATTCTTAGTAGTAACTAAATAACATAAAATCTACCCTCTTTATGAAGCCTTTTAGGTAATTTATCTCAATAAATATTTTGGCCAACACCTTTTTTTTTCATTGTTGTGTGATTTCCTTCTTTGTATATATTATTACTTTATGCATTACAATTGAAGGGAAATCCCTTTTCCATAATATATGCTTTTGAAATTTTCGCAGATGAGGGTTAAACTTGAGAGGAAACATATAGTAAGTACATATTTTTGGCCATTTAGAACTTGAACAATTCTATTAAAAGAATATGTATACATATCAGAGTTTGTTTTTGAAGTCTGCAAAGACATTTTTGCATGGCCTGGGAGGGAATTATCAGAGGGAGGAGAACACACACATTATTTTGGTCTTAAGACTGTAGAAATTTATAAAAAAAATAATTTATTTTCGGATTCTCCTGATCTAAACAATTAACGTTATGTTAAATACAGAATCCTTCCACTTAATTCTTTGCAGAAATTAAATCTCCAATTGCAAAACAGATATGAAGAAAAACCAATTGCACATAACAAGATGTTTTACTGGGAAAGCTTAAAGCTAAAAACCCCAACTATCATATATTATTTATATCAATGGAACATGTAACAATATGATACAAATCTCAGCTCATAGAGCTCTCAGTACAATCAACAATCGTCACACACTCTCATGCAGAAATGTTCATATCTATGCACCAATTTCTTGCCTCCTAACAGCCTGCCTCCACTGCACAATCCCTGATGAAGAAGACCCCTGAATGAATTCGACCTTACCTTGACTTTACTATGCAATCATCATAAGCATCTCCAATGTGTGTGTAGATGCATTGAATGCATCACTATAGTCACAACAGATAGTCCATCTCACCATTTCACCTATCTCTCCACTGGGTCTCCACTACATCTCACATGCAAGTAGGTAACTGTTGTATTTCTTCAGTTGCAAGTAAGACAGTACTTGAGAATTAATTAAATAATTAATTCACTCATCTATCACTAGTGTATGTTCAGTTACAACTAGCACAACTGAGTTAAACTAAATAACAACTCACATAACTACTCTTCCAACTCTGTTACAACTTGCCACTGTCAATTATAATGAATTCCTCCATGCATGAGTCACCAACCAACCTTGGAATTCAAAATTCCTTCAAT
Organism: Pinus albicaulis; assembly: GCA_034641835.2. Taxonomy (NCBI): domain Eukaryota; kingdom Viridiplantae; phylum Streptophyta; class Pinopsida; order Pinales; family Pinaceae; genus Pinus; species Pinus albicaulis. Next base: position 19,016 of record JAXQQM020088346.1, read on the forward strand.
CAACTAGTTTTCCACATCAGTAAACTGAAATCAAGTGCTCCAAGAGAATAAGTTACTATTTATTGTTTGATTATTATTAAGGGCTAATAATAATCGACATGCATTCTAATTTTAGACATGTGGCCTATAAATATACTTCGCCCATACATCTAAAAATAGAAACTCATCTAAAAATATATTTTTCTCAACCATCTAGAATCAGCCTCCTGCTAATTTTAGATTTTTCTCAATATGTCTAAAAATAGACATACACCTAAAAATAGCCTGTGTGGGCCCCACCTAGTTTAGGTGATTATTTTTCACTGGGATCAAGGAATGATGTTTCCGGATGCCACTTTCACTGTTTCTTGTTGCAATCTTCAACAAAGACAGACTGTGGATTGATTTAGTTTGAATGCAAAAATTAGAAAGTGCATCTCTTATGGACTTATGGGATTTCAAAATTACTTTCTATGACACAACCACTTTTTTTATAACAACTATATAATTTTACATAAGACTAAGCTTTGTCCTTGTCAGGAAAATGCATATTTGGTTATGTAGGACAATTTTCCTTTTATATGGAAATGTTCATTTTGAGAGCCATTTGTGTATTTTTATGAACATTCCAAAATCTCAAAAAATCTCAAGTTCGAAAAGAGATCTAAATGTTTTTTTACTGATAGAAATGTACAAATGACATTTAGGAATCTATTAGTCTGATTATTTGTCATTCAATTGAGAAATAAATATGATTGTCCCATCAATAATATATAAAATCGAGAATTTATAGGACATATTTGGGCCTACATGGTGTTCTTTATTTTTGAAAATATTCTTGTCATTCACCTTAATCCAAGGTGATGATACTTGGTTCTCACATGACGTTTATATATTTTTTAGTCCACGGTTTATTATATATTTTATCATCGCATCTTCATTTAGCTAGAGTCCATTCAACTTGTATAAGTGTCCACATTTCTTGCTATTTTAGAGATTTTTTGTGCTTCACTTCGCGGAAACCAGAAGAAATATGACATTTTTTGAGTTTTCATTGCTTATATTGTTGGAGGGATCCTACCTTTAGTTGTACTTGACTATGGCTGAAAGGTTGGAACCTACATCAATTTGTTGGAAAGGACTTCTCCCTCTATTAAGGCTCTCTCATCTTTCAACCATACTATGTCAAGGACCTTGGTTCTATAGGTTTTTTAGTAGCCTTCATTAGACATATATAACAATTCTTGCATCATATATTTGTATTCATTTTGTAAGGAAATATCACATAATTTTGTGATAGATGCTTATCTGATCATCTAGAGATCCTATATTTCATTCTTCTCTGAGAATATTGCCCCTTTCTGCTTGAGACAATTGATCCCACCAATAGGCAAGGTCCCCTGTAAATATCCCAAATTAGCCTTGCAACTAACTTACTTTAAGGAAGCCAGAAATTGGATATCCCATCATTCCCAAGCATATATCACATTCATGAGTTATGGGGGTGATTTACATTTGAAATCAGATATAGGTCTTGCATCACTAAGGGAAGAAATGGTAGGATTTCAATCAGTGTCCACAAGTTCTTCAAGGTGTCTTTGTTTTTTATTTGAAAATGAGGCAGATAACATGTTTGTCAATTCAAAACCCATATATTCAGACTAAAGTCCTCTATGGATGTATTATTCACTATCTTTCTTAAGCATATTTAGTTCATGGCCTTGATTTTTTATTTCTAAGTGTTTCTACCACAAAACAGAGACTATCTTCTGATCTTTAGCTATCTTAGCTTGTTTCCACACAACCTCGAAATAATAAATATCATATTATATATTTACGAATTTAAAATTAATTCAATTAGACTCAGATATTTTTTTGCTAAGATCTAGTTAGGACCATTTTCCTCGTCTTTATACTCAAATGGAGGACAAGCTACATGTATCACATGATCATTTATCTCATTGACCACTTATTATATTTGACGTGTTTAGTTGAGTGTGTGTGTGTCTGTGTATGTGTGTGTGTTTGTGTGAAATGAAAATCCTCACTATATTCTTCTATTCCCTTATCTTTCTTATTCATCCCATCATGTATTGTTGAGAGGTGTTCTTTCATAACTAAGAAATGGTGGGCAACATCATCTAGATTCTGGTGGAGACAAGGAAACATATTTAATAATTGACATAGTTCAAATTCTATTATTATGTAGATAATAATGGTTTAGTTTAACCTTTTTCATAGGAAAGAAATTTCATTTCTGTAATTAGACTTTCATCTGATGTGGTCAATGTAGTATTTTTTGGAGGAAGTGATCTATCATTAAGTCTTCTGGGACAAATGTTTGACTCCTCTTTGGGAAAAAAATGATGGTCTCATCATTTTAATGGGATTAACTTCTGTGCAATTTGGACTTCATTACTAAAATGAACCTTCTATTTCCTAACAACCTATCCCTTGAACACTTATCATTCGAAGGACACCTTAAATATTCCATAGTGGTTAGAGGTTATTCATTCCTATCAACTCTTGCAACGTCTATGCAATTGGTTGTTCCATTCTCTTTAACACACAAATCTACCGTGATTTCCTCTTTTCCGTCATTTCCTTATTCATCTATTTCGATGGCATCTGCAATTAATTCCTTTGATGCAGGATTATAAAAAAAAAAATTGAAAGTTTCATGCTCTAGTTGACTTAAAAAATTACCAGAAAAAATTTCCCCAACCTTTTTATGGGAAAGATGATTTAAAAAATTCGCAACATGTGGAGGCCAAATCCTTGACCTTACTTCGATATGATTTTCCCTTAGTTGGTTAGTGTGACATCATGATGTGATGTCTAGATTGCCCTAAAAACAATGATCTCATTGGAACTAAAACATATTATCTTTGATGTGTTGCTTTAATGCCAATGTCTAATGTATTAGGAATATTGCTATTGATGCAAGGAGTGTTTTCTATATGCTCAATTTGGCTATCTTGGGGATTTCACTTCCTCCAAACATCACCAGTTTCCTTCTCAATGCATATGCATTATTATACATTACAATGAGCATGAGCATATGGACATGTCCCTTGTGATATTTGAGCCTTGGTGGGGGCTTTAAAAGAATCATGCGTTAGAGTACTTTTCTTTTAATCACTTGCCTAGCTTAATAAGTTTTTTAGTGGTCCATGATCTCACAATGCAAAAAAAAATACAGAATCTCAGATATAGGACTAGAATACATTATTATGTTCACAATATTGCACTCTGAAAATTCAACAAAAATGAAGGAAAATTCATATTTTTTACAGATTTCATCGAATTGAACTGCTTTTTTGTGATGGAATACTTATCCAAATGTACAGTATCTGTAAGTGAAAAAAATTGTGCCCCGACCATCTTTACTATCTTATGGGGTAAAGACAAAAAGGGAATACCCCATTGTACTTCTTACACTTTAAAATTAAAAATTGCCATTGCTTGCCATCTTGCAAAGGAACCTCAAATAATAAGTCCATTTGGGTTAACTAATGTGTCTACGTTGACAAGATAGGTCAACTAAGCCTCTGACTGCCTCAAAATAGCAAGATCTGTTGTCACTTGTCCGTAATTTCTAAATACTTTATGTGTAAGGTTAGCATATCAACTATTTTGTCATATACAAAATCCTGAGGCAGAAATCCTTAGAAACTATACAAAGAATTGAAAACACAACATGAAGATGAGTGAAGGAAAGAGTACAACTGTTCTTATTGGAACAAAAAGTGGTTGGAGGAAGGAAAGCCAAAAAGTCAAGATATCAATAAGTTCAACAATTCTACCATCTATTCATCTAAGTCAAACCTTTAGGGATCCTGAAGATCAAGCTTAATCTTAAAAACCTCCCCCCTTTGGCCTCCTTCCCTCATCACGTTTCGAATCTCCCTCATCCTCCATTTACATATCTTCTTCTTCTTTTCCTAATGGAACCACATCATCTTATTCCTTAAAGGCATCCTCAGAAACATAGCCCTAGGTAGAAATCATCTTCCCTCCCCATATTGTATCTGATCTCATTGTTATCACTCATTAATTTATCAAGGTTAAAGAAAGAACTCACTGAGGTAACCACAAAGATACTTTTGAGATCAGGATCTAGCCTTCCAAATGCTTAGAGAGGACTCTATTTTTGTGATTTATATTTGTTGTTTTTATTTGATTTTAGGCTACTTATGTGAGATTGATTGGGTTTTGATTTTGATTTGGTTTGGTGGTGGAATTACTGATTCAGACGGATAGATGTAGGTCTGCTTTCCATTGGGCTATGGAGTCAATGTATCAAGCAATAGAGCATAATTAAGTTCTAAAGGAAGTTTTTACAGGGCAAGGTATCTGAGTTGATTTAGATCTTTAGGCTGGATGATGAAATGGTTTCAATCAGGATGAGAGAGAAATTAAGGATTCTCAAATCCGAATAATGAAAGAAATGACAGAGGTTAATCGAAACTAGGGAGCAATGAAGAATTCCCTAATCTGGATATCAGTAGAAAACATGAAAATGAATAACAGTCAATACAGAGTGTATTTAAACAAGTTCTGAAATATAATTCCTATTACAACATTTAGATTCAGAAAACATGCAAGTATGTGAAAACTTCATAATATAACAAAGAACAATTGAAAGAACTTCACTGAAGTGGCTCAACACATGAATCCTATAATATAATTTCTTTATTACTCAACCCAGTCTGCTTACTTGAAAATGGAATAATGAACCCTCAGGTTTCAAATCAATGCAACTATAGAAATGTTTAACAATCCACACACCACACACTTAATACTTCGAATTATGAAGTATTTATACAAAAACTAATATAAAATATCCTAAACTGATTTAGGATTTATTTTAGGAAATAAAATATATGAAGGCTAAAAGGTAGTGACACATTTCAACTAATTGAAAGTTGGCATTGATTTTCTGATTGTTTATTTATCTGTTGGTCTTTCTCATGTTGGCTTGTCTCTAACAATGTCTTCTTCTTCTTATTTGTCTTTTAACTCTGCTTTTCTCTTTAAACTTTGTTTACCTGTTCTTTTACCTTTACTGTCAACTCTATCTTTGCATTAACCTTTAACATGTATTCACTTTTACCTTTAGTAAATCATTGCTGCTGGTGAATAGTGCTTTTATCTCTATTTTAACATTTACTGCCTCTGTGTAAATGATTCCTCCTACTCTATTGTTGTATGGAATATTTTGTTAAGGAAAATAATTCGATTTCATTTCCTTATGAATCTTAAAGTAAACAGGTCTTAAATATTATTAAGTTGTTTATCCAAATTCTTCTTCTAATAACCTGCAAAACAAAACATTTCATTAATAAAATCCAGGTCTGCAGGTATCTTGAATGGGTTTCTAGAATTGGGAAATCTGTGGATTGAGTTCAAACTTTGGAAGTTAAATCCTGCTGGCAATGGTTGTCTTTCAAAAATTAACTGAGGTGAGTAATTGAATGTATCAGTAAAAGTAGGGTGTTAGAATGATGGTGGCTCATCACACATCACAGGGTGGTTTAACACAGTGTGGGTGAACGGGTGTTTTTAATTTTAAACAACATTGGTATCATTGCAAAGGGTGGTAGTAGATAAGTGTTTTTCACATGATGATTGAGTAGTCGGGTGGTTTCAGCTTGAGGAGTGTGATATAACATGGGATTGCCACATGGTAGGGGGAGAGGGATGTGAAGCCACCCATTTCACAACCCTCCCTCGATGTTAAAATTTTGACTCTCGGGATTGCGAAATGAATAGGAATTCATTGGATTTGATGGCAGAAATCGTAATTTCGGATGAGTTATGATGGGTTCAAAGGTGGGACCTAGAACTATATATGCGGAGGCCTAATTAATATGTGGGAGTTATTGTAAATTATATAATGGGTTAGCATATGAAGGTTGAGATATATAATGGGAGGGTGAAATATAAAAAATATATGATAGTTGAAGGTTTATATAAAGTGGTTCGGGGCTAATGAAATGAATAGCGGGGGGGGAATTTAAAACTATAGGTTATAATATAAAGGGTTTGGGAATATAATAAAGTGGAAGGGATTTATATAATAAGCAGAAGGGTTTATATACTAAGGGGGTTAATAAATAATATGGAGATATGATAGTAATAGATTAGGAACGAGTTAAAATAATATTAGGGAGGGTATTTGCAATTGACCCGACATATATTAAATGATCAAAACTTATGAAAAAGTTGGTTTTGCATTGTTTTATTGAAAAATGGGAGTTAGAAAAAGGGAAATGAGGTAACTAGGTAATGGGGTTTTAGGAAGGGAAAAAGGCTGAGTTAGTTAGGGAAAATGGTTTTGTACAAAGGAGAATGATTTCCAAGAGAGGAAAGGGATATTAGCAAGGGGAAAATGAATAGGGAAGGGGTTTTCTGGAATTTAAGAAGGGCCAATTAGTAGGATATTAGTAATAAGAAACAAACCAATTTGATGCTTTGCAGTGCATGTGAAAGTAATCTACCTACCCTTCTTTATCCTAACATTTTTATTTCTTTCATGGGTGCATTTGAGCTTGCTGACCCTTTTATTTTCCTTTAATAAACAAATTAACTACTTCTAACCTTATAATGTCCAACGGCTTTGATTAAACTAATGAGCTTGTTTATCCTCTAGCTAACTACTGATATGCCAATATTAAATAGTTTGGCTAGATCTTTATTCTCTAACTATCCGAACATGAAATTTAAAGCATGAATAATCAAGATTAAACTATATGATTATCGTGGATTGTGGCATTTTGGAAAACCTTCACACAATTTTATTTGTAGAAGAAAACTAATAGTAGTGGCATTTGAATGTGCAACACTTTCATGATCTTATTTTTATCTCTTTTTGTGGGGTTCATACTTGATATTATTTTTGTTCTTGTTTCTTTTGGTCCTTTGATTGTTCTTTTAGGACTTTACCCTCTTTTCATTTTTTCAAATATGGGAATAAATTTGCAAAAAGAAAAAGTATGTACAATATTGCAAGACTTTGACATAATAAATTCAAAATTATGAATCCTATTATTATAGGACCCTAACAGTGGTTTCACATGGGGATGGCATCTCATTGTGAGATGTCAAGAACATCATTGACTAGTAGCCTGATCCATCGGACTAATCCCAAGACTGCACATGATTTGTTGTATAATCTCTATGATTCAAAATCTTGAACTGAAATCACACCCTTTTCTACAAATTGAAATCTAATCCGAAACTAAAAGGTGATAAAACCTTCAAACCAAGTACTAGATCATTAAGATTTTAGGACCTTCTTCTTGGCTTTAAATCTTAATGCACTATTTCAACACTTTCTAAAAACTGAAACTGAAATAAAACTTGTTATTGAAAACTAATTTCAATCAAACTGAAATCCTACCTAGTTTACCCTAATCAGCTGTCAAATTACTGGTTAGGTAAAATGAAACAGCCAATGCAACCATTCAAGCATTATATTCATTGATGTATTTTGCTGCATTTGCTTGTTTATTATCAAAACTGTAGTTCTGCATCTTAATAGAAACTTGTCAACAAATGTAAAGATAAGGAAATTCTCAATTTCCTTTGTTGACTATAAAAATTGTACAAAAGGATCTTCCAAGGTATATGTATAAATGTTAATCTAATCCAAACAACTGTACATCTGTTCTGGATGGCCTCTTGCCATAAAACTAAACTATTAGCTCCCTGCCAAAATTAATTTGTGATTGTCTTGAGGTAATTGCAGACTTTCAGATAAGCTTTGTGATGATATTTCTACTAATAAAAATGTTTGTTTGATAAAAAAAATATCATCGTGATCTTGAATCTCATAGTTAATTAATGGAGAAAGGTTTTGAATGCATTCTTTATCTAACACATCAGCTATTGGATCATGAAAAACTTGAAAGGATTTCTGCACCCTATTGGATATAGGCTTGAATAGAACTTCATAGATTTCTGCAGGCTGCTTATCCTTTGTTTTTGAGATATTATACCACATTTCCTTTAAAAAATGAAATGATTCAAAACATAGTGGTATAGAATTTTCCTGTGTTTTTTTATCATGTATTTCAATGGAATTTGATAACTGCATTTGTGAAACTGAACAATCATGATTAAGAGTTTCATTGTCTTCTTTGTTGTCAATCACAATTCATAAAGACTGTTTCTTATTGATTGCTTTAAATTTGTCTCTAATGAACTAGAATGAAGCAAAACAAAGAGGCAAATCTCCTTCACTTATCTCAAAATTTTCTGCACTTTCTTCTCCATGCTCATGGCTGATATGTATAAGTTGATCACTGTATTCAAGATGTTGAAAATGAATGTCCTCATGCCACAAACTAGCTACTGATTGCTCTGTAAAGTTAGCTTGAGTTTGAAGAGCATAATTATCATCATATTGATTTGTTGGCAATATCTTTGCTGAGTGTTGTCCTTGATGGCAACCCACTTGATGAAGATGATGGCAACCTACTTGATGAAGTTGTCCCTGATGGAATATGTCTTGATGAACTTGTTAAATGATGTAAATCTGATGTATCTACAATGATGCTGAAGGTAATGATGAAAAGAGTATGTCTCAAGGCATACGCGGATTTGTCTAGACAAATTAGCGTATGCACGCGAAATATGATGCCAAGTCGCGTATGGGAAAAAGCCTCTAAATATGTAAAACTAGGGGTAACCACCATGGTATTGACCCATTGTATTGAGTAATGATTGCGTCTATGTGACCCCATCCGGGAATACCATCAGGCAATGTGGTTTTGGCTCATGGTATTGATAAAGGGTAAACCTATATAAGGAGAAGAAATTCATTGTGCAAATGTGAGTAAGAGGTTTGAGCTTGAATGAATACTTCTCTCTAAAGCATATCTGAATGGAAAGGGTTACAGTTGAGTGAAAGATCTGAATGTATGATGCACCGATGAAGAAATGATGAAGAAAGGAATCTAGATCTGGAATGTATTTGTATATGCTAGATCTGTTTATGGAATGATTAGATCTGAGGTGAGGCGAACATATGTCTGAAGTAAAGGGTAAAATTTGAGTGATGTATCTGTTCTGAAGAATTGCAATGAACTAAATGTTTGAAGAAGTATACGCTAGTTCGCCGCAGAATAAGCGCGTATATACATGGGTTTGCTGAAGAGAAAGCGCGTGTGGGCAGTAAAATTAGCTCTATAATTTGTACAGAAGTATACGCGGGTTTGTATGGTCGAAGGCGCGTATATACGCAGGATCAGCAAAAGGAAAGCATGTATGAAGATTAGGGTTTGCTGAAGTATGAAGTATGAAATGTACGTACGATTACGCGTATTCTTGCTATACGTTGATGATGTATGATTGGGCTCAAATGTATGGTGTGTGGAGTGGGTCAGTATGAAAATATGATGAAACGTGGCCTACAAGTTGTGCTCTATTGAAGTTGTTGGATCTAGTGTGAAAATTGATGAAACGTGGTCCATTGGGAGAAATTGAGGTTGTAGCCAGTTAGGAGGGTGAGGCTCCACTTCAAAGTGAAAATTTGTGTGCAGGCTTGAAGGGTCGTAGCTCCCTTCGGGAGAAGTGAGTATGAGCACAGTGGAGTGCCTATCTTTATTAGGAATCCTATACCTTGATCCATAAGTTATTAAGATGTTTTCTCTATAATAAAATATTGAAGGCTGAGACAACGGCAGCGGTGGTTTTCTCCCGACTTGGGTTTCCACCTAAAATCTTGGTGTTCATGTGTGTTGCTTATGTGTGATGATTTATTCTGTTCTTACTGCACATGTTTACTGTTTATTGAACATCTAATGAATGAATGATGAAGGATTAATGGCGTAATTAGATCTCTGTGTATACGTGACTTTTATGAAGGATATCCGCGTGTATACGCTAGTTAGCTTCAGCAAAGTAGTGTATGGGTTTTAGAGAGTGGAAAAGTAAAAGTTTGATAAAGTCCTAAATACTGATTCACCCCCCCCCCCCCCCCCTCTTAGTATTTTTCCCAACAATTGGTATCAGAGCAGGTCCTTCTGCAAAATCTTGATCGCTTGAAGGAGATCCGTCACAATGGGAAAGAAGCAAAAGAAGAAGGCAACTCAAGGAAAGGAGATATCTCAGAAAACATGTGCAGCAGAAAATGAAGGAGATGAAATAGGTAGTGATTGTTGTTCTTGTGATATTCTTCTTTGTGCAAGGAATGGTGAAGATAGTGAAAGTAATGCTATGGACCTAGAAGAAGTTATCAAAGATCAACAAAGGATATTTAATGAAAAGGAATCTGCCTACAACGATTTGGTCTCTAGACTGAAAAGGATGTACGATGATGTATCCAATCGAAGTAAAGGATTTGAAGCAGAAATCATCTCTCTAAAAGCAGATCTGGAAAAATCAAATAAGAAGAATGAAAGATTTGACGCTGAAATCATCTCTCTCAAAGAAGATCTGGAAATATCAAATAAGAAGAATGAAGAAATCGTCTCTCTAAAAGAAGATGTCGAAGCATCGGATAAGAAGAATGAAGAACTCTTACAAACTTCTAAAGAACAAGAAAATGGGTTGAATAAGGAGATTCTAAATCTGAATGATCAAGTAGAAGAAGGAAAAAGGGTTGAAGAAAGTATGAAGAAGTAATGCCAGAGCTTGGAGGTTGAGGTAAACATTCTCAAAGGTAAATTAGAAGAAAAAGATAAACTTTTGAGGTTTCAAGATAGTACTGAGATTCTGAACAATATTCTTAGTAGTCAAAGGTCTCCTTCTATTGAACTTGGTCTGGGTTTTCATGAAACTGTTAAAGGAGAATCTAGTTCGCAAGGAAGTGCTAAAGATTCAAAGGATGTCAAAGCAAAACCTGGAGTGTTGAAAGAAACAAAAGGTCAACCAACAATCATGAATTCTCAAAGGAAATCATTCAATAATGTTGAATGCTTTAAATGTCATAATTATGGGCATGTTGCAACAAATTGTAGAAGCAGATCATTTCAGTCACAATCAAACAGATTCTATTCAGAAAGGTACTCTGGTTGCTTCAAGGGATACTGTTTTTCATGTAACAAGTATGGACATAAAGCAGCTGATTGCAAAAGAAGGAAGATTAGAAATACTCATTATGATTCTTATGCTTACTTCTCTGGGCACATGAAATGTTATGCTTGTAACAAGTATGGACATGTGGAAAAAGAATGTAGGATGAACAGATATGAGAAATCGGATAACTTTCAGCACACAATTAGAAAGTTCAAGCAAATTTGGAAAAAGAAGGAGGACCGGTCAGAAACGTAGGGAATATTGACCCTACTGCAGTTATCAGCTTCTGAAGCTTACTTCTCTTAATGACTGCAGAAGTGATGTGAGATACATTATGGAGCTTAGTAATGTATCATCATAGGGGGAGCGATGTATGATGATTCTCATGGTTGATTTGGCAAATCTGGTTATGATTATTGCTGACAGAGCATCTGACATGAAGAAGACCGGTACAGGAAGGACAAATTCAGGGGGAGATGGAGGAATGTGAAATTTTCTATAATTCACTTTCCATACGTGGGTTCAGTGAACTAAAGCCGTGTATACACGCGAGTTCCAGCAGACACAGTTGTGTATGCATTGATGATAAGAGAATTGGGATGACAACTGAAGATCAGGAGCATAGGTTCAGGGGGAGCATCAGTCTGACTGCTAATGATTGTACTGTTAGCATTATTCTGGTTATACTCATGCTAATTAAATGATACATGGTTTCTTATGTTGAATATTATGGATGAGCCCGGATTGCTTATTTGATGAAGAATATCTTTTGGATATGATGGAAGTCTTATGATTCAGAGATCTGGACAGATCATGCAGAGATTGTTGCACAAGCTAAGGAGGAGCCTTGGACATATGGAAAGGATGTTTGGATGCACATTTTCATGGGGAACACTAGTCTTGCTGAGTATAATGCATTGTTGGGATTATGATGATTCTGAAATATGATCTCTCTCTTGAGGTCTTTCTGGTATTGGTCATAAAAATTCATACTTGTAATTTGATAAAAAGGTCTTGTTGAGACCCATGATGTAAAATATTAATATTCAGTCATGTAAGGACTTGTCAAAATTTGTAAACCCACTTGGTTGGGTAGCTGAGTCAAATTTGTAAACCCACTTGGTTGGGTAGTTGAGTTGAGATGTGTAAACCCACTTGGTTGGGTATTTGAGTCTCATATGTAAATCCACTTGGATGGATCTTTGATGTAAGTATGAGTCATTAGTGATAGGAAGGTCATAGAGTCATGTACTTCATTGAAAAATATGTTTTTAGGTTCAGCATGAACTCAGGGGGAGCATGGTCACTTCAGTGTACATCAGATCTGCAGAACGCTTCCTTCTACAAGAGGAGAAAAAAAACCTTGTGTTGGTTTTGGTCCGCCCTTTGCCCTTGATGTCAAAGGGGGAGAGTGACATGGTGTTTGAATAAAGAGAAAGAATGGTGTCAAGAGTGACATGGTGTCATTGTATTCTTAATGCATCTATCTGTTGTGGTGATCAAACACCATCGTGGTTGCCATCAAGTCCAAAGGGGGAGATTGTTGGCAATAGGATGCTGAGTGTTGTCCTTGATGGAAACCCACTTGATGAAGATGATGGCAACCTACTTGATGAAGTTGTCCCTGATGGAATATGTCTTGATGAACTTGTTAAATGATGTAAATCTGATGTATATACAATGAGTACAGAAGGTAATGATGAAAAGAGTATGTCTCAAGGCATACGCGGATTTGTCTAGACAAAGTAGTGTATGCACGTGGGAAATAACGTGCCAAGTCGCGTATGGGCAAAAGCGCTCTAAATATGTAAAACCATGGGTAACCACCATGGTATTGACCCATTGTATTGAGTAATGATTCGTCTATGTGACCCCATCTAGGAATACCATCGAAAGTAATGTGGTTTTGGCTCATGGTATTGATAAAGGGTAAACCTATATAAGGAGAAGAAATTCATTGTGCAAATGGGGGCAAGAAGTCTGAGCTTGAATGAATACTTCTCTCTGAAGCATATCTGAATGGAAAGGGTTATAGTTGAATGAAAGATCTGAATGTATGATGCACCAATGAAGAAATGATGAAGAAGGGAATCTAGATCTGGAATGTATTTGTATCTGCTAGATTTGTTTATGGAATGATTAGATCTGAGATGAGGCGAACATCTGTCTGAAGTAAAGGGTAAAATCTGAGTGATGTATCTGTTCTGAAGAATTGCAATGACCTAAATGTCTGAAGAACTATACGCTAGTTCGCCGTAGAGTAAGCGCGTATATACGCGGGTTTGTTGAAGAGAAAGCGCGTATGGGCAGTAAAATTAGCTCTGTAATATGTACAGAAGTATACGCGGGTTTGTATGGTCGAAGGCGCGTATATACGCAGGATCAGTGAAAGGAAAGCGCGTATGAAGATTAGGGTTTGCTGAAGTATGAAGTATCAAATGTCTGATCTGTTCTGCTGTGTTACTACTATCTGTTGATGATGTATGATTGAGCTCAAATGTATGGAGTGGGTCCAGTCTGAAAATATGATGAAACATGGCCTACAAGTTGTGCTCTATTGAAGTTGTTGGATCCAGTGTGAAAATTGATGAAACGTGGTCCATTGAGGTGCTAAGGGTTGTAGCCTTCAGTCAGGGGGTTGTAGCTCCCTTCCAGGTGAGGTTGGTAAACGAAAGCAGGGGGTTGTAGCTCCCTTCCAGGAGAGGCTGGTAAACGAGCACAGGTGGGTGCTTGCGTGCTGGTAGGAGTCTGCGCCAGCACATAAGTTGTAAGATGTTTTCTCTATAATAAAATATTGAAGGCTGAGACAACGGCAGCGGTGGTTTTCTCCCGACTTGGGTTTCCACCTAAAATCCTGGTGTTCATGTGTGTTGCTTATGTGTGATGATTTATTCTATTCTTACTGCACATGTTTACTGTTTATTGAACATCTAATGAATGAATGATGAAGGATTAATGGCGTAATTAGATCTCTGTGTATACGCGAGTTTTATGAAGAGTATCCGCGTGCATACGCTAGTTAGCTTCAGCAAAGTAGTGTATGGGTTTTAGAGAGTGGAAAAGTAAAAGTTTGATAAAGTCCTAAATACTGATTCAACCCCCCCCGCCCCCCTCTCAGTATTTT
>JAXQQM020074175.1:0-127702 GCA_034641835.2 Pinus albicaulis
AAAAACACTAAGAGACATTAAAAAAAACTTGAAAATTTATTAAATAATCAAAATTTAAAAAATAATTGTGTATATCTCGGACATAAGAACATTTAAAGCGTCAAAAATGTGTTGATGTTTTTCTAAATATGCACGAAAATCATCAACATTTAAAAATATATATTGAGACTTAATACAATTAAAAATTAAAGTGTAAAAACTAACCCCTCTAAAAAAAGAGTTGATGTTGAATCAACACTTCTTAAAATTAACATGAAAATCACCAACATTCGAAAAAAAAAAAAAATTGATACTTACGAAAATTTAAAGTGTCAAAAACATGCTTCCAAAAAACAAAGTGTATTATGGAAAAGCACTTTTCAAAATCAGATTTTGCTACCTCAAAAAAAGGGGTACTCATTTCCGTTCCCGTTTCAAATTTACATTTTACATTGTTCTTAATACAAAATGTATTTCTTAGAATTCTAAATAAGATGCAAGTAATGATGGTAAATGTGGTACCAGGGAGACGATGATTCAAGAACTAGGGATTATTTTACTTTTTCTCTTTTTATATACTTGGCCCTTTCTTTTCTTCTTTTTAATTTGAGAATGGGGCTTGGTGAATTGGGTTCTATAGCAAGGTGGTATGTCTTATGGCTATGATATGACTTTAATTGCTTTCCACCTCAAGCACTTTTTTTTAGCTCTTTAATTTTTATTTAGACATTCTTATATCTAATAATATTCCTTTTTATTTTGGACATAGCACTTTTTTTTAGCTCTTTAATTTTTATTTAGACATTCTTATATCTAATAATATTCCTTTTTATTTTGGACATAGCACTTTTTTTTTAGCTCTTTGATTTTTATTTAGACATTCTTATATCTAATCATTTTCCTTTTTATTTTGGACATTGCTACAATACATATGATCACTCAATCATGAAAGGAGAAGTAATGATAATGCATGAAAATGTTGATGAAATGATGGGATGTGCAAAATGAGTAGGGAAATGTAAAACACCTGCCTTGGTTTCCAGTAGTTCAACATGATTCATAAGGTGATACATTATCTAGAGGTAAATTATGAACAAACCATCGTACAACATAGTATGAGCCATTATAGAATATACCAATGAATACCATATATCACAACCCACATCCAAAAAGCAACCGTCATCATGTGTAAGAGGACGAAAATAATGTGCATCAGTTTGGTACAATCTCTTCCAAACACCTGACATCACAAGGGTCAGCTAAGTAGATGCTAAAAACATCTCTGGCAAATGTCCATCGAAATTCCATAGATCTCATTTATGGAACTGCTGGTTCGGATACAAATCACAAGTGAATCGATTCTCTAGCTATCCCGGCAATTCAAGGGATAACAGGAACAATGCAATAAAGAAAAAAAGATGACTTGAAGAACTTGGGAGTCAAACATGGACAACAATGTTAGCAGGACGATAAACATCATTGATGATATTTCAAGATTTGCCAGTTATATTCAGCAATGCAACCAATCATTGAATCTGGTTATTGCTGAAATGACAATTTCTTTGAAAGTTACATTTCATTCCTCACTCATCTAAATAGGGAGACATCTAAGTCCAACAAACAGCAAGTTATCAAAACAGGACTATTGCCAAGATGTAATATCAAGGTCACTCCTTTTCTTGTCATTCTAATCTCATCAAAAACACTAATTTTCGAGGACTCCCCAAACAGTTCAGAATAAACCACAATTTATTCTAGTATAATCAACAATGTAATTGGTTTAGCTCGTAATGCTAAATGTATCATTGGGCTGGATCTGAAACTCCCCAGCTTGCATGCTGGGCCAGTAAATGTATTCATGTAACTTCCATGATTACCTGAACAATCTTTTAAAGACCGAGGGGAGAAAACGAGCGGTAGGAAACTTCTCCAAGGTTTAACATATGTTGATTGCAGGATCGATGAATTTCTTGTTGTAGTTACCCTTGAGGAGATTCAAAGCACGCCTGTAGCAAGCACCATGTGATTAGATATTTTTGGATCTGTATTTATTCCTTTGCCACGACACGGAATAGACATTTTGTCCATCATAAGTCAGCCACCTCAGAAGTTGCATGATACAGTTAGGGCATGCTATCTCAGTGATGAGTCTGAGGCGAATTAAGTAAAAGAATGGTATCTGAGCCTGGTAGCAATTTAACAAGGTATCCATGACTCAACCTCTTGCAGAGTGAATGAGTAGGCTGTTCATTGGAGTTGAATTATTTGACAGTTATGTTAACATTTTCATTGGTTTGATTAAAACATGTTGAGTGAAAATGCTTGCTCCTTGTCTTAAGAATGAAGCTTTACGTTTTGAACAATGCAAGGTGGGTAGAGGGAATTCATATCTCTAGTTTTGCAGACCACTTGGGCTTTTGATTGAGGGAAGTAAGTATGGAAGTCGTTTGCTATATAAATTAAAGCATGCTCCTCATTTTTGCATGCAGCCTTGAAAACTAGACCAGAACATACCCTGTTCATTTCATCTCTGAAAACAGTCTCTATAACCTCTTTGGTCATGTATGTCACCTCTCACCCAGAAGGAAGACATGCACCTGTTTGTTGACCTAAATCCAATTGCATCCAGGAGTTTTTTTAAGTCCTCTCTCTTTCATTATTTTTCGAACCTTCTCAATGTCACGCCATCTACCAGCCATAGCGTATATGTTTGAGAGAAGCACATAAGGTGCAGCATCTCTCACATCCAACTCAAAAGGGTGTTTTGCCACGGATTCTCCTAACTTTATATTGTTATGTATTCTGCAGCCTGCAAGCAAACACATCCAAACAGATGCATCGGGTTTGATTGGCATTTTATTGATAAACCCTTCTGCTTCATCTAGCTTCCCAGCAAGGCTAATCAGGCCAACCACGCAGTTGTAGTGCTCCATTGCAGGTGTGATGTGATAATAGTCCCTCATGCAATTGAAGTAATGAAGGCCCTCATAGACTAGACCTGCATGATAGCAGGCAGACAAAACACAAACCATTGTGATATGGTTTGGTTTTACATCACAGGCTTTCATTTTTTCAAAGAGTTTGATGGCCTCACTGACATAGCCATGCATGGCATATCCTGCAATCATGGCCGTCCAACAGACAACATCTCGATGTCGCATCATGTCAAACAGGTGGCGTGCATTGTCTAAGCTACCACATTTTGCATACATGTCTAATAGGGCAGTGACCACAATGACATCCAGCTGAAAGCCAGTTCTAATTATTTGTTCATGGATTTCTACACCTTGCTCCGAAGCTGCCCAGTTGCCACATGCAGAAAGAACACTGGCAAAGATTTTTGTAGTTGGCTTCACACCGGCCAGTTGCATATTTTTGAAAAGCTTCAGGGTTTTTTCTCCCGAACAATTCTGTGCATAACCTGCAATCATTACCGTCCAAGATACCTCATCTCGTAATGGCATTTTATCAAATAATCTGCGTCCCTCCTCTATACTCCCGCAATTTATATACATGTCTATCAGGGCACTCTCCACAAAGGTATCAGACTGCAATCCACTACTAATTATTTCCTCGTGGATTTCCATACCATGATCCAATGCTGCCAACTTGGCACATGCTGTGAGAACACCAGAAAATGTTTTTGCTATTGCCTTCACATCGGCCCATTGCATTTGCTGGAAAAGCTTCAGGGCTTCCTCTGCATGCCCATTGTGGGAATACCCTGAAATCATCACCATCCAGGATATGATGTCTCAGCAGATTCATTTGATCAAATACTTCACGTGCCTTGTCCATTTTCCCACATTTTGTATACATGCCTAGTAGGGAATTGCCCACATATACCTCAAACTGGAATCCACTTCTATTTATTTCTTCATGTATCTCCATTCCCTGTTTCAGAGCTCCCAAATTGGCACATGCGAGGTGAATACATTGGAAAATATTAGGGTTTGGCTTCACACCAACCAGCTGCATTTCTCGGAAAAGCTTCAGGGTTTCCTCATCCCAGCCGTTCCGCGTAACACCTGCAATCATCACTGCCCACGACACAGTATCCCGTTTACGCATTCTAGCAAACAATTGGCGTGCATCTTCTACGCTCCCGCATCTTGCATACATATCTACAAGGGCACTTTCAACAAAGACATGAGACTGGAAACCACTTCTGATTATTTCCCCATGGATTTCCATACCCTGTTCCAGATCAGCACATGCCAGCAGAACACTGGCATATGTTTTGGTGTTTGGCTTCACACCCACAAGCCACATTTGCTTGAAAAGCTCCATGGCCTCCTCTGCCTGCCCATTTTGCTCATACCCTGCAATCAACGCTGTCCAGGATACCACGTCTCGTTCACACATTTTGTCAAACAGATAGCGTGCATCCTCTATGCTGCCACATTTCTCATACATATCTATCAGGGCATTCGCCACAAATACATCACTCTGCAATCTGCTTCTTCTGATCTCTTTATGGATGTCCAGTCCTTCTTTGGTGTCTGCAGAGTCGGCGCAAGCAAGGAGTACGCTGGCGAATGTGAACTTATTGGGTTGGACGCCTTCTCGCCGCATGAGGAAGAACAACCGTAATTCCCCGTGGGCTACCCTCTGCCTGCCATAACCCGCGATCATCACAGTCCACGAACAAACATCACGTCCGGCCATTTGATCAAAAACTCTGAGAGCGTCCACCAGGCTCCCAAATCTGACATAGACGTTGAGGAGAGTGTTGTGTAAATGTGTGAGAACTGTAATTCCTCTCCGAGTGATTTGGGCCTGGAGTAATTTGCTCTCTGCCAAATCGTTTTCCGAATGCAAGCCCGCAAGAGAGAGACATAAGTAAAAGAGTCTGCGTGATCGACCATGGCAGGAGCTTTAACTGGATTCATGGGATTGGCTTCTGTGTGAAGTTGAATGGCAGTGACGGCTGCCTTTCTAGGCTGAAGTTGAGGCAGCGGCACAATACACAATGCAGCCATCATTTTTATCTGTATGTGATTGTGATTGCTGACAGTTTTTAGCACTGCCATTGAGCAGCTGCCTTATTTTGTGAGGGTAATGACCAAAAAAACATACCCACCTGCAGCAGCAGGCACATTCTGGAGCTGTAGGGCGCATAAAAATTGGATTCTCTGAAACGATGAAGAACGTCATGGATGGACTGTGGATGGACTGCTGGACGGCGAGGTGTCATATGGGTTTTCCAGCTTACCAAGTAAACCATTGGAGAACTACCTTACCCAAGTAAACCATTTCACATTTGAAGGGGATCCCCTTTGAATTCAAATCAACCCACCATTCCCATCTATGATGTTCATACTAATTTTTCTCTCCAAAAGCGCGTGCGGAAGAGCAGAGTGAAAAAGGCATTCCAGTCGTTCGCAGGTGTGCTGCTCTCCAGCTATCAATTCATTGAAATAAGGAATTCTTAGTAGAACCCTATACAGCTCCCCCGCTACCGCACTGTACAGTGTGAAGAACACAACTACTAGGGGTATTTTGCACTACTCGTATGTTTAATTTAAGATAAGCTTTGTGTGAATGCTTTTTTGTCTTTCTGTTTGTGTTTTTTGAACGGCAGAAACAAAAGAACCGCGGCCCAGAACGGCTCAAAGATTTGCCAATACTATCAAAGAACAACGGACAGTGTTGAGTTACAACTCTCACACATACATAGAATTGAAAATTCAGAGAGTTGAAAATACACAGCACTCAGCGAAGTGCGAGCTACGACATTTTGTATGTCAATTGTTTGACAAAATTTCCTTGAGAATAGATAGCCATACAGCGATACAGATTTGAGGATTTTCTCTATCTTAAAATGTAAAGCAAATCAGTAGCAAATGTTGAAAATAGTAAGGAAATATCAGATTATGTGGAAACCAACTATTTAGGTCAAGTCAAAATTGTTTCAACATAGAAAACATGGAAGTGGATTTGGGTAAATACAAAGCAATATCCGCGCATTTTAAGGCGTAGACTTGTCCGCCTCAAATGGTAACAAGAACAAAGACAAAGAAAAAGAAAACAAGGCCGGAGAAAGAAAATAAATAAGGGCAACGAAAAAAAAAGAGTCAACCATTTACAGTCTCACATCCACACCTCTCATTTGGTCATGAGAGCTTTATGTTAAAGAATTAATGAGGGGCAGGACAAGGCTGGAGCTTTTGGAAGCCAAAGAACAGAGAAGGGACCACAAAATTTTAGAGATCACATTTGCAAATCGGTATTTAATGGAAGGTAATAGAATTTTAAAAGAACATGTAACAATGTTACAAGAGACTCTAGAGACAGGAAAACAAGAATGGAAAAACATGAAGACATCGTGGCAAACCATGACAAGATCAAGAGCAGCAGAAAAGGATATGATAATTCCTAAAGCAACTCAGGTAGATACTCAAGTATGTCAACCAACAAATCTTTCAAAAGAGAAGACAAAAAAGAAAAATATGGATGGCGGTCCAAAAGAAATCAAAGATAGAGTTGAATACGCTAATGGTTACATAAGAACAGAGGAAGAAAAAGATGCAAGTGCTCGTAGAGTACAAGAAAGAGAACACAAAGAAAGAAAAAATATAGAAACAAACTTTATTATCAGGGGAATAAGAGATTATGAGAGGAATGAAAGTACTCTCAATTCGGCAAGGGACTTTCTGAAAGAGAAGCTACATTGGAAAGGGGAAATTTTCCAAGCAAGGAGGGTGGGGAAGATATGTGAAGAGAGGCCTCACCCCAGAAAAGTCACCATGGCAACCGTGCACAACAAACACCATCTCTTGAGAACAAAGAAATTCTTAAAAGGCTCACACTTCTTCCTAGATGAAGATTTAACCATCAAACAACAAGAGGAGAGAAGGGAAGAAATGAAGAAAATTAAGGCAGCAAGAAATGAAGGGAAAAGTTCATGGTTGTACAATGGTAAAGCAGTTATTGCAGTGTTTGGGACTCAGGACAAAACAGGGCAACACGCTGACAGTAAAGAAAAAAACGGAGAATTCAATAATAGGGAGAAAAACAACAAGAGCAACATGGATGGAAAGGGGCGAAGACTCGAAGTTGAGTCTTATATGTCAAACTGCGTAGCAGTCAAATCCTACCCAGGTCTACCTAAGTTTAGTTTGTTGGAATTGTAAAGGTTATCCTTAGAGGAGGGGACCTGGGTTAGGGCCTATTGCTGAAGGTAGAGACATAATCTGTCTCACAAAAACTCGTGGACATGATGGTTGCAAAACTCCTGTGTTTGACGGTTATTTGAAGTTAGCAGTTTGGAACAAGGTAACAAAAAATGGCAAAGGGTATGGGGGAATACTAGTTTTAGTGAAAGAAAAGGAAGGCCATCACATTCAGTTGATGAAAGAAGATGAAACCAAACAATATTTATGGTTCAAAATATCAAAGAATGAGAATCACATAAGAATTGCATCATGCTATTTTTCCCCTCAAGTCTCCAAAACTTACAAAGATAAGGAGATAGACAGCAAGGATCTGTATGCAGCTTTAAAGCAAAATATTGTCACGTACTATCAATACGGAGAAGTGCTTTTAGTGGGCGATTTTAATGCTAGTATTTTTGTTGCAAAGAGGATCATAATCTTATTTGGCTCACTGAAGAGGAGAATCCCCAATGGGTGAGATTTTCAGAAGATGACAAAGTTAGCAACTATTTTGGAGACGAATTGCTTACACTGTGTGGGGCTTTCAACTTAATTATTTGCAATGGTTTGGAAAGATGGAAAAGTTCTGAGAACTTCACCCGCAATACATAAAATGGGGCAAGTATCGTTGATTATGTGATTTGTTCACAAAACTTGATAGAAAAGACAGATGAAGTTAAGATTGGAGAGCATAAATCGGACTTAAAATCATACCATAACCCAATTTATATGAATTTATCATGGGTAGAAGAAAGGAAACATAAGAGAAAAACCCAATGCTCTCGGCAATCACTACCAAGGGGAAAATTTTTTCTAACACAAGAAAATTGTACTCTCTTCAAGACAATGCTGGAGAGATTAATTCAGAAAGAGAAAATGAGCTTCCAAAGCCTCAACAGTCATGAGTTAACAAATATAATTCAAAGGGAACTTGAGAAGTGCAAAAGAGCAAAAAATAGGAAATTAGAATCAAATTGTTTTCCTGTAAATGCTTGGTTTGATGAAGAATGAAAAATGGCAAGGAGAACCTTCAAAAAGAAAGGCAAGGAGAAGTTATATAAACAGATATTAAAAATGAAAAAATATGAGTTCATGCAAACAAGGTGAGAAGAGTTAATATATCTAGGCAAGAATAACCAAAAACTTTTCTGGCAAGAACTTCAACCAAGGAAGAAGCAAATCGAAAATAATATTACAGCTAATCAATGGTTTGAATATGCAAGACAACTCTATGAGAAAGAATCAGAGGTTAAGCCTCCCCCGGGGCTCAACACAACTACAAAGCTCTTCACATTACAAGAGGTGGAAATTGGAATTAAAAAGCTGAAAATAGGAAAGGCAAAAGACTTGGTTGAACTTCAAGCAGAGTATATAAAATGGAGAATGAACACTCTTGCACTGCACATCATGGAGATATTCAACAACATCATTCAACAAGGATTCCCAAGAGACTGGACAACTAGCCTAGCAATACCCCTTTTTAAAAGTGGGGACATTAATAATCCATCCAATTATAGAACCATTATGATCAACCCTTTGTTTGCAAAGCTTTTCGACAACATGGTAGAAAATAGAATCAGTAAGTGGGTAGAAGTGAAAGAAAAGAGGGCAAAAGGGCAAGCAGGTTTTAGGCCGAAGCATTCTACAGTGGATCATGGCATCACGTTGAGACACATTATTGAAAAGGTTTGGGGGGATAAAGAAGAAGTATTTTGTTGTTTCGTTGACTTTAAAAAGCCATTTGACACAGTCCCTAGAGATACGTTGTGGGGTAGAATGAAAGAACTTGAAATTCCTTTGCATTATAGAGTTTTTGTCCATAGACTTTATGAAGAGGTGAAAGTCAAAATTAGAACCTCAGCAGGTATTTCAGAAAGCTTTAGAAGTGACATTGGAGTCAAGCAAGGTTGTCTGCTATCCCCTACTCTTTTTGGTTTATATATTGATAAACTGGAAGAGTGGCTAAATTTTCAAGGTGGAGATGGTGTTCGATTGGGGGGGTTTGTAATCAAGCTTCTTTTATATGCTGATGATCTTGTTTTGATTTCTAAATCAACCCATGGATTGCAGATGCACCTATATGCCCTTGAGCATTTTCGTAGAGCAGTGGAGATGCAAGTCAATATTAGCAAGACCAAGATAATGATTTTATCTAATAAAAAGAAGCAAAGTCAGCATACATTATTCTTTGAAAGAAACACTCTTGAAGAAGTAAATGAGTACAAATACCTCGGGATCGATTTCAAAAACAAAATTAATTGGGAGGACTACAGAAAGAAGAGAATCTTAGAAGGGTGAAAAGCATTGTATGTTCTTCAAAACAGATGTAGAGAAGCAGAGTTATGGGATTGAAAAATGATTAAAGTGATTTTTGAACTCCTAGTTTGTCCAGTGATGCTATATGGGTGTGAATTGTGGGCTAGCAGCACCCATATATCAAAATGGAAGAAAATTGAGAAAACAAAAAAACGTTTGATCATGAGCAAGTTCAAAATAAAATTCTTAAAAGGCTCACACTTCTTCCTAGATGAAGATTTAACCATCAAACAACAAGAAGAGAGAAGGGAAGAAATGAAGAAAATTAGGGCAACAAGAAATGAAGGGAAAAGGGCATGGTTGTACTCTGGTAAAGTAGTTATTGCAGTGTTTTGGACTCAGGACAAAACAGGGCAACAAGCTGACAATAAAGAAAAAAACGGAGAATTCGATAATAGAGAGGAAAACAACAAGAGAAACATGGATGGAAAGGGGCGAAGACTCGAAGTTGAGTCTTATATGTCAAACTGCGTAGCAGTCAAATCCTACCCAAGTCTACCTAAGTTTAGTTTGTTGGAATTGTAGAGGTTATCCTTGGAGGAGGGGACCTGGGTTAGGGCCTATTGCTGAAGGTAGAGACATAATCTGTCTCACGAAAAATCGTGGACATGATGGTTGCAAAACTCCCGTGTTTGAAGATTATTTGAGGTTAGCAGTTTGGAACAAGGTAATAAAAAATGGCAAAGGGTATGGGGAAATACTGGTTTTAGTGAAAGACAAGGAAGGCCATCACATTCAGTTGATGAAAGAAGATGAAACCAAACAATATTTATGGTTCAAAATATCAAAGAATGAGAATCACATAAGAATTGCATCATGCTATTTTTCCCCTCAAGTCTCCAAAACTTACAAAGATAAGGAGATAGACAGCAAGGATCTGTATGCAGCTTTAAAGCAAAATATTGTCACGTACTATCAATACGGAGAAGTGCTTTTAGTGGGCGATTTTAATGCTAGTATTTTTGTTGCAAAGAGGATCATAATATTATTTGGCTCACTGAAGAGGAGAATCCCCAATGGGTGAGATGTTCAGAAGATGACAAAGTTAGAAACTATTTTGGAGACGAATTGCTTACATTGTGTGGGGCTTTCAACTTAATTATTTGCAAAGGTCTGGACAGATGGAAAAGTCCTAGGAACTTCACCCGCAACACATAAAATGGAGCAAGTATCGTTGATTATGTGATTTGCCCACAAAACTTGATAGAAAAGATAGATGAAGTTAAGATTGGAGAGCATAATTGGGACTCAAAATCATACCATAACCCAATTTATATGAATTTATCATGGGTAGAATAAAGGCAACATAAGAGAAAAACCCAATGCTCTCGGCAATCACTACCAAGGGGAAAATTTTTTCTAACACAAGAAAATTGTACTCTCTTCAAGACAATGCTGGAGAGATTAATTCAGAAAGAGAAAATGAGCTTCCAAAGCCTCAACAGTCATGAGTTAACAAATATAATTCAAAGGGCACTTGAGAAATGAAAAAGAGCAAAAAATAGGAAATTAGAATCAAATTGTTTTCCTGTAAATGCTTGGTTTGATGAAGAATGCAAAACGGCAAGGAGAACCTTGAAAAAAATAGGCAAGGAGAAGTTATATAAACAGATATTAAAAATGAAAAAAATGAGTTCATGTAAACAAGGTGAGAAGAGTTAATATATCTAGGCAAGAATAACCAAAAACTTTTCTAGCAAGAACTTCAACCAAGGAAGAAGCAAATCGAAAATAATATTATAGCTAATCAATGGTTTGAATATGCAAGACAACTCTATGAGAAAGAATCATAGGTTAAGCCTCCCCCGGGGCTCAACACAACTACAAAGCTCTTCACATTACAAGAGGTGGAAATTGGAATTAAAAAGCTGAAAATAGGAAAGGCAAAAGACTTGGTTGAACTTCAAGCAGAGCATATAAAATGGGGAAGGAACACTCTTGCACTGCACATCATGGAGATATTCAATAACATCATTCAAAAAGGATTCCCAAGAGACTGGACAACTAGCCTAGCAATACCCCTTTTTAAAAGTGGGGACATTAATAATCCGTCCAATTATAGAACCATTATGATCAACCCTTTTTTTGCAAAGCTTTTTGACAGCATGGTAGAAAATAGAATCAGTAAGTGGGTAGAAGTGAAAGAAAAGAGGGCAAAATGACAAGCAGGTTTTAGGCCGAAGCATTCTACAGTGGATCATGGCATCACGTTGAGACACATTATTGAAAAGGTTTGGGGGGATAAAGAAGAAGTATTTTGTTGTTTCGTTGACTTCAAAAAGCCATTTGACACAGTCCCTATAGATAAGTTGTGGGGTAGAATGGAAGAACTTGAAATTCCTTTACATTATAGAGTTTTTGTCCATAGACTTTATGAAGAGGTGAAAGTCAAAATTAGAACCTCAGCAGGTATTTCAGAAAACTTTAGAAGTGACATTGGAGTCAAGCAAGGTTGTTTGTTATCCCCTACTCTTTTTGGTTTATATATTGATAAACTGGAAGAGTGGCTAAATTTGCTAGGTGGAGATGGTATTCGATTGGGGAGGTTTGTAATCAAGCTTCTTTTATATGCTGATGATCTTGTTTTGATTTCTAAATCGGCCCATGGATTGTAGATGTACCTATATGCCCTTGAGCATTTTCGTAGAGCAGTGGAGATGCAAGTCAATATTAGCAAGACCAAGATAATGATTTTATCTAATAAAAAGAAGCAAATACAGCATACATTCTTTTTTGAAAGAAACACTCTTGAAGAAGTAAATGAGTACAAATACCTCGAGATCGATTTCAACAACAAAATTAATTGGGAGGACTACAGAAAGAAGAGAATCTTAGAAGGGTCAAAAGCATTGTATGTTCTTCAAAACATATGCAGAGAAGCAGAGTTATGGGATTGAAAAATGATTAAAGTTATTTTTGAACTCCTAGTTTGTCCAGTGATGCTATATGGGTGTGAATTGTGGGCTAGCAGCACCCATATCTCAAAATGGAAGCAAATTGAGAAAAAAAAAATGTTTGATCATGAGCAAGTTCAAAATAAAAATTTCGGTACCTTATGAGATAATGTTGAGTGAAACAGGAGCAATTCCCATCGAAGCAATTTCTATGGTTCAACTTATAAGATATCTAAAAATAATTTAGCAAATGGGAGTAGGTAGATGGCCTAATGTTATATTCAAGGAAGGCATGAGTGAAAGAAAGAAAACATGGATGAGACAAAACTAAACATAGATGCAAAAATGGAATATCTACCTCAATGCTTGTCCCACAAATAGCAAAGAGCTAAATAATTTTGTTATGGATAAATTTCGTAAACAGGTATGGGGAAAAGAGTTGGGTAGAAAAAGAAATACTACATCGAAAAATTCAACCCTATGTATGATATCCAACAAAAAGAGTACATTGAAGCTACCATTCCGTGGAGAGAAAAGGTTCTTATTGCTCAATTAAAAACCAACTCGCATCATCTTCAGTGTGAAACAGGGGTGGAAAGGTCTAAGGAAGCTTGGGAAGAACGAGTGTGTACATTTTGCATGTCTGGAGCAGTGGAATCAGAAAAACATTTCATTTTGGAATGTGATGCGTTCAAAGACATCAGAGAAAGTTAAGGGAATATGTTAGCATTGGTTTCTTAGCATTATCGTTTCAGCGATGAGATAGTTGGAAGGTTGGGCCAACTCATCATCAATTTGAACAAGAAGAGGACTGAAATGAAAACGACGAAAATAGGGAACCCATAATCCCATAGCCTATTTTTATTCTCGTGGACGTTAAAATTTCATTCATTCATTCATATTCGGACATGGTTGAATTTGAACTCCTAAAACTGAATTTTTATAAATATTGAAAAATATTAAATATTGTTTTTTAAAATAGTGTTAAACTCACTTCTCAAACCAAAAACCTTAAGTGAGATCTATTTTCACCCTGCAATGAGAACTATTTTCACTTGTTATTTTCACCCTGCAGTGAGAACTATTTTCATTTGTTATTTTCACTTGTTATTGTTATTTTAGGAAAATTATCTCATCGAATCATTATTATGGTGGTCTATAATAGAGCGCTTGTGCTCGAGTTTTCTTTCTCTTAGTAGAAATGACCGGGATATTTATGTGTTTCTCTAACATAGGGTTTTACCTCCTCATGAGGGTTTTTTTATGTTAAATTATCTTTTATTGCTTCAATTTTAATAATAGTTCACTGTAATGCTACAAAACATCTACATTTTTCATATACTTGTTTTAACTACTTTGAGTATTAACTCTCTAGTATCAATACCTATTCTGTTTTGTTTTTCTTTTGTTTTAAGTTCAATATTTTCTTTCAAGTTAAATATCTACAGATGACCGAACCATCGCTCAATAAGGGTTTTATTTCTCAAACCTTTAGTTTGTGTAATATTTTCCTAAATCTTAGCAAGACAGAATCTCCTCTCTAGAGATTTCCACCTCGATGCCAACTGTTCCAATCCATTCATTAGTTTGCTCCATGGTGAAACTGCTATCCCACTACTGTTAAAGGTGTTAGTTAATGTTTATCTTGAAATTCTATATGAATATAAATTTATTTTCTTTTCTTAACTCTATAATCATCATAGATATACCAAAAATTGTATAGACACCCTGAAGTAAGACATAAATAATATATCTAGAAATCGGGTAGAAATGAATAATTGCTAACTTACTCTAATAGTTTTTTCAAGACAATTAATGTACTCATTAAATGCATAATAAGAACCGTTTCTTTCACCCTATCTTGGGTTTATAATACATGTAGGATTGAATAGATCTTATAGAAGTAGACCTCAAGACCTCTTTCCACCTATTCTCTAGTTTCCATCTCACCTTAACCTTAGAGCCCTTTCTTTGTCCTTTCTCTATGTACATAACCTCTTTTCCTATGTGGGAATTCCCTTTTATCCTCATAGGAAAGGTAATGGTGAGAAATTTCTTTTACTCTAACTACTGTAGAAACTTGAAAATTTTTAAGCAGGAAACCACACCATAAATTAATTCTTTCTTCAAAATAAAATAAATCTTGTTCATAAATTGATTAACATACTCCTTAATAGTGTTTCAATTAAAAAGTCAAATGTATCATTTGAAAAAACATAAAGAAATTAAATCCTGATGTTACATCCTTTATTTTATATTCCCTGGAGTGCTGTTATAAAACATGACGTGGAAGTTATGACTTATTTTAATTAAATACATTCATGTTCTTTTTAATTATTTTTATGTAAAATTTTGTGTAAAATAATAAATTTATTTGAATAATAAATTATTTTTCCTCATAATAATTTTTCTATAATTCAAAGTTTATCTAACTAGTAAACCTTTAGATTAAAAACTATTAAATTTTAAAACAAATTATATTTATAATCAAATATTGAAGATTTTATCCTATCATAAGGATTACATATTTACAAGTCACTTTTCATTATTTTCTCTCCCATCAACTACCCAAAGGGTTCCAATAGTTGTGCTAGGTCTTTTATAACAATGCCTCATCATAAATTACAATACTACTTTAGTCAAAGATTACATATTTACATGTCACTTCTTATTATTTTATCTCACATCAACTACCCAATGGCTCCAAAGTTGTGTTAGGATTTTGGTTATAATAATGTCTCATCATAAAGTAGAATACTACTTTACTCACAATATAATTAATAAGATCATATTATTGACTATTTTTTTTCAAGTATAGGAGGTATTGCTGACTTGAATTTTAGCAAAGGATCACTCAAGATTTGGCATTTTGCTTCTCCTATCAACATAAATGGAATTATCAAACTTGGACAGTACAAGGACTAGAAAGATTTGATTTTGAGTGAAAATATTTAATGAATGAAAATAATGAAATTAATTTGTCAAATCAATCAACTTTTAAATAGAAAATCCCTCTTCGTAATAAAGTTTTCTCAAATATTTTTCAAATAATCTTTATCTAATATTTATTTTACTAGAAACAATGCATCTTTGTACTTTTAGATTCAATTATTAATTGATATTATTGAGACAAAAATGTTGGCATAATTGGTGTGATTAAGTTGAATAAATTAATAACATGAAAAGTGACTATAATAATATAAAATAGATTACAATAAAATTAAATGGGTCAGGAGTGTTGTGATTATGAAGAATTCTAGAATTTTTATGAATAATTTTTTTTTAATGAATTAAGTTGAAATAAGAATTTTGTTAAAACTATATTAATATTATAATGTTAGGGTAATTATGGCTATTAATTTTATAATAAAATATGGAAGTTTCGTGATGGTAATTATTATAAAATTTAATTCTAGGCTGGAAATCAATTATATATATATATATATATATATATATATATATATATATATATATATATAAGAATGCTTAGAATTTTAATGAATTTAAAGTATTAAAAATAGTTAATATCTAAAACAAAAGGTTGGCAGAAATAAAAAAGATTTTAAGGGGGTAGGGGTTTGAACTGGTGTTCTTTGATTGTGTCTTCGATTTTAAGAGCTTGGAGAGAGTAAAAAGAAGATAAGAAATAAAAATCAATTTAGTGAGGAATGAAAAATTCGCATATTATAATTTTTCCAAAAATAACAATACATGAAGAAATTTAAGTATTTTATTACTTTTAAATACAATTTCATAACACAGGGATTCCATATCACTATAAAAACACTTAATCATACCAAAAAAAAAAAATAACAATAAAACAAATAAAATAAAATTTATTTATATTCTTTTTAACTTTTTAAACTAGACAACATTGTATTTACTTTTAAATCTGATATATTTTATTTTATAGATACTATATACATTTGATATACATAATATATTATCATTATTATTTATTTTCCATCTAAAATAATTAACCAAAACAAAATAATTAATATAAACCAGAGAGAATACCACATTATATAAAAACAAGAGACGGAATACCAAATTATATAGTATTATTATTCTATCATGCAAAGTTCCTTGTTACCAGGAAACAAGACTACAGAGCGTATTACACTTCAGCGGAGTAAAGCAGTGACAGCAGTTACAAAGTAACAAAGAACTATCAACCCTTGTGGGCTTCTGCATCAATGGGGCCGCAAAGCAGCCTGCATAACACAACAATGCAGTGATTTAGGTTAAAAACCATTGAAATTACATTGAAGATGGGCGACATGAAATTGATGGGGGATTAATTGAGTACAGAGTAGATATAATAAAATACCGTTGGAATTATATTGGCACGATTCCCATTTTACGGAGTTCTGCACCTTTGCCGGGAGCTGCAATGCTATCAAACGCAACATCACTGAGTTCAAAGTGTGTTTTGCCTCCACGCCCTGAACATTTATCAGTAATTCTCACAGTCACCGGCTTTCCAGAACAAACGCCCCTTTTCTTGCACTTTACCTGTTGTTTACACAATAACCTAATTGTTGTTCAGAATCCTCTACAGGCCGGTAAACGCTATTATTATTAGTAATCTTAATATTTATTATTACTAAGGAAAACTTATGAGAATCCTCTACAGGGTAAACGAATGCATACTTGATAGCAATCTGCACACGCTCCTGGTCCGCATGCTATTTCCCATTGGAAAAGCCATTCTTTCACTGGGTCGTTGAAATGGCATGCTATTTTTTATTGGAAAATTAGAAATATGTGAAAACGAAGATTAATACTATGACACCAATTCCAAATTCCAAATTAGAAATATCTCTCTCCAATTCCAAATTCCAAATTGCATATAATATATAATACAAAATTAATACTATGACACCAACAACGCAATATATATTTACAATTACATACCGCCATCCTCATGTTGATTGACATAACGAGTTGCAGTGGCCGGCTGCCAGCCATTACCCACAGCCACCTCCTTGCACAGTATCACTAGTGCGATGAGCCACTAGGCGGGGAATAATAAGAGAGTCATTTTCGAAGCCAACGAAGTCGTCCACATAAACTCAAACTGTTGGCCGTAGTGCAACTACTGTGTACCAGGACCTCTACACTATTCTATATTTATAGTAATTTTTTTGGCAAGTACTTCGTCCAAGGTTTAGGGTTAGGGTTAGGGTTTGATAGTATCTCTATTACCTTTAAATTATATTATATTTTATTATTTTATTCTATTTATTTTAATTATGTGTATTTTTACCAAGGAGAAGTTTTCAAGTGTTATTTTTTAGAGTTTCAAGTTGATTTTTGTCACTAATCAATCTATAAAAAAACTTTAGGGTCAAATGTTGACTAGTGTTGTTTAAATTGGAAGATTTATAGTGTCAAACTTTTGATTGATTCATTGAAATCACATGTTCCACAGTGAACTCAACACCATAGAAATGCCACATGGTTTTTTAAAGCTATATGCAAGTTTAAACAACACAAATCAAGAATTTGCCAAACCAAATAAAAATAAAAATAAAACACTCTTATTTGATTTTATTAAATTTCTTATTCCAATCAAATTGTTGGAGCTTTATTATATATTTAAGCTGGGTCTTAGATGAGATTTCTAATCTTGTTTCGAAAAAAGTCTAAACAATAGAGAAGCAAAATTCCTAATATTTATTAGGTTATTTCATTTATATTAATTATGAGCTTATTTGTAAAGTGTGAACTAGTTATTATAATTAATACAAATGTAACATACACCATTAACTTCACAGAGAAATGTAAGGAGTTAAAATTTTTTATACAAGTTACTCCTCATTACATAGAACGTTTAACAATTCACAGTGAAATTTTGTAAATAAGAATAGTAAACTCCTTAACCCTTAACAACCTCCATTACAGTATATTAACTTAATACTATTTGATGTAACTATCCATTCATCTCATTACTGATATAGTCATCACATAATTGCTATTATGAACATCATAAAAAGGAATCAACCTCATCATCTGGACACAATAATCAATCACATCATTGAACACCAATATACCCTAGAAACCCTGTAGGGTGAAAACCAGCAAACGTTTAATTTTATTATTAAACGCTCGTGAGGGTGTTCAGCCCATCACTCAATGGCTTATAAGGGAGACCATCCCTTAACCATCGTTTATATAATCTTACAAGGAAATATATAATATCTAGCTTACAACCATTCAATAAATATGAAACCATTTACCCTCTGGTCTTCATATCTTCACATCTTGGTGGCATGGATGTACATACAATGGACCATCGTACATTGGACCTTCCTGCAACTCGCACTCGTCTGCACGAACATTAATCATTTACCTGCCACCATGTCAAGCATAATCTTCCTTTGTACATGTCACCATCATTCCCTGCTATGATGCCTTTAACATAAAATGATGTCAAGATTCATAAAGTATTAATCAATCACTATAGTAGTTTCTCCATCTACTCATGTATAATCATGACAAGCAAGTAAAGTACCTTTTCATTCTCTCTTTAGTAACACACACCTCATATATGTTGGTTATAGGTCATCACCATAACTAATGCTTACGTCTTATAAGCACACATTCCTGCAAGACAATGACTACATCTCCCAAACTTTCTTTAAAATAAACTGAAACATTAGCTAAGATATTTATGCATGTGACTTACATACATTTAATAAAAATAGCTAACCCTTAAGCTATTACCTTTAGTGCATGGAATGCAAGTTAACATAACAATTGTCTCTTCCATGCATGCGAATGCATACTGATTCCAAAAGACTCTCCCTAAAGGAGTGCTTACACAACGAAGCACATGACCTCCTTCACGAGTCTTCCCAAAGAAAATCTCAATGCTAGTGAGCATGTAACATATGTTTTCTTTTTGTAGAAATATGCTATTAAGAATATAAATGCATGTCCTCTTTTCCAAACATTGTACTAAACAATCATATTCAATGTAGTTCAATACTACAAGCTATATTATCCTTCAATAAAATTTAATATATAGGTTGCATGCCTATGCATTACCTTCTTCCAAAAAAAACTAATCATAACTAACATACTAGTTTTGATATCATAAATGTATTCACATATTTTCTTAAATATTAAGATAGCACAACATTTCTTTATACATGCAAAGAACACGCCTCTATAACATAATGGCTATTCTTTGTACATGCAAGAGAGATGGCTCTTCCTTTACTATAGGAAACACATATTTCCTTCTTAGATTTCTATCATCATGAAATACTATTTCTCATGTAAAGGAAAGATTATCATAATAGCAATCTTTAAAACAAGATGGAATCTTTTTACAAAACTTCTTAGTATACTACCACTCTTAACTATTATGTAAAAGATTGGCATAATCGCAAAGAATAACATAATAGAAATCTTCTCAAGAAAAGACAACATGGATCTTTTCCAAAAACCCCCCAATAAGTTTCCCTTTTCACCATTCTATCTCTCTAATACATTATCTTTCTAAAATATTAAAGTAAGAGTCTTTTCAAGAAAAGACTACAAGGATTCCTTTTAGGAAATAACCACAAAATCACGTGGTTAATCATCTTTTAATTAAAAATTCCTATCTATATGCATTAAATACAATGTATAGAGAATATGAAAACATGCATATATATCCAAACATGCATGAAATAAATTCACACAATAAACACATGCCTATTTTAAATATGCATGCATTTCAAACATCGCCATATAAGGTTACCAAAGCCTTAATCTCAATATGTCCACCAAAACATATTTTCACCTTAAGAAGGAAAATCTCAACTTATTTCCCTTGAATTATTTTCTCATATATTTACCCATATTGATATGAGAATAAATTGTAAAATAAATGAACTATATATTTCAACTCACCAGTGAACTATATAGTTCAACTCACAAAGAAAGAGATTATATCATAAATAAATTTAGCCAAATTGTTATCTTGGCAGTCGACTCTCTTCCCAATCGACTATTATCAAATAAAAGGAATTAGCACCATCTATATTTAATCTTTGTCAACATCATGGAAAAACTACCCATGGTTTTTATGAAACTATCCATGGATTTGTTGAATAACTAATCTTTACTAGTGTAATATCAATAGTTGATAAATCTTGTTGGTATCTCACATATTTTACTGACTAAGAGAACTAACATAAGTTCTCCATATACATAAAATTTCAAGAGTTATTTTGGTGAAATTCCTTATCTTAACCTTGAACTCATTAAATATCTTCAAGGATTAAACTACTTAACTCTTCCCAAAATATCGTAATAGTGACTACCCACTATCTAAATAATAGTAGATTGATGTTATAACTTATCTTCCAAAATAAAATCAGATTAATCTTTCTTTCAATGCACAAGAATCTAGTAAATATTCTCCAAAAGACAATCTAGATTCTTATAGTTTTTTTTTTCACATACAAGTGATTTACTTGGAAGATAACACACATAACTTTCATATTTCCTCTGCATAATAAACAATGAAATTCTTTTTAATAAGGAAATATACTTATCTCTTTTAAGCAAATCTTCCCTATATAAGACATAAGCTGTCCTCCTCGCATCCACCTTAGTTCGAATCCTCGCTCGGAATCCTGGGAGCCCAATAAAGATAACAACGAAAAACATATTTGAACCCGTAAATATGCCCGCACATTAAAAGCCCCGCCCACCGTTAGAGATCAAATTTACAACCGTACCGAAATCCCAATGACGAATGCTTCTGTAGCCGATTCACGACTGAACAAAAATACAAACACCAAAGTTGGTGTAAAGTTCAAGGCATTTCTTTTTCCGTAAGATTTCTTACCGATAGCCTTTGAGTCGCAATTTCAAATTGGGCTTAGCTTTCAAGAAAGAAGAAGTCACAATGACAATAAAAGCTTCAAATTTCTTATTAACAACTTTAAGATTCTTCAAGCACGAGTTGAAGATTTTCAAATGGGGCTAAGAAAGCTGAACCCCATCGACACACTGAATCATTAAGCCGAAAGCATCCCCCAAAAGAATGACAGAACCGCACCTGCAAGGATCCGTTTGAATATCGTATAGCTGACCCACAAATGAGAGCCCAAACCAAACCCTACGGGGTCATTCGAAACTCTGAAAATCCTAAGTTGCACACAATGGTATTCCTCCGTCTACTAATCAAACACTGTATCGGAAACAACTTCAAAAAGATCCCATAACTGCTCCTCATTCCAAAATATGTATATCAGGGTTTCTTCTTTTACTCAACAAGAAAACCAAGCCAATCCCATGTGAAACAAGCCAGCAATTCAGATGGAACCACTTCCCAAAACGACGCATCACGTATTTTTTCTCAACCGATTCAAGAATTCGGTTTTAAACCAATTCTTGATTTAAACAGTTAAAGTTAAAAATGAATTTACCATATTAATTTACGTAAGAAGGGCTGTTACATACTCCCCCCCTTAAGGGAACACCGTCCTCGGTGTGCTTCTCTTACTGAATTAAAAATTATAATCATGATATAATAATATAAACAACCCAAAGGGGTTCCTTCCCCTTGGCAATGAAACACTTTCGTTTCCTTAAATGTCACTATTTAAAACAATAATGTTTTTATCTATATTCATAAGCATGTATAGCGCAAAGAAAATTTCATTTCCATTTCTAACTGCTTATCCATTATTCAATTCACAAAATTATGGAAAAGAATCTCTATACAAACTTACCAACCAATTACTATTGGAAGAAATTATGGCTTTTGCGCAAGCTTTCTGAGAATGGTTGAACACCCATCAACACCTGTAATGTATGACTAACAATTAAATCACATTAGTCACATAGTTTTCAAAATGAAATTATTTGCAACTATCAAACAATATTGCAATATAAAGAGATATTTTAATCAAAGTACTTCCATAAGTACTCAAAGAGAACCAACCCTCTCATAAATGCATCACGTGCACACTGTCTTAGCTCCTGCCAAAGACATCCATACAGTACTTAAAAAAAGTACTCAGAGAGCACCTAGCTCCCTTCATCATACCAATGGTCAATCAATGCACCATGGTTATATCCTAGCATCTGCTAAGACATTCAAACAAATTAGTAATAAAAATAAATGAACTTATACATTCAATAATTCATTTTAATATAACACAACTTTTACTTAACTTGTTCTACTATGAGAACCACAATGGTAACAAAATGCTCTTCCTAATCCATAGGATCAAGTCATTTTTCACATCCAGACAATCAATCTTTCCACACTAAAATGTCTTTATACTTATCTGGAAATTTAGTCTTTCAAATTGTGGTTCTCCCAACCATCAAGTGAGGCTATTACGTCCTCCACTTGCCCCCTAGCTCCAGAATCTGGATAGTGTCACGGGTCAACAGTGGATTCTTCTGCTGTGACATCGGGATGGCCAATCCAGTCACACTCAGAAAAGCCTGGAAGAGAAATTCGGGACAGTCCGGTCCAATTCTCCAATTCCAGTCACACTCAAATATTTTTGGCTTTACAAGGGTTGCTGGAAGCTATTTTCAACTGGTCCCAACCAGCTCGAGAAAATACTCCACCTTTACCAATTTCACAGAACGCCTACTCCTCCCCGGGGATCCAGCTTATCCTCAAAAGAGTAGGTAACTGTCTTTCCCAACTGTCCCCAACCACTTCCTATTCTTGGAAACATTTTTACCATCAGCTTAGAAAGATTTTTTTTTTTTTTCATTAGTTAATTTCAATAAGTTTGTCTTTAGCTAGTTAATACTAGTTAGCTTTAATGAAGTTGTAACAACTTCCCCCTGGAAGTAACATACATGTGTTGTACATTAAAACATGATTCTTTAACGTTTATTGTTGCAACTCACATTTCAATGCTTACGATGCTTTATTTTCACAGATTTTCTGTTTCTATTAAGCTACCCATGCTTTCTATAAGAAACAATGCTAATCGTAAATATGCATTTCGCAAACACAATTATCTTATGCACACATTTCCAATTCCCATGATGTTCTATTCTCATAGACTAACACACGAAGTAATTATCATAATCACTTGTTCACAACTTTCAAATATCTTTAGTCAATATCGATTCGTGCATATAACTCTCATTAGTTATTCATTCATAACTAATCAATGCTATTAATAATTTTAATGCAATCATGACACGAGTCACTTTAAAACTAGTCATTCCATGCCATTATGATCTTAATGCATTCATGATGATTCATGCAAACACTAGTTAGTTAACTAGTCATTTAGTTAAGTTTCACAACTTGACCCATTAAGAGGCTTCATTCAATTTAATTTTAACACTCTATCATCTTATATAAGGACTTTCCTCATCTTTTGCATTCATGCATTAGTTTCACACACCACACATTCGTACCAGACAAATCACTATATCTGTTCAGAAATTCCTTTAATGGAGAATGTCACAATGTGCATTCGCTTTATTTAAACTTTAACAAAAGAACCACCACTTCAGATTTTGCCTTTGGAACATGCAAATATAATAAAGCTAACACATTGGCTATTGTTCCTATGCATACAATGCATAAAGATTATAATCTTAATTTCCCAACAGAGTACTTAACATAATCGAGTAGGCAAACTCATGATTCCTCTTCGAGGACACATAACATAATAGGCATGCAAAACATGGTTTTATTTTCCATAAAACTAATGGAATAAAACATAAGAATACATGCCTTATTCTCGTAATATTTACCCACATTAGCCATGAATATATTTCAAGGAAACCAAAACATTACTTTAGTTTTTGTACATGTAATTCATCTTCTTTGCCAAAGAATCTTTTCTAAAGTATAATAACAAAACATGTTATCATTTCCACATATAGACTTATGTTCTTTCCGATGAAATCTAATACAACTATTGCATGTAAAGAACCTTGTTCCTCTATGATTCTACATGCTAGTTGCTCATGCTTTGTTTCCAATAATTTATCATAGATTGCCTCTTTTATGCATGACAAACTATGCAACACTAACAAGGTTAAATTAACCTTTAATACACCTAAATAAAGAAGTTGACATAATCCATCTAGCAATGTAATATATTCAAGAGGTTATTCTTTTTCGTAAGAACAACATAATATTTTCCAAGAAGCAAGTGTTCTTTTCACACAAGATTCAACATAAACTTTCTCCAAGAAAGTATGATGAGAAACTAACATAATTCTTCATGACCTCTTTTCCAAGGAAAAAGAAAACTCATTAACCTATCTCTCAACCCATGAAATATCTTTAAGAATTGCCTTCTTTTTTTCCAAGAAGCTTTAGCTAAATAACCACATACTCTCCTTTTACATAAAATTCCTATGCATGCCTACATATCATGGCACAAGGACTATTGGTATGAAAATACACAAACTTGCATATTAAGTAAAACCACATTTTTCTCTATATTTGTCTCTTTTAGTTGCAAGATTCACATGCAAGATTTATTTTCAAAATATACAAATTTCTCTCAAGAAGAATTAAATGTGTATTAGTTAAATTTTCAAGCACACACATGTTTCTTTTTCAAGAAACCAAATTCCCAACTCCTTTCAAGGAAACTTCAACACAACAATAGAGGTTTTACGTACATGGAAAATACATATCCTTTTTAAAGAAATGCTAACTCAACAATTATTTACTTTGTAAGCAGTGTATTTTCCATAAATGAAATAACTATTACTTTCAAGACAATAAAGATATTAATACTTATCTCTTGAACGCATTATTCAACCTGGATTAGAGATGCGATGCCTTCCTTCACATATGCGCATTTCATCTCGGATCCCTCAATTTCTTATCGCTAAATCCCAAAGGTGCCAGTTTTTGAACCTTTTAGCTCTGATACCACTTGTAACATACACCATTAACTTCACAGAGAAATGTAAGGAGTTAAAATTTTTTATACAAGTTACTCCTCATTACATAGAACGTTTAACAATTCACAGTGAAATTTTGTAAATAAGAATAGTAAACTCCTTAACCCTTAACAACCTCCATTACAGTATACTAACTTAATACTATTTGATGTAACTATCCATTCATCTCATTACTGATATAGTCATCACATAATTGCCATTATGAACATCATAAAAAGGAATCAACCTCATCATCTGGACACAATAATCAATCACATCATTGAACACCAATATACCCTGGAAACCCCGTAGGGTGAAAACCAGCAAACGTTTAATTTTATTATTAAACGCTCGTGAGGGTGTTCAGCCCATCACTCAATGGCTTATAAGGGAGACCATCCCTTAACCATCATTTATATAATCTTACAAGGAAATATGAAAATATCTAGCTTAAAGCCATTACAATAAATATGATACCATTTACCCTCTGGTCTTCATATCTTCAGATCTTCAGATCTTGGTGGCATGGATGTACCTCCAATGGACCATCGTACATTGGACCTTCCTATAAATCGCACTCATCTGCATGAATATTAATCATTTACCTACCCTCCTGAAAAGCATATTTTTCCTTTGTACATGACAAGCATAATATTCTTTTGTACATGTCACCATCATTCCCTGTTATGATGCCTTCAACATAAAATGATATTAAGATTCATAAAGTATTAATCAATCGCTATAGTAGTTTCTCCATCTACTCATGTATAATCATGACAAGCAAGTAAAGTACCTTGTCATTCTCTCTTTAATAACACATACCTCATATGTACTGGTTATAGGTCATCACAATAACTAATGCTTACGTCGCATAAGCACACATTCCTGCAAGACAATGGCTACATCTCCCAAACTTTCTTTAAAATAAACTGATACATCAGTTAAGATATTTATGCATGTGATTTACATAATTTTAATAAAAATAGCTAACCCTTAAGCTATTACCTTTAGTGCATGGAATGAAAGTTAACATAATGATTGTCTCTTCCATGCATGCGAATGCATACTGATTCCAAAAGACTCTCCCTATAAGAGTGCCTTCACAAGGATCACATAAATCATATTCAACGTAGTTTAATACTACAAGCTCTACATACCAAAAATATATATTATTTTTCAATAAAAGCTAATACATATGTTGCATGTTTAGGCATGATCTTCCTGCCAAAAGGAAATCATAATCATGACAAAATAAAAGTAATCAATTAGTATGTTCATCTAAGGAATATAACTGATTAGTTCCTTTAACCATGAATTTATTAAATGAATTAACTTTACCAACACCGTGGTAAACAATCCATAGAATTATTAATTAACTAATATTTGCAAACACCATGGTAATCTACCCATGTTTTTATGAAACAATTAATCTCCATCAACACCATGGAAAAACTACCCATGGTTTTATGAAACTATCCATGGATTTATTAATTAATCTTTCCATTACCATGGTAAACTATCCATGGATTTATTAAATAATTACTATTTACAACATGGATTCTTTTTACAAAAACTTCTTAGTATACTACCACTCTTTAACTATTATGTAAAAGATTGGCATAATAGCAAGGAATAACATAATAGAAATCTTCTCAAGAAAGATAACATGGATTCTTTTCCA
Organism: Pinus albicaulis; assembly: GCA_034641835.2. Taxonomy (NCBI): domain Eukaryota; kingdom Viridiplantae; phylum Streptophyta; class Pinopsida; order Pinales; family Pinaceae; genus Pinus; species Pinus albicaulis. The sequence continues at coordinate 26,922 of JAXQQM020074175.1, forward strand.
AAAACCCGCCAATAAGTTTCCCTTTCACCATTCTATCTTTCTAATAACATTATCTTTCTAAAATATTAAAGTAAGAGTCTTTTCAAGAAAAGACAACAAGGATTCTTTTTAGGAAATAACCACAAAATCACGTGGTTGATCATATTTTAAATAAAAATTCCTATCTAAAAGCATTAAATACAATGCATAGAGAATATGAAAACATGCATATTTATCCAAACATGCATGAAATAAATTCACACAATAAACACATGCCTATTTTAAATATGCATGCATTTCAAACATCTCCATATAAGGTTACCAAAGCCTTAATCTCAATATGTCCACCAAAACATATTTTCACCTTAAGAAGGAAAATCTCAACTTATTTCCCTTGAATTATTTTCTCATATATTTACCCATCTTGATATGAGAATAAATTGTAAAATAAATGAACTATATATTTCAACTCACCAGTGAACTATATAGTTCAACTCACAAAAAAAAAAGATTATTTCATAAATAAATTTAGCCAAAATTGTTATCTTGGCAGTCGCCTCTCATCCCAATCGACTATTATCAAATAAAAGGAATTAGCACCATTTATATTTAATCTTTGTCAACACCATGGAAAAACTACCCATGGTTTTTATGAAACTATCCATGGATTTGTTGAATAACTAATCTTTACCAATGTAATATCAATAGTTGATAAATCTTGTTTGTATCTAACATATTTTATTTACTAAGAGAACTAACATAAGTTCTCCTTATACATAAAATTTCAAGAGTTATTTTGGTGAAACTCCTTATCTTGTCCTTGAACTCATTAAATATTTTCAAGGATTAAACTACTTAACTCTTCCCAAAATATCGTAATAGTGACTACCCACTATCTAAATAATAGTAAATTGATGTTATAACTTATCTTCCAAAATTAAAAGAAGATTAATCTTTCTTTCAATGCACAAGAATCTAGTAAATATTCTCCAAAAGACAATCTAGATTCTTATAGTTTTTTTTTTTTCACATACAAGTAATTTACTTGGAAGATAACACACATAACTTTCATCTTTCCTCTGCATAATAAACAATGAAATTCTTTTTAATAAGGAAATATACTTATCTCTTTTAAGCAAATCTTCCCTATATAAGACATAAGATGTCCTTGCATCCACCTTAGTTCGAATCCTCAGTTTGAATCCTGGGAGCCCAATAAAGATAACAACGAATAACATATTTGAACCCAGAAATCTCCCTCGGCACATTAAAGCCCCGCACTGCTAGAGATCAAATTTACAACTGTACCGAAAATCCCAACACGAAAGCCGAGCTCGATCTACGACCGACCAAAATACAGCCACCAGCAGTCAAAGTTCACAGATTTCTTTTTCTGTAAGATTTCTTACTGATAGCCTTTTGAGTCGAAATTTCAAATTGGGCGGAGCTAAGAAAGAAGAAGTCACAGTCGACAATAACAGTCGAAATTTCTTATTAACAACTTTAAGATTCTTCAAGCACGAGTTGAAGATTTTCAAATGGGGCTAAGAAAGCTGAACCCCATCGACACACTGAATCATTAAGCCGAAAGCATCCCCCAAAAGAATGACAGAACCGCACCTGCAAGGATCCGTTTGAATATCGTATAGCTGACCCACAAATGAGAGCCCAAACCAAACCCTACGGGGTCATTCGAAACTCTGAAAATCCTAAGTTGCACACAATGGTATTCCTCCGTCTACTAATCAAACACTGTATCGGAAACAACTTCAAAAAGATCCCATAACTGCTCCTCATTCCAAAATATGTATATCAGGGTTTCTTCTTTTACTCAACAAGAAAACCAAGCCAATCCCATGTGAAACAAGCCAGCAATTCAGATGGAACCACTTCCCAAAACGACGCATCACGTATTTTTTCTCAACCGATTCAAGAATTCGGTTTTAAACCAATTCTTGATTTAAACAGTTAAAGTTAAAAATGAATTTACCATATTAATTTACGTAAGAAGGGCTGTTACATACTCCCCCCCTTAAGGGAACACCGTCCTCGGTGTGCTTCTCTTACTGAATTAAACTTATACTCATGATATAATAATATAAGCAATCCAAAAGGAGTCCTTTCCCTTCACAGTGAAACACTCTCATTTCCTTAAATGTCATTTTTTTAAAAAAATAATGTTTTTATCCATACTCATGAGCACATATAGCACAAAGAAAATTTCATTTCCATTTCTACTACTTATCCCTTATTCAATTCACAAAAGTATGGAAAAATATCTATATGATCTTACCAACCAATTACTATTGGAAGAAATTATGGCTTTTGTGCAAGCTTTCTGAGAATGGTTGAACAACCATCAACGCCTGTAATGTATGACTAACGATTCAATCATATTAGTCACATAGTTTTCAGAATGAAAATATTTGCAACTATCAAACAATATTGCAATATAAAGAGATATTTTAATCAAAGTACTTTCATAAGTACTCAGAGAGAACCAACCCTCTCATAAATGCATCTATGCATCTTCTACGCTCCCACATCTTGCATACATATCTACAAGGGCACTTTCAACAAAGACATGAGACTGGAAACCACTTCTGATTATTTCCCCATGGATTTCCATACCCCGTTCCAGATCGGCACATGCTGGCAAAACACTGGCATATGTTTTGGTGTTTGGCTTCACACCCACAAGCCACATTTGATTGAAAAGCTCCATGGCCTCCTCTGCCTGCCCATTTTGCGCATACCCTGCAATCAACGCTGTCCAGGATACCACGTCTCGTTCACACATTTTTTCAAACAGATAGTGTGCATCCTCTATGCTACCACATTTCACATACATATCTATCAGGGCATTCGCCACAAATACATCACTCTGCAATCTACTTCTTCTGATCTCTTTATGGATGTCCAGTCCTTCTTTGGTGTCTTCAGAGTCGGCGCAAGTAGGGAGTACGCTGGCGAATGTGAACTTATTGGGTTGGACGCCTTCTCGCCGCATGAGGAAGAACAACCGTAATGCCCCGTGGGCTACCCTCTGCCTGGCATAACCCGCGATCATCACAGTCCACGAACAAACATCACGTCCGGGCATTTGATCAAAAACTCTGCGAGCATCCACCAGGCTCCCAAATCTGACATAGACGTTGAGGAGAGTGTTGTGTAAATGTGTGAGAATTGTAAATCCTCTCCGAGTGATTTGGGCATGGAGTAATTTGCTCTCTACCCAATCGTTTTCTGAATGCAAGCCTGCAAGAGAGAGACATAAGTAAAAGACTCTGCGTGATCGACCATGGAAGGAGCTTTAACTGGATTCATGGGATTGGCTTCTGTGTGAATTTGAATGGCAGTGACGGTTGCCTTTCTAGGCTGAAGTTGAGGCAGCGGCACATTACACAATGCAGCCATCATTTTTATCTGTATGTGATTGTGATTGCTGACATTTTTTAGCACTGCCATTGAGAAGCTACCTTATTTTGTGAGGGTAATGACCAAAAAAACATACCCACCTGCAGCAGCAGGCACATTCTGGAGTTGTAGGGCGCATAAAAATTGGATTCTCTGAAACGATGAAGAACGTCATGGATGGACTGCTCGACGACGAGGTGTCATATGGGTTTTCGAGTGTACCAAGTAAACCATCAGAGAACTACCTTACCCAAGTAAACCATTTCACATTTGAAGGGGAGCCCCTTTGAATTCAAATCAACCCACCATTCCCATCCATGATGTTCATACTAATTTTTCTCTCCAAAAGCGCGTGCGGAAGAGCAGAGCGAAAAAGGCATTCTAGTCGTTCGCAGGTGTGCTGCTCTCCAGCTATCAATTCATTGAAATAAGGAATTCTTAGTAGAACCCTATACAACTCCCCCACTACCACACTGTACAGTGTGAAGAACACAACTACGAAGGGGTATTTTTCACTATTGGTATGTTTAATTTAAGATAAGCTTTGTGTGAATTCTTTTTTTTCTTTCTGTTTGTGTTTTTTGAATGACAGAAACAAAACAACCACGGCCCAGGATGGCTCAAAGATTTTCCAATACTATCAAAGAACAACAGACAGTGTTGAGTTACAACTCTCACACATACATAGAATTGAAAATTCAGAGAGTTGAAAATACAAAGCACTCAGCAAAGTGCGAGCTACGACATTTTTTATGTTACAACATTTTGTATGTCAATTGTTTGAAAAAATTTCCTTGAGAATAGATAGCAATACAGCAATACAGATTTGAGGATTTTCTCATCTTAAAATGTAAAGAAAATCATTAGAAAATGTTGAAAATAGTAAGGAAATATCAGATTATGTGGAAACCAACAATTTAGGTCAAGTCAAAATTGTTTCAACATAGAAAACATGGAAGTGGATTTGGGTAAATACAAAGCAATATCGGCGCATTTTAAGGCGTAGACTTGCCCGCCTCAAATGGTAACAAGAAAAAAGACAAAGAAAAAGAAAACAAGGCCAGAGAAAGAAAATAAATAAGGGCACCGAAAAAAAAAAGAGTCACCCATTTACAGTGTCACATCCACACCTCTCATTTGGTCATGATAGCTTTATGTTAAAGAATTAATGAGGGCCAGGACAAGGCTGGAGCTTTTGGAAGCCAAAGAACAGAGAAGGGACCACAAAATTTTAGAGATCACATTTGCAAATCGGTATTTAATGGAAGGTAATAGAATTTTAAAAGAACAGGTAACAATGTTACAAGAGGCTCTAGAGATAGGAAAACAAGAATGGAAAAATATGAAGACATCGTGGCAAACCATGACAAGATCAAGAGCAGCAAACAAGGATATGATAATTCCTAAAGAAACTCAGGTAGATACTCAAGTATGTCAACCAACAAATCTTTCAAAAGAGAAGATAAAAAGAATAATATGGATGGCGGTCCAAAAAAAATCAAAGATAGAGTTGAATACGCTAATGGTTACATAAGAACAGAGGAAGAAAAAGATGTAAGTGCTCGTAGAGTACAAGAAAGAGAACACAAAGAAAGAAAAAACATAGAAACAAACTTTATTATCAGGAGAATAAGAGATTATGAGAGGAATGAAAGTACTCTCAATTTGGCAATGGAATTTCTGAAAGAGAAGCTACATTGGAAAGGGGAAATTTTCCAAGCAAGGAGGGTGGGGAAGATATGTGAAGAGAGGCCTCACCCCAGAAAAGTCACCATGGCAACTGTGCACGACAAACACCATCTCTTGAGAACAAAGAAACTCTTAAAAGGCTCACACTTCTTCCTAGATGAAGATTTATCCATCAAACAACAAGAGGAGAGAAGGGAAGAAATGAAGAAAATTAGGGCAGCAAGAAATGAAGGGAAAAGGGCATGGTTGTACAATGGTAAAGCAGTTATTGCAGTGTTTGGGACTCAAGACAAAACAGGGCAACAAACTGACAGTAAAGAAAAAAACGGAGAATTCGATAATAGGGAGGAAAACAACAAGAGCAACTTGGATGGAAAGGGACGAAGACTCGAAGTTGAGTCTTATATGTCAAACTGCGTAACAGTCAAATCCTACCCAGGTCTACCTAAGTTTAGTTTGTTGGAATTGTAGAGGTTATCCTTGGAGGAGGGGACCTGGGTTAGGGCCTATTGCTGAAAGTAGAGACATAATCTGTCTCACAAAAACTTGTGGACATGATGGTTGCAAAACTCCTGTGTTTGACGGTTATTTGGAGTTATCAGTTTGGAACAAGGTAACAAAAAATGGAAAAGGGTATGGGGGAATACTGGTTTTAGTGAAAGAAAAGGAAGGCCATCAAATTAAGTTGATGAAAGAAGATGAAACCAAACAATATTTATGGTTCAAAATATCAAAGAATGAGAATCACATAAGAATTGCATCATGCTATTTTTCCCCTCAAGTCTCAAAAACTTACAAAGATAAGGAGATAGACAACAAGGATCTGTATGCAGCTTTAAAGAAAAATATTGTTGCGTACTATTAATAGGGAGAAGTGCTTTTAGTGGGCGATTTTAATGCTTGTATTTTTGTTGCAAAGAGGATCATAATCTTATTTGGCTCACTGAAGAGGAGAATCCCCAATGGGTGAGATGTTCAGAAGATGAAAAAGTTAGCAACTATTTTGGAGACGAATTGCTTACACTGTGTGGGGCTTTCAAATCAATTATTTGCAATGGTCTTGACAGATGGAAAAATTCTTGGAACTTCATCCGCAACACATAAAATGGGGCAAGTATCATTGATTATGTGATTTGTTCACAAAACTTGATAGAAAAGATAGATGAAGTTAATATTGGAGAGAATAACTGGGACTTAAAATCATACCATAACCCAATTTATATGAATTTATCATGGGTAGAAGAAAGGCAACATAAGAGAAAAACCCAATGCTCTCGGCAATCACTACCAAGGGGAAAAAATTTTCTAACACAAGAAAATTGTACTCTCTTCAAGACAATGCTGGAGAGATTAATTCAGAAAGAGAAAATGAGCTTCCAAAGCCTCAACAGTCATGAGTTAACAAATATAATTCAAAGGGCACTTGAGAAGTGCAAAAGAGCAAAAAATAGGAAATTAGAATCAAATTGTTTTCTTGTAAATGCTTGGTTTGATGAAGAATGCAAAACAGCAAGGAGAACCTTGAAAAAGACAGGCAAGGAGAAGTTGTATAAACAGATATTAAAAATGAAAAAAGATGAGTTCATGCAAACAAGGTGAGAAGAGTTAATATATCTAGGCAAGAATAACCAAAAAAAATTCTGGAAAGAACTTCAAGCAAGGAAGAAGAAAATCGAAAATAATATTACAGCTAATCAATGGTTTGGATATGCAAGACAACTCTATGAGAAAGAATCAAAGGTTAAGCCTCCCCCAGGGCTCAACACAAATACAAAGCTCTGAACATTACAAGAGGTGGAAATTGGAATTAAAAAGCTGAAAATAGGAAAGGCAAAAGACTTGGTTGAACTTCAAGCAGAATATATAAAATGGGGAAGGAACACTCTTGCACTGCACATCATGGAGATATTCAACAACATCATTCAACAAGGATTCCCAAGAGACTGGACAACTAGCCTAGCAATACCCCTTTTTAAAAGTGGGGACATTAATAATCCGTCCAATTATAGAACCATTATGATCAACCCTTTGTTTGCAAAGCTTTTCGACAACATGGTAGAAAATAGAATTAGTAAGTGGGTCGAAGTGAAAGGAAAGAGGGAAAAAGGACAAGCAGGTTTTAGGCCGAAGCATTCTACAGTGGATCATGGCATCACCTTGAGACACATTATTGAAAAGGTTTGGGGGGATAAAGAAGAAGCATTTTGTTGTTTCGTTGACTACAAAAACCCATTTGACACAGTCCCTAGAGATAAGTTGTGGGGTAGAATGGAAGAACTTGAAATTCCTTTGCATTATAGAGTTTTTTTCCATAGACTTTATGAAGAGGTGAAAGTCAAAATTATAACCTCAGCAGGTATTTCAGAAAGCTTTAGAAGTGACATTGGAGTCAAGAAAGGTTGTCTGCTATCCCCTACTCTTTTTGGTTTATATATTGATAAATTGGAAGAGTGGCTAAATTTGCTAGGTGGAGAGGGTGTTCGTTTGGGGGGGTTTGTAATCAGGCTTCTTTTATATGTTGATGATCTTGTTTTGATTTCTAAATCGGCCCATGGATTGCAGATGCACCTATATGCCCTTGAGCATTTTCGTAGAGCAGTGGAGATGCAAGTCAATATTAGCAAGACCAAGATAATGATTTTATCTAATAAAAAGAAGCAAATTCAGCATACATTCTTCTTTGAAAGAAACACTCTTGAAGAAGTAAATGAGTAAAAATACCTCGGGATCGATTTCAACAAAAAAATTAATTCGGAGGACTGCAGAATGAAGAGAATCTTAGAAGGGTGAAAAGCATTGTATGTTCTTCAAAACATATGTAGAGAAGCAGAGTTATGGGATTGAAAAATGATTAAAGTTCTTTTTGAACTCCTAGTTTGTCCAGTGATGCTATATGGATGTGAATTGTGGGCTAGTAGCACCCATATCTCAAAATGGAAGAAAATTGAGAAAACAAAAAAATGTTTGATCATGAGCAAGTTCAAAATAAGAAGTTCGGTACCTTATGAGATAATGTTGAGTGTAACAGGAGCAATTCCCATCGAAGCAATTTCTATGGTTCAACTTATAAGATATCTAAAAAGAATTTAGCAAATGGGAGTAGGTAGATGACCTAATGTTATCTTCAAGGAAGGCATGAGTGAAAGAAAGAAAACATGGATGAGACAAAACTAAACATAGATGCAAAAATGGAATATCTACCTCAATGCTTGTCCCACAAATTGCAAAGAGCTAAATAATTTTGTTATGGATAAATTTCGTAAACAGGTATGGGGAAAAGAGTTGGGTAGAAAAAAGAAATACTACATCAAAAAATTCAACCCTATGTATGATATCCAACAAAAAGAGTACATTGAAGCTACCATTCCGTGGAGAGAAAAGGTTCTTATTGCTCAATTAAAAACCAACTCGCATCATCTTCCGTGTGAAACAGGGGTGGAAAGGTCTAAGGAAGCTTGGGAAGAACGAGTGTGTACATTTTGCATGTCTAGAGCAGTGGAATCAAAAAAACATTTCATTTTGGAATGTGATGTGTTCAAAGACATCAGAGTAAGTTAACGGAATATGTTAGCATCAGTTTCTTGGCATTATCGTTTCAGGGATGAGATAGTTGGAAGGTTGGGCCAGCTCATCATCAATTTGAACAATAAGAGGACTGAAATGAAAACGACGAAAACAGGGAACCCATAGTCCCATAGCCTATTTTTAGTCTCGTGGACGTTAAAATTTCATTCATTCATTCATATTCGGACATGGTTGAATTTGAACTCCTAAAACTGAATTTTTATAAATATTGAAAAATATTAAATATTGTTTTTTAAAATAGTGTTAAACTCACTTCTCAAACCAAAAACTTTAAGTGAGATCTATTTTCACCTTGCAATGAGAACTATTTTCACTTGTTATTTTCACCCTGCAGTGAGAACTATTTTCATTTGTTATTTTCACCCTCCAATGAGAACTATTTTCACTTGTTATTGTTATTTTAGGAAAATTATCTCATCGAATCATTGTTATGGTGGTCTATAATAGAGCGCTTGTGCTCGGGTTTTCTTTCTCTTAGTAGAAATGACCGAGATATTTATGTGTTTCTCTAACATAGGGTTTTACCTCCTCATGAGGGTTTTTTTATGTTAAATTATCTTTTATTGCTTCAGTTTTATATTCTTTAGAAATAATAATTCACTGTAATGCTACAAAACATCTACATTTTTCATATACTTGTTTTAATTACTTTGAGTATTAACTCTCTAGTATCAATACCTATTCTGTTTTGTTTTTCTTTTGTTTTAAGTTCAGTATTTTCTTTAAGTTAAATATCTACAGATGACCGAACCATCGCTCAAAAGGGGTTTTATTTCTCAAACCCTTATTTCATGTAATATTTTCCTAAATCTTAGCAAGACAGAATCTCCTCTCTAGAGATTTCCACCTCCTCTCCCAATCCATTCATTAGTTTGCTCCATGGTGAAACTGCTATCCCACTACTGTTAAAGGTGTTAGTTAATGTTTATCTTGAAATTCTATATGCATATAAATTTATTTTATTTTCTTAACTCTATAATCATCATAGATATACCAAAAATTTTATAGACACCCTAAAGTAAGACATAAACAATATATCTAGAAATCCGGTAGAAATGAATAATTGCTAACTTAATATAATAGTTTTTTCAAGACTATTAATGTATTCATTAAATGCATAATAACAACCTTTTGTTTCACCCTATCTTGGGTTTATAATACATGTAGGATTGAATAGATCTTCTAGAAGTAGACCTCGAGACCTCTTTTCACCTCTTCTCCAGTGTCAAGCAGAGTTCCATCTCACCTTAACCTTAGAGCCCCTTTTTTGTCCTTTCTCTATGTACATAACCTCTTTTCCTATGTGGGAATTCTCTTTTATCCTCATAGGAAAGGTAATGGTGAGAAATTTCTTTTAATCTAACTACTGTAGAAACTTAAAAAAAATTAAGCAGGAAACCACACCATAAATTAATTCTTTCTTCAAAATAAAATAAATCTTGTTCATAAATTGATTAACATACTCCTTAATAGTGTTTCAATTAAAAATTCAAATGTATCATTTGAAAAACATAAAGAAATTAAATCCTGATGTTACATCATTTCTTTTATATTCCCTGGAGTGCTGTTATAAAACATGACGTGAAAGTTATGACTTATTTTAATTAAATACATTCATGTTTTTTTTAATTATTTTTATGTAAAATTTCGTGTAAAATAATAAATTTATTTGAATAATAAATTATTTTTCCTCATAATAATTTTTCTATAATTCTAAGTTTATCTAACTAGTAAACCTTTAGATTAAAAACTATTAAATTTTAGAACAAATTATACTTTTAATCAAATATTGAAGATTTTATCCTATGATAAGGATTACATATTTACAAGTCACTTTTCATTATTTTATCTCCCATCAACTACCCAAAGGGTTCCAATAGTTGTGCTAGGTCTTTTATAACAATGTCTCATCATAAATTACAATACTACTTTAGTCAAAGATTACATATTTACATGTCACTTCTTATTATTTTATCTCCCATCAACTACCCAATGGCTCCAAAGTTGTGTTAGGATTTTGGTTATAATAATGTCTCATCATAAAGTAGAATACTACTTTACTCACAATATAATTAACAAGATCATATTATTGACTATTTTTTTTTCAAGTATAGGAGGTATTGCTAACTTGAATTCTAGCAAAGGATCACTCAAGATTTGGCATTTTGCTTCTCCTATCAACATAAATGGAATTATCAAACTTGGACAGTACAAGGACTAGAAAGATTTGATTTTGAGTGAAAATATTTAATGAATGAAAATAATGAAATTAATTTGTCAAATCAAGCAACTTTTAAATAGAAAATCCCTCTTCATAATAAAGTTTTCTCAAATATTTTTCAAACAATCTTTATCTAATATTTATTTTACTAGAAACAATGCATCTTTGTACTTTTAGATTCAATTATTAATTGATATTATTGAGACAAAAATGTTGGCATAATTGGTGTGATTAAGTTGAATAAATTAATAACATGAAAAGTGACTATAATAATATAAAATAGATTACAATAAAATTAAATGGGTCAGGAGTGTTGTGATTATGAAGAATTGTAGAATTTTTATGAATAAATTTTGTTTAATGAATTAAGTTGAAATAAGAATTTTGTTAAAACTATATAAATATTATAATGTTAGGGTCATTATGGCTATTAATTTTATAATAAAATATGGAATTTTTGTGATAGTAATTATTATAAAATTTAATTCTAGGCTAGAAATCAATTATATATATATATATATATATATATATATATATATATAAAAGAATGCTTAGAATTTTAATGAATTTAAAGTATTGAAAATAGTTAATATCTAAAAGAAAAGGTTGGCAGAAATAAAAAGATTCTAAGGGGTAGGGGTTTGAACTGGTGTTCTTTGATTGTGTCTTTGATTTTAAGGGCTTGGAGAGAGTAAAAAGAAAATGAGAAATAAAAGTCAATTTAGTGAGGAATGAAAAATTCGCATATTATAATTTTTCAAAAAATAACAATACATGTAGAAATTTAAGTATTTTATTACTTTTAAATACAATTTCATAAGATAGGGATTCCATATCACTATAAAAACACTTATTCATAAATAAATAAATAAAATTACAATAAAACAAATAAAATAAAATTTATTTATATTCTTTTTAACATTTTAAACAAGACAACATTGTATTTACTTTTAAATCTGATATATTTTATTTTATAGATACTATATACATTTGATATACATAATATATTATCATTATTATTTATTTTCCATCTAAAATAATTAACCAAAACAAAATAATTAATATAAACAAGAGAGAATACCACATTATATAAAAACAAGAGACGGAATACCAAATTATATAGTATTATTATTCTATCATGCAAAATTCCTTGTTACCAGGAAACAATACTACAGAGCGTATTACACTTCAGCGGAGTAGAGCAATGGGGCCACAAAACTGGCCTGCATAACACAACAATGCAGTGATTTAGGTTAAAAACCATTGAAATTACATTGAAAATGGGCTAAATGAAATTGATGGGATTAATTGAGTACAGAGTAGATATAATAAAATACCGTTGGATAGATGTACTTTAAATTCACCATGTCACAGAACTCTACTGCTTCCAGAACTGTGCTATCAAACGCAACATCACTGAGTTCAAAGTGTGTTTTGCCTCCACGCCCTGAACATTGAGCAGTAATTCTCACAGTCACCGGCTTTCCAGAACAGATGCCCCTTTTCTTGCACTTTACCTGTTGTTTACACAATAGCCTAATTGTTGTTCAGAATCCTCTACAGGCCGGTAAACTCTATTATTATTAGAAATCTTAATATTTTCTTTTTTTCAGAGGAAAAAAACGCTGTTATATTAACAGTTCATATGACAAACAATACATCAAATCAGCAGCGATCAGCAGCGATGATAACCAGATCCAACATCCAGTGGTAAGGACTTCAGGAGAAGGTCGAACCAAAGCAGGATGGGATCATTGAAAACTTTTTTTTTTTGATAAATCCACCCAATGCAACATATAAGCCAGTACAGATAAGCACCCTTTTAAAAAAAAATGCATGTGCCAGCAATCCAGGAGCAGGATGTTGAGACAAACTGAAAGATGAAAAAGTCTCGCTTATTATGGCGAAATATCCAGATATCAAAAACCCAGCTGTGATAATAAGACCACCAACAAAATGAGAGAATCGGCTCGCTTGAGAAGATTCTGAGATGTTGCCGAAGATCAGTCGATGTAAACAGGCTCTCTTGTAGTCAGGTTCACTTGATATGATCCATCGATCTTATGGCAACAAAAACACCAGCAAAATGACAAGATTCAGAGAAGATTCTGAGATGTTGCCGAAGATCAGTCGATGTAAACAGTGAAATCTTAATATTTATTATTACTAAGGAAAACTTATGAGAATCCTCTACAGGGTAAACGAATGCATACTTGATAGCAATCTGCACACGCTCCTGGTCCGCATGCTATTTCTCATTGGAAAAGCCATTCTTTCACTGGGTCGTTGAAATGGCATGCTATTTTTTATTGGAAAATTAGAAATATGTGAAAACGAAGATTAATACTATGACACCAATTCCAAATTCCAAATTAGAAATATCTCTCTCCAATTCCAGATTCCAATTTGCATATAATATATAATACAAAATTAATACTATGCCACCAACAACGCAATATATATTTACAATTACATACCGCCATCCTCATGTTGATTGACATAACGAGTTGCAGTGGCCGGCTGCTAGCCATTACCCACAGCCACCTCCTTGCACAGTATCACTAGTGCGATGATGATCACATAACTAAAATAAGAGAGTCTCATTTTCGAAGCCAACGAAGACGTCCACATAAACTCAAACGGTTGGACCTGTAGTGCAACTACTGTGTACCAGGACCTCTACACTATTCTATATTTATAGTAATTTTTTTGGCAAGTACTTCGTCCAAGGTTTAGGGTTAGGGTTTGATAGTATCTCTATTATCTTTAAATTATATTATATTATATTATTTTATTCTATTTATTTTAATTATGTGTATTTTTTACTAAGGAGAAGTTTTCAAGTGTTATTTTTTAGAGTTTCAAGTTGATTTTTGTCACTAATCAATTTATAAAAAAACTTTAGGGTCAAATGTTGACTTGTGTTGTTTAAATTGGAAGATTTCCAGTGTCAAACTTTTGATTGATTCATTGAAATCACATGTTTCACACTCAATTCAACACCATAGAAATGCCACATGGTTTTTTAAGGCTATATGCAAGTTTAAACAACACAAATCAAGAATTTGCCAAACCAAATAAAAATAAAAATAAAACACTCTTATTTGATTTTATTAAATTTCTTTTTCCAATCAAATTGTTGGAGATTTATTATATATTTAAGATGGGTCTTAGATGAGATTTCTAATCTTGTTTCGAAAAAAGTCCAAACAATAGAGGAGAAAAATTCCTAATATTTATTAGGTTATTTCATTTATATTAATTATGAGCTTATTTGTAAAGTGTGAACTAGTTATTATAATTAACACAAACTATCATTATATTATAAAGTGGGAGAGTAAATGTTTTTATGAAATGAATATGTAAAATAAAAATAATATTTATGTTAAGGCTAAATAATCAATAAACATAATAATAATAATCATAATCAATAAACATAATAATAATAATAAAATCAATTGATTTTCAAAAAACTTAAAAATAAATGGTGAATAAATAAAATAAAAGTAAGTAAATAAAAAAATTAGAAATCTTAAAATTAAGAGGAAAAAAATCATTTTATTAGTTGTTTAAGTGTTTATCTAGGTTTGAACCAAAAATTCTTTATTAAGTTTGACTATTTATTATTTTTAAGGTTTTACAATTAATTGTTTTGATTATTCAAATTTAATCCATATATTATTTTTATTTTATTAATTGTTTATTGTTTTGATTATTTGGCAGTTGACATAAATATTATTTTTATTTTACATATTCATTTTATAATTTTATATTTTTATATTTTCATTAATTTATTTTCCTTAATTCAATATTAAAAATTGTATTCTAAAAATTATTTACAAAACAATAAAATATTATTTGTTAATACTTAATATTTATTTAGTCAAATCCTAAAAAAACACTCTTGAAAAATCTCCACAAATCTAGTGATGTGATTTTTAATTAATTTTTTTAGCTTTTCATAATAATATCCTCTCATCTATTATGTATTTGTAATACTAATACACAACAAATACCCATAACTAAAAGTCAATAATAATTTCATTTAAATTCAATAATAATTAAGTTTAAAAAATTAATTAATATTAATATTTTATATTTTTAATAGTATAAAATGTCATAGTCTAATTTATAAAAAAAAATGATCTTTTGAGTGAAATTTCACCATACAATCTCAAGAAAAATTGTGAATTTTTTTGTTTTTTCTTTTGACATATATTTTTGAATGCATAAATAAATTTACCACACTCAAACAAAATAATAGCTAAACTATTATTTTACATTAAAATTTAAGGATTGTTTATATATATATATATATATATATATATATATATATATATATATATATATATATAAATAATGGTTTCTACGTATTTTATAACCTCTTAACCTATTAAAAAAAACCTATGAATATTTCTAACATAAATAAATAAATAAATAAATAAAATTACAAGTAAAATGTACATTAATTTAAATAAAATAATAATGGTTGTTTAATAAGAATATAAATATATAATATTAAATGTATATAACATATGAAAGTTTTGTGTTTTATAAATTAGAAAGAAAAAAAATTGCCAGAGCTGCATTTGGTATTAACTAGTTGTCAACTAGTAAAATGACATTTTGTTATTATTTAAAAAAAAAAGACTTAGACATTTAATGTTTTTGGAAAATTTTATTTTCTTTGTTGTTAATATGAAAAATGAAATTAGTTATGGAAAAATAGTTCCATAAAAAGTAAAAAGGCTCATGGTAAAAGTATTCCAAGAACTAGGAGATGGTTAGACACTTTGAACAATTACTTGTTCCTTTGAGGATAAGAGGCATATCCGAGTGAGGAATGGGGGTTCTGTTCATAGACTAAGGAAGAGAGTGGAGAATTTCCTGAGATGGTAGAGACTAGTGGAAATCACTCAGAATTCCTGAGAATTTCTGGTACTGACTCGACTAGGAGTCCCGATGTCACAACAGAAAATACTGGCAACCTGTACCTCTGAGTTGTGGAGCATGGGGGAAAGAGAAGGACGTAATCTCCTCTCTTAATGGTTGGGTGGAAATCATCAACAAATTGCACATTCATCCCAGCCGTTCCGCGTAACACCTGCAATCATCACTGCCCACGACACAGTATCCCGTTTACTCATTTTGGCAAACAAATGGCATGCATCTTATACACTCCCGCATATTGCATACATATCTACAAGGGCACTTTCAAAAAATACATGAGACTGGAAACCACTTCTGCTTATTTCCCCATGGATTTCCATACCCTGTTCCAGATCGGCACATGCCAGCAGAACACTGGCATATGTTTTGGTGTTTGGCTTCACACCCACAAGCCACATTTGCCTGAAAAGCTCCATGACCTCCTCTGCCTGCCCATTTTGTGCATACCCTGCAATCAACGCTGTCCAGGATACCACGTCTCATTCACACATTTTGTCAAACAGATAGCGTCCATCCTCTATGCTGCCACATTTCGCATACATATCTATTAGGGCATTCGCCACAAATACATCACTCTGCAATCTTCTTCTTCTGATCTCTTTATGGATGTCCAGTCCTTCTTTGGTGTCTGCAGAGTCAGCGCAAGTAGGGAGTACGCTGGTGAATGTGAACTTATTGGGTTGGACGCCTTCTCGCTGCATGAGGAAGAACAACCGTAATGCCCCGTGGGCTACCCTCTGCCTGGCATAACCCCCGATCATCACAATCCATGAACAAACATCACGTCGAGGCATTTGATCAAAAAATCTTCGAGCGTCCAACAGGCTCCCAAATCTGACATAGACGTTGAGGAGAGTGTTGTGTAAATGTGTGAGAACTTTAAATCCTCTCAGATTGATTTGGGCATGGAGTAATTTGCTCTCTGCCAAATCGTTTTCCGAATACAAGCCTGCAAGAGAGAGACATAAGTAAAAGATTCTGCGTGATCGACCATGGCAGGAGCTTTAACTGGATTCATGGGATTGGCTTCTGTGTGAAGTTGATGTAACACCTCCAGTTTAAGGAAATTTTTTTTTTTTTTTTTTCATATATACTTGGATTCCCTTGTTATTTACCTGGTTGTCTGAATACTAAGTTCAGAAGTTGGGTATTTATTGTACTTCCCTCTGCTCCTTTAGTATCTCTTTTAACTTAACACAATTTCTTGTCCACTATTCCCTTCTAATAACATTCCATCCTACCCAGGTTCACATTAAACCCATGTACATAAACTTCTAAGCCCCCTCTTATAGCCCTATGTACATTCATGTTTTTCAATCCCACATATAGTACTTCTATATCACATATATAAAAACATAAAATCACACATGTATATAAATATCAAATCCATCTATATATATGTCATTGGATAAAGTGAATTAAAAATTGCATACACCTATGCATAACCCATATATATATATTTATACCACTTGATACAACTATTGAAGGTGCGCACACATAAAAACGCGACATGAAATATATATATATATATATATATATATATATATATATATATATATATATATATATATATATATATATTTGTTACCTATATCGATGTCTTTCAACGAAAAGCGGTTGCCGCCTTCCACGCAGAAATTTAACCTAGGGTAATTAAATTGGAGACTATAGTGAACCATCGATTGAGCATATAATACATACTATACATTCAATTAAGGTCATGTATAGACAGAGTTATATATCCGTGCAGATTGACCGTCATAAAATTTCGGCGTTTGCATTATTGAATTTGTGAAAACGTGTCGAACCCTAATCGTAACTTGTTATGACTTATTTGCGTACATTCTTTACAGGATTGGTCACAGCATGGCAACCTCCTTACCAGCTGATACTGTTACGCCTATCACCACAGAAAATAATGCCGACTGTCTGTGCGTTGGCGTAAACCCTATGAACCTCGGATTTAGTTCGACGGTTTAGCACTAGTTTTTGATTTGAAACCTGCACATACACGCGTCTTGTGTTCATCCGCATAGTACTCAATACTAGTATTGTTTATGGATTGTATGAGCCGCCTAACACAGTGTTCAGTCCATCTAGGTTTGACGTGTGAGTGGTTTATAATATTTTGCTGGTTTTTGTTTGCAGGAGCAACGTCTCGTCCGTGGGAGGAAGGTAGCCAGCGGCGGCGTACAGTGACCCTTGTCCAGCAAAAACTCGACGGGTGGAATTGAAATTGTCAGTTCGGCTGGTGCAAGTACTGTGTGCACTGAGTTCTGCCTCTGGCCCTTGTAAATTCTAGGTTTAACTAAGCACCTGCATGCATACGATGCCCTGCCTCCTCTGCGCCCATTGATATCACTTTGTACCCTCCTGTCGACGTAGACGGGGTTTCTCAATCGACATCGGGATTTTCTGAGGTTCTGGGACAGTGGAATTAGGGTTTCGAGTGTTCTTTTAATTGGAGACCCTTCAGTCGATCTATTTCCCAGATCCTTCCTATCTTGTTTTTTTTTTCTGTTATTATGCTTGACTCCCCTCGTCTTCTATTTCCTTCGGTTGTAGATCCTTACTTCGTTTTTTTTTTTTTTTTACTACAGTACCTAACCAGCTATTGTATGTTTGCGCAGAGAGGGCAGGAGATCGGCGCCTCAGTCTGTTCCCTGGAGGCAGAGATCTAGCCTGTCCTCTTTGGCGCGTTTTAATTTTTGTTTTATTCTTACCACAGTTTTGCAATTCCATTCGGAGGTAAACCCTAGTCGTGTGACTTCTGAGTGTTTTGGTTCATTAAGTTATCATGTCTGCATTCAATATGTATTACATGTGACGAAACATTTGCAGGCCTTTCAGGTGGTTAGACATCGAGACTCTTTCACATCCAATTTTTCCCACGTCCGAGTGCGGGATCTTAGGTTGCTCCGCACCCAGATTTGCCAGTCGTTACACAACCAACTTGCAAATTTCCTCGCACACCGTCTGGGTTTCTCGTTTTACTGTGGTTACCGTCAGCACGACGCAAGGGTGGGAAACTCTACCCACAGGTAAACCCTTAATTCCTTTCTTTCGGTTGTAGCGAGTTGTGCTTCCATTTTGTTGTTATGTGTTTACCCCATTCTGCTATCGTTCGAAATCACCAGAGATCTGTCAAATTCACTCTAGGTTATGATTGTATATTTATGTTGAACTGTTTCAGTCGGCGAGAATCAAAGGCGTTCTGACACGTCAGTTTCTAACTACGTCAATAGTTTCCATTTCGATTTACTGGCGGTATTAGTAATGATTCATACGAGGAAAGGGTACCGAAATATTATATCGGTCGTCCACCTCCCTGAACGAAAGCTCAGTGCCTTTATTTCTATCGTTTTAGTGATGATAGCATACCTCCCGAGCGCAGGTCATATCACGCTGGCTTTGGGAGGTTTAACATAATACTTCTGACATATAAAAATCATTTAAATAGGTTGCAGGAAGCTCAAACACAGCAAGTAATCATGTTGTTGACCATTACTTTGGATGCGTTATTTCATAGTTTGGTTTCGGTTCATCTAACGGACTCGAAAATGCCGCTACTATTAACTATTTAAGTTTGATGAGAATTATGTCATTTGACCTACTATATAATGTGATCCATAATAACTTATAATTTGACTGTGAATCAATCGAACCCTAAGGCATCTAAAATCTTTTTCATCTAAACCCTTTTCAAGTAAAAATCAATAATCTAGTTTGATATTATTGTATGCCCAAGACTTACATTTGCTTTCCTCGTTTTTCTTATATATACATGTATGGTAAGTTAATTATTAAAACGACATGTTTAGCTCTCGCATTTGCGTTGCAATCGATAATCTACATTCCATCATTAGATGCTTATCGCCACTTCCGTAATTTCATTTAACGTTAAAAGATCTCTGAGCCCCTGGGTTATGTGTTCGTGAGGTCGTAGGGTTCACACATATGGCAAAGGCATAGTATTTAATTTCTATCACACAAAGATTTATGTAGTTTGACTATACATTTATTCAATTAGCTGTAGGGATCATATATATATTTCATTTTAACATAATTGATTCGTATTGGCATCTCCTTTTGCACATATATGGTTCATATATATGATTCGTATTTATAACTCCTTTTTGACATATATGATTTCATATATATGATTCATATTTGTATCTCCCTTTTTGACATATATGGTTCATATATATATGTATAGGTCATGTGTAGTCTATGTTAAAAGAACCTATTTGTACTAGTTCTTGATACTTATTAATACATAGATATTTTTGTTAAATGCTTATACATGGATTTAATAGTTCATTTGATGGTATACATTGAGCATAGATTAAATCCATAGCCCTAATATTTATTTCAATGTTTAGAGGTGGATTTCAATTGCAATAGACTCCATAAATGCTATAAATGCTAGAATACTCCCATAGAGTAGAAGTACTTCTTTATCTAGAAGAATGTCGGATTCCATATTCTAATGTCTTTACTTTCTTTACCTCAGTTCTGCTACAATATTTTTCTAATATACTTATGAGCATATAATATCACCTTGTATCTACATGAAACAAGAAAATATTTAATTATCTGTAGAGACTAAGTAACTTCAGATTTAAACCGACCTTGGTTTAGAGTTTCTGGGGTTTCTACTCTATGGATTTATGGTCTACAACTAACCAGAACCTGGAAGGTGAAAGCCTTAGGATGGAATCTGTTAAATGTAGTACTAAGATCAATCATACCATTAAATTTGATTTTATATGTAGCCAATTCATACTATCATAAAACAAAATAACAAGAATTTCAGAACATACCACAATTGCAAATGACCAACCTCCCAACCATAGAGTCCTCTTTGTCTCCCAGGACTCACCCCCGAGCTGAGATCACCTCCCATAACAGACCAACCTCTGATCCTCTTAGGAGCAGCTTATTTAAGCTCATATTTCCCCAAAGCATGTTTCTAATTCTGCGTCCAGAATAGCAGGATGCTTTCTTTCCTGTTTAGCCTAGGCTTCCCATTTTGGGAATCTTTAAAGTTGTTTTATTCTTTTCCTCAGCTTTTCCAGCTTTTCTTACCTCTTCCCAATTACTTTCCTCATCATTGGGGAAATTTAGGTTCCTCCTCAAAATCTAAATTAATTTCTTTCAAGGATTTTTGAAAGATTGTGGGGATTTGTTGCCTTATCCATCCTCATGGATTTGGCAAGTGATCTCTAATTCTCATCTTGGTCAAAATGCACAATCATTTTATTTATTTTCTCAAATTAAATATTCAACTACATTCACACCATACTTATCCTTTGGGGTCCACTCCCCTTAGGATTAAAGTTCAAATGTCTAACTTTTTTCAAATTCAATACATAAATTGGGGGTGTTACATATTCCCCCTCTGAAAATAAACACCGTCCTCGGTGTTGTTATTCAACTGCTAGAGTTCACTTAAACAAAAATGGATATTGTTCCATCATTTCAGCTTCCCTTTCCCAGGTAGCTTCTTCAGCAGTAAAGTGCTTCCACTGCACTTTTACTCTGGCCACTGTTCTATTTCTCAATTCAATTTCTTCCCGCTCCAATATTTGAAGCGGTTCTGGCAGAAACTCCCCTTCTGGTTCCACCTGTACAACATTCCAATAAACTATGTGAGAAGCATCATGCACATATCTTTTTAGTAATGAAATATGAAACACATCATGCACTCTAACATGGGGTGGTAAGGCCAGCTTGTAAGCCACTGGTCCCACCCTTTCTAAAATTTCAAAAGGCCCACAATATCTAGGAGCAAGTTTTGCACAACTTCCTGCATAAAGTGTGCTCTTTTTGGGTTTGATGCGCAAATACACATGATCCCCTTCTTTGAATTCTCGGTGCACTCTTTTCTTATCAGCATAGCTTTTCTGGCGATCTTGTGTTGTCTTGATATTTCTTTGTATCTGTTTAACAATTCTCTCCATCTCTTGTAAGGCATCAGGTCCCAACATTAATTTATCTTCTGGTTGGCTCCAGCTCAAAGGAGTACGACACTTCCTTCCATATAGTGCCTCAAACGGACTCATTTTAATAGAAGATTGGTAACTGTTATTATAGGCAAATTCAGCTAAATGCAGATACTCCTCCCACTTTGATGGTCTATCCATCACATACATTCTCAGCATATCCTCCAAAATTTGATTCGTCCTTTCTGTTTGCCCATCAGTTTGAGGGTGATAGGCAGTACTAAAATTCAGCTTAGTACCCATCCCTCCAAACAATCCTTTCCAAAATGCTGCTGTAAACTTAGCATCTCGATCTGAAACAATTACTTTGGGAACTCCATGAAGCCTTACTATCTCCTTTAGGAAAACATTTGCTACTTGAGCTGTTCCGAAAGTAGATTTCACTGGTATAAAGTGGGCAGCTTTGGTTAAAGTGTCTACTACCACCATTATAGAATCATGTTGGTATTTGGTTTTAGGTAGTCCTGTTATAAAATCCATGGAAACTGTGTCCCATTTCCATTCTGCAATTGGCAAAGGGTTTAAAAGACCTGCTGGATGTTGATGCTCAACTTTGACTAGTTGACATTCCATACACCTACTTAGATATTCTGCCACATCTCTCTTCATTCCTGGCCAGAACAACTTCTTCTTCAAGGCTGTTAACATCTTTTGGTATCCTGGATGTCCTGCATAAGGCTATTTGTGATATTCATCCAAAATTTCCCTTTTTAATGACTCTACATTTGGAATATACAACCTGTTTTTATAATATAGTAGCCCTTTTTGATTCTGAGTGAAATCAGTTTTATCCTTTTTCTGTAGTTTCACCAAGAGTGTTTCATAGTTGGGATCCTGATTTGCTTCTTTTCTCACCAATTCCTCTACCTCCATCTGGGCACTACTCCCAATGCTCGTTAAATTTTGACAAGCATTTCTACTTAAAGCATCAGCAACTTTATTTTCTTTTCCCTTGATATGTTTTATGTCCATATCGAATTCACTTAAAAAGGACAGCCATCTGGCTTGTCTTGCATTCAGGTCAGTTTGGGAAAAGAAATATTTAAGGCTAATATGATCAGTCATCAATGTGAACTTTTTCCCCAGAAGATAGTGCCGCCACATTTTCAGAGCATGGATAACAGCTGCAAATTCTAAATCATAAGCACTATAATTTTGTTCATGTATTTTCAGTTTCCTAGATTCATATGCAATAACTGAATTTTCCTGCAACAGGACTCCTCCCAGCCCTTCTCTGCAAGCATCTGTACATACAACAAACTCTTTATCAGGATCAGTAATTTTTAATATAGGGGCTGAAATAAGTTTTTGTTTTAACTGCTCGAAACTGTTTTGACATTTTTCAATCCACACAAACTTGACACCCTTTCTTTGCAATGAAGTGATGGGATGTGCTATGGCAGAAAATCTTTCCACAAATCTACGATAGTAGCCTGCTATCCCCATGAACGACCTTACTGCTGAAACATCAGTTGGGACTGGCCATTCCTTAATTGCTTTTATCTTTTCAGGGTCAACTACAAGCCCTTTTTCAGAAATAATATGACCCAAATATTGAATCTTATCCTTGTAAAATTCACATTTACTGAACTTGGCATATAGCTGATTTTCTTTCAGAGTTTGCAACACTATACGCAGATGTTCCTTGTGTTCCTCTTTGTTTTTGGAGTAAACTAAAATATCATCTATGAACACCAAAACAAATTTATCCAAATATTTATTCAACACACTGTTCATCAAACACATAAAGGTGGCAGGAGCATTTGTCAGTCCAAAAGGTAGGACTACAAATTCGTAGTGTCCGTACCGGGTTCGAAAAGTTATTTTGCTAATATCTTCTTCTTTGATTCTGAGCTGGTGATACCCAGTTCTTAAGTCAATCTTTGAAAAGACTGAGGCCCCTCTCACTTGATCAAAAAGATCATCAATTCTAGGAAGTGGATATCTATTCTTAATGGTCAACTTGTTCAGTTGATTATAATCAATGCACATCCTAAAAGTTCCATCCTTCTTTTTAACAAATAAAACAGGTGCTCCCCACGGAGACACACTTGGTCTAATGTAACCTTTATCCAGTAATTCTTGCAGCTGCATCTTCAGCTCCATAAGTTCTGGCGGACTCATCCGATAGGGGGCTCGGGAAACAGGTGTGGCTCCCGGCACCAGATCTATGGAAAAGTCAATTTCTCTTTTGGGGGGAAGATGAGGAATCTCCTCTGGAAAAACTTCTTTAAATTCCCTTACCACCGGTAACTCATTCAGCAGATTTTCTTCAGTCCTCTGTTCTACTTCTTCCACATGTACTGCATAAACTTGGTATCCTTTTCTAGCTATTCTTTTTAATTGTAAGGCTGATATTTGTCTTATTGAAATGGATTTTGGTTTCCCTTTTAGTGTAAAAGGTTTCCCTTCTTCATCCACACAATGCAGGGTTTTATCCCAGCAGTTCATCAGAGCTTTCTTCTTTTCCAGCCAATCCATTCCTATCAGCCAATCATAGGATCCTAATGGAAATATGTTCAAATTTACTTCTGTTGGGAAGCCATTTAATTGTATTTCTGTTTTGGGCAATTTATGTGTGACTTTTCTCTTGGTTCCCGTGGCCAGCTGTACCAACCATGATTGCTGAAACTTTTCAGGTTTAATTTTACATTTCTCTACAATTCCAGGACTAATGTAACTTAAAGAAGCACCTGGATCAATCAAAACAGTAACAGGTAGGTCAGAAATCTTACCCTCCATTTCCACCATGGTTGCTTGATGTTCTGCTTGCCGATTTTCCAATGTTGCACTGATAGTTGGTATATTTCTAGCAATGTCATTTACTGTTGTTGCCTCTCTTTCTCTGCTGATCATATGAATATTTCGATGGGGGCAGTCCCTCATCATATGGGGTTCTCCACAGCCCCAACATTTCAAAGGTTCCTTTATTCTAAATGTCCCATCCTTTTTATTGTTCCCTTCTACTGGTTTTGAAGCCACTTGGGACTGAGCAGTTTGGCTTTCTTTTGGTTTATTGAATTTTTTCCGCTGATGATCTCTACCAAAATTTCTTAGATATGCTGGTTTTGGTCTTTTACCTTTGAACTCACCCTTGTTCAGCCAACTCTTCCCTTGTTCAGCTTTACCTTTAAACTGCTGATAGCATAATCTTGCTTTTCTAACAGCTTCATCCATTGTCTTTGGGTTGTCAAACTCAATTTTATCCTTGTACACAGTAGGCAAACAATTTAAAAACCTTTGCACCTTTGCCTTTTCTTCTCTAATGTAAGGGACATACCTCAGTAAATTAGTAAACTTAGTGACAAACTCATCGATGGTGAGCTGTCCCAGTCTAAGTTCATGAAATTCTTTAGCTTTGTCGTCATAGTAACGCTCATTCAAGTAGCGATTCTTGAACTTAACCTGGAAATCTTCCCAAGTAACTGTCTTTTCATCAATGGCATGCACCATCTTTGTCTCTTCCCACCACAGTGTAGCTTTTCCTTGTAGCTGATACACAGCTAATCTGGCCTTCAGATTGCTTTCATATTCATAAACTTGGAAATACTTAATCATGTTTAGCAACCAAGCTTCAGCATCTTCTTCCTTCTCCCCATCATAGGAGGGAGGTTTGATCTTTCAGAACTCCCCCTGCAACTCTCTTTTCTGTTTATGTTGATGTCTAGCAGCCTCATCATCATCAAACTCATCCATCTTTCTCTTTCCAGAACCTTCGCCTTCCTGGCTGTTCCGGGAAGTTAGCTCTCTGATGAGCTTTTCCTGCTCTTTACTAGCTGATGACAACATGTCATTCTGGCTTCTTAGCTTAGCCAATTCTCGTTGCATTCTGTGCAACATAGCCATTACCGGGGCATTGGGATCTGGAGTAGCAAACTCATCACGGAGATCCACATAAATTCCTCCCTCTTCAGCCATTTTTTCACCACTGTAGACACTCATACATTTGATTAGTAAGAAGAAAAAAACAATCTCTAAAATGTTCAATACATTTAGAATTTATTGAGCACAATCACAATAGCCCATTTTTTGCACTTGGGCTCCGATACCATTTGTAACACCTCCAGTTTACGGAAATTTTTTTTTTTTTTTTTTTCAATATATACTTGGATCCCCTTGGTATTTACCTGGTTTTCTGAATACTAAGTTCAGAAGTTGGGTATTTATTGTACTTCCCTCTGCTCCTTTAGTATCTCTTTTAACTTAACACAATTTCTTGTCCACTATTCCCTTCTAATAACATTCCATGCTACCCAGGTTCACATTAAACCCATGTACATAAACTTCTAAGCCCCCTCTTATAGCCCTATGTACATTCATCTTTTTCGATCCCACATATAGTACTCATATATCACATATATAAAAACATCGAATCACACATGTATATAAATATCAAATCCATCTATATATATGTCATTGGATAAAGTTAATTAAAAATTGCATACACCTATGCATAACCCATATATATATATTTATACCACTTGATACAACTATTGAAGGTGCGCACACATAAAAACGCGGCATGAAATATATATATATATATATATATTTGTTACCTATATCGATGTCTTTCAAAGAAAAGCGGTTGCCGCCTTCCACGCAGAAATTTAACCTAGGGTAATTAAATTGGAGACTATAGTGAACCATCGATTGAGCATATAATACATACTATACATTCAATTAAGGTCATGTATAGACAGAGTTATATATCCGTGCAGATTGACCGTCATAAAATTTCGGCGTTTGCATTATTGAATTTGTGAAAACGTGTCGAACCCTAATCGTAACTTGTTATGACTTATTTGCGTACATTCTTTACAGGATTGGTCACAGCATGGCAACCTCCTTACCAGCTGATACTGTTACGCCTATCACCACAGAAAATAATGCCGACTGTCTGTGCGTTGGCGTAAACCCTATGAACCTCGGATTTAGTTCGACGGTTTAGCACTAGTTTTTGATTTGAAACCTGCACATACACGCGTCTTGTGTTCATCCGCATAGTACTCAATACTAGTATTGTTTATGGATTGTATGAGCCGCCTAACACAGTGTTCAGTCCATCTAGGTTTGACGTGTGAGTGGTTTATAATATTTTGCTGGTTTTTGTTTGCAGGAGCAACGTCTCGTCCGTGGGAGGAAGGTAGCCAGCGGCGGCGTACAGTGACCCTTGTCCAGCAAAAACTCGACGGGTGGAATTGAAATTGTCAGTTCGGCTGGTGCAAGTACTGTGTGCACTGAGTTCTGCCTCTGGCCCTTGTAAATTCTAGGTTTAACTAAGCACCTGCATGCATACGATGCCCTGCCTCCTCTGCGCCCATTGATATCACTTTGTACCCTCCTGTCGACGTAGACGGGGTTTCTCAATCGACATCGGGATTTTCTGAGGTTCTGGGACAGTGGAATTAGGGTTTCGAGTGTTCTTTTAATTGGAGACCCTTCAGTCGATCTATTTCCCAGATCCTTCCTATCTTGTTTTTTTTTTCTGTTATTATGCTTGACTCCCCTCGTCTTCTATTTCCTTCGGTTGTAGATCCTTACTTCGTTTTTTTTTTTTTTTTACTACAGTACCTAACCAGCTATTGTATGTTTGCGCAGAGAGGGCAGGAGATCGGCGCCTCAGTCTGTTCCCTGGAGGCAGAGATCTAGCCTGTCCTCTTTGGCGCGTTTTAATTTTTGTTTTATTCTTACCACAGTTTTGCAATTCCATTCGGAGGTAAACCCTAGTCGTGTGACTTCTGAGTGTTTTGGTTCATTAAGTTATCATGTCTGCATTCAATATGTATTACATGTGACGAAACATTTGCAGGCCTTTCAGGTGGTTAGACATCGAGACTCTTTCACATCCAATTTTTCCCACGTCCGAGTGCGGGATCTTAGGTTGCTCCGCACCCAGATTTGCCAGTCGTTACACAACCAACTTGCAAATTTCCTCGCACACCGTCTGGGTTTCTCGTTTTACTGTGGTTACCGTCAGCACGACGCAAGGGTGGGAAACTCTACCCACAGGTAAACCCTTAATTCCTTTCTTTCGGTTGTAGCGAGTTGTGCTTCCATTTTGTTGTTATGTGTTTACCCCATTCTGCTATCGTTCGAAATCACCAGAGATCTGTCAAATTCACTCTAGGTTATGATTGTATATTTATGTTGAACTGTTTCAGTCGGCGAGAATCAAAGGCGTTCTGACACGTCAGTTTCTAACTACGTCAATAGTTTCCATTTCGATTTACTGGCGGTATTAGTAATGATTCATACGAGGAAAGGGTACCGAAATATTATATCGGTCGTCCACCTCCCTGAACGAAAGCTCAGTGCCTTTATTTCTATCGTTTTAGTGATGATAGCATACCTCCCGAGCGCAGGTCATATCACGCTGGCTTTGGGAGGTTTAACATAATACTTCTGACATATAAAAATCATTTAAATAGGTTGCAGGAAGCTCAAACACAGCAAGTAATCATGTTGTTGACCATTACTTTGGATGCGTTATTTCATAGTTTGGTTTCGGTTCATCTAACGGACTCGAAAATGCCGCGGCCTCGTTTATGTTTGCTTGACAGAGAATTGCGTTTGTTTGACCTACTATATACGTATCCATAATAACTATAATTTGACCGTAACTCACTGGAACCCTATATGATTCGCTTAAAAATCTTTTCATCTAACCCTTTCGCTAAAATCAATAATCTAATGAGTTATTATTGTGGCGCTCGGTACTTATATTGTTTCCCTGTTTTTCTTATATATACATGTATGGCAAGCACTATTAAAACGAGCTATGGTTTAGCTCTCGGCATCTATGTTGCAACTGTGATAATCTACACGCATTGTATTAGCATTTTATCAGTTACCTCTGTTAATTTCATTTAACGTTAAAAAGATCCTCGAAGTGCCGTGGGTTATAAAGTCGGTACGGCCAGAGGGGTTCGTTTGACATATGGCAAAGGCATAGTATTTTAATTTACCGCCACGCATTTATGTAGTTTGACTATACATTTATTCAATTAGCTGTAGGGATCATATATATATTTCATTTTAACATAATTGATTCGTATTGGCATCTTCTTTTGCACATATATGGTTCATATATATGATTTGTATTTATAACTCCTTTTTGACATATATGATTTCATATATATGATTCATATTTGTATCTCCCTTTTTGACATATATGGTTCATATATATATGTATAGCTCATGTGTAGTCTATGTTAAAAGAACCTATTTGTACTAGTTCTTGATACTTATTAATACATAGATATTTTTGTTAAATGCTTATACATGGATTTAATAGTTCATTTGATGGTATACATTGAGCATAGACTAAATCCATAGCCATAATATTTATTTCAATGTTTAGAGGTGGATTTCAATTGCAATAGACTCCATAAATGCTATAAATGCTAGAATACTCCCATAGAGTAGAAGTACTTCTTTATCTAGAAGAATGTCGGATTCCATATTCTAATGTCTTTACTTTCTTTACCTCAGTTCTGCTACAATATTTTTCTAATATACTTATGAGCATATAATATCACCTTGTATCTACATGAAACAAGAAAATATTTAATTATCTGTAGAGACTAAGTAACTTCAGATTTAAACCGACCTTGGTTTAGAGTTTCTGGGGTTTCTACTCTATGGATTTATGGTCTACAACTAACCAGAACCTGGAAGGTGAAAGCCTTAGGATGGACTCTGGTAAATGTAGTACTAAGATCAATCATACCATTAAATTTTATTTTATATGTAGCCAATTCATACTATCATAAAACAAAATAACAAGAATTTCAGAACATACCACAATTGCAAATGACCAACCTCCCAACCATAGAGTCCTCTTTGTCTCCCAGGACTCACCCCCGAGCTGAGATCACCTCCCAGAACAGACCAACCTCTGATCTTCTTAGGAGCAGCTTATTTAAGCTCATATTTCCCCAAATCATGTTTCTAATTCTGCATCCAGAATAGCACGATGCTTTCTTTCCTGTTTAGCCTAGGCTTCCCATTTTGGGAATCTTTAAAGCTGTTTTATGCTTTTCCTCAGCTTTTCCAAATTTTCTTACCTCTTCCCAATTACTTTCCTCATCATTGGGGAAATTTAGATTCCTCCTCAAAATCTAAATTAATTTATTTCAAGGATTTTTGAAAGATTGGGGGGATTTGTTGCCTTATCCATCCTCATGGATTTGGCAAGTGATCTCTAATTCTCATCTTGGTCAAAATGCACAATCATTTTATTTATTTCCTCAAATTAAATATTCAACTACATTCACACCATACTTATCCTTTGGGGTCCACTCCCCTTAGGATTTAAAGTTCAAATGTCAAACTTTAAAAATTCAATCACACAAATTGGGGGTGTTACAGTTGAATGGCATTGACGGTTGCCTTTCTAGGCTGAAGTTGAGGCAGTGGCACAATACACAATGCAGCCATCATTTTTATCTATATGTGATTGTGATTGCTGACAGTTTTTAGCACTTCCATTGAGCAACTGCCTTATTATGTGAGGGTAATGACCAAAAAAACATACCCACCTACAGCAGCAGGCACATTCTAGAGCTGTAGGGCGCATAATAATTGGATTCTCTGAAACGATGAAGAACATCATGGATGGACTGCTGTATGACGAGGTGTCATATGGGTTTTCCAGCATACCAAGTAAACCATCGAAGAACTACCTTACCCAAGTAAACAATTTCACATTTGAAGGGGAGCCCCTTTGAATTCAAATCAACCCACCGTTACCATCCATGATGTTCATACTAATTTTTCTCTCCAAAAGCGCTTGCAGAAGAGAAGAGTGAAAAAGGAATTCCAGTCGTTCGCAGGTGTGCTGCTCTCCAGCTATCAATTCATTGAAATAAGGAATTCTTAGGATAACCCTACACATCTCCCCCGCTACCACACTGTACAGTGTGAAGAACACAACTACGAAGGAGTATTTTGCACTACTGGTATGTTTAATTTAAGATAAGCTTTGTGTGAATGCTTTTTTGTCTTTCTATTTGTGTTTTTTGAATGGGAGAAACAAAACAACCGCGGCCTAGGACGGCTCAAAGATTTGCCAATACTATCAAAGAACAACGGACAGTGTTGAGTTACAACTCTCACACATACATAGAATTTAAAATTCAGAGAGTTGAAAATACACAACACTCAGCAAAGTGTGAGCTACGAAATTTTTTATGTTACAACATTTTGTATGTCAATTTTTTGACAAAATTTCCTTGAGAATAGATATCCATACAGCGATACAGATTTGAGGATTTTCTCATCTTAAAATGTAAAGAAAATCAGTAGCAAATGTTGAAAATAGTAAGGAAATATCAGATTATGTGGAACCCAACCATTTAGGTCAAGTCAAAATTGTTTCAACATAGAAAACATGGAAGTGGATTTGGGTAAATACAAAGCAATATCAGTGCATTTTAAGGCGTAGACTTTCCCGCCTCAAATGGTAACAAGAACAAAGACAAAGAAAAAGAAAACAAGGCCGGAGAAAGAAAATAAATAAGAGCAGCGAAAAAAAAATGAGTGAACCATTTACAGTGTCACATCCACACCTCTCATTTGGTCATCAGAGCTTTATGTTAAAGAATTAATGAGGGCCAGAACAAGGCTGGAGCTTTTGGAAGCCAAAGAATAGAGAATGGACCACAAAATTTTGGAGATCACATTTGAAAATCTGTATTTAATGGAAGGTAATAGAATTTCAAAAGAATAGGTAACAATGTTACAAGAGGCTTTAGAGACATCGTGGCAAACCATGACAAGATCAAGAGAAATAGACAAGGATATGATAATTCCTAAAGAAACTCAGGTAGATACTCAAGTATGTCAACCAACAAATCTTTCAAAAGAGAAGACAAAAAAGAACAATATGGATGGCGGTCCAAAAGAAGTCAAAGATAGAGTTGAATACGCTAATGGTTACATAAGATCAGAGGAAGAAAAAGATGAAAGTGCTCGTAGAGTACAAGAAAGAGAACACAAAGAAAGAAAAAACATGGAAACAAACTTTATTATCAGGGGAATAAGAGATTATGAGAGGAATGAAAGTACTCTCAATTTGGCAAGGGACTTTCTGAAAGAGAAGCTACATTGGAAAGGGGAAATTTTCAAAGCAAGGAGGGTGGGGAAGATATGTGAAGAGAGGCCTCACCCCAGAAAAGTCACCATGGAAACCGTGCATGACAAACACCATCTCTTGAGAACAAAGAAACTCTTAAAAGGCTCACACTTCTTCCTAGATGAAGATTTAACCATCAAACAACAAGAGGAGAGAAGGGAAGAAATGAAGAAAATTAGGGCAGCAAGAAATGAAGGAAAAAGGGAATGGTTGTACAATGGTAAAGTAGTTACTGTAGTGTTTTGGATTTAGGACAAAACAGGGCAAAAAGATGAGTGTAAAGAAAAAAACAGAGAATTCAATAATAGGGAGGAAAACAACAAGAGAAACATGGATGGAAACGGGCGAAGACTCGAAGTTGATTCTTATATGTCAAACTACATAGCAGTCAAATCCAACCCAGGTCTACCTAAGTTTAGTTTATTGGAATTGTAGAGGTTATTTTTGGAGGAGGGGACCTGGGTTAGGGCCTATTTCTGAAGGTAGAGACATAATCTGTCTCATGAAAACTCGTGGACATGATGGTTGCAAAACTCCTGTGTTTGACGGTTATTTGAAGTTAGCAGTTTGGAACAAGGTAACAAAAAATGGCAAAGGGTATGGGGGAATACTGGTTTTAGTGAAAGAAAAGGAAGGCCATCACCTTCAGTTGATGAAAGAAGATGAAACCAAACAATATTTATGGTTCAAAACATAAGAGAATGAGATTCGCATAAGAATTGCATCATGCTATTTTTCCCCTCAAGTCTCAAAAACTTACAAAGATAAGGAGATAGACAGCAAGGATCTGTATGCAACTTAAAGCAAAATATTGTTGCATACTATCAATAGGGAGAAGTGCTTTTAGTGGGCGATTTTAATGCTAGTATTTTTGTTGCAAAGAGGATCATAATCTTATTTGGCTCAGTGAAGAGGATAATCCCCAATTTTTGAGATGTTCAGAAGATGACAAAGTTAGCAACTATTTTGGAGACGAATTTCTTACACTGTGTGGGGCTTTCAACTTAATTATTTGCAATGGTCTGGACAGGTGGAAAAGTTCTGGAAACTTCACCCGCAACACATAAAATGGGGCAAGTATCGTTGATTATGTGATTTGTTCACAAAAATTGATAGAAAAGATAGATGAAGTTAATATTGGAGAGCATAATTGGGACTTAAAATCATACCATAACCCAATTTATATGAATTTATCATGGGTAGAAGAAAGGCAACATAAGAGAAAAACCCAATGCTCTCGGCAATCACTACCAAGGGAAAAAAAATTTCTAACACAAGAAAAGTGTACTCTCTTCAAGACAATGTTGTAGAGATTAATTCAGAAAGAGAAAATGAGCTTCCAAAGCCTCAACAGTCATGACTTAACAAATATAATTCAAAGGCAACTTGAGAAGTGCAAAAGAGAAAAAAATAGGAAATTAAAATCAAATTGTTTTCCTGTAAATGCTTGGTTTGATGAAGAATCCAAAACGGCAAGGAGAACCTTGAAAAAGATAGGCAAGGAGAAGTTATATAAACAGATATTAAATATGAAAAAAGATGAGTTCATGCAAACAAGGTGAGAAGAGTTAATATATCTAGGCAAGAATAACCAAAAGCTTTTATGGCAAGAACTTCAACCAAGGAAGAAGAAAATCGAAAATAATATTATAGCTAATCAATGGTTTGAATATGCAAGACAACTCTAAGAGAAAGAATCAGAGGGTAAGCCTCCCCCGGGGCTCAACACAACTACAAAGCTCTTCACATTACAAGAGGTGGAAATTGAAATTAAAAAGCTGAAAATAGGAAAGGAAAAAGACTTGGTTGAACTTCAAGCAAAGTATATAAAATGGGGAAGGAACACTCTTGCACTGCACATCATGGAGATATTCAACAACATCATTCAAAAAGGATTCCCAAGAGACTGGACAACTAGCCTAGCAATACCCCTTTTTAAAAGTGGGGACATTAATAATCCGTCCAATTATAGAATCATTATGATCAACCCTTTGTTTGCAAAGCTTTTCGATAGCATGGTAGAAAATAGAATCAGTAAGTGGGTAGAAGTGAAAGAAAAGAGGGCAAAAGGAAAAGCATGTTTTAGGCCGAAGCATTATACAGTGGATCATGGCATCACGTTGAGACACATTATTGAAAAGGTTTGGGGGGATAAAGAAGAAGTATTTTGTTGTTTCATTGACTTCAAAAAGCCATTTGACACAGTCCCTAGAGATAAGTTGTGGGGTAGAATTGAAGAACTTGAAATTCCTTTGCATCATAGAGCTTTTGTCCATAGACTTTATGAAGAGGTGAAAGTCAAAATTAGAACCTCAGCAGGTATTTCAGAAAGCTTTAGAAGTGACATTGGAGTCAAGCAAGGTTGTCTGCTATCCCTTACTCTTTTTGGTTTATATATTGATAAACTGGAAGAGTGGCTAAATTTTCTAGGTGGAGATGGTGTTCGATTGGGAGGGTTTGTAATCAAGCTTATTTTATATGCTGATGATCTTGTTTTGATTTCTAAATCGGCCCATGGATTGAAGATGCACCTATATGCCCTTGAGCATTTTCGTAGAGAAGTGGAGATGCAAGTCAATATTAGCAAGACCAAGATAATGATTTTATCTAATAAAAAGAAGCAAAGTCAGCATACATTCTTCTTTGAAAGAAACACTCTTGAAGAAGTAAATGAGTACAAATACCTTGGGATCAATTTCCACAACAAAATTAACTGGGAGGACTACAGAAAGAAGAGAATCTTATAAGGGTGAAAAGCATTGTATGTTCTTCAAAACAGATGTAGAGAAGCAGAGTTATGGGATTGAAAAATGATTAAAGTGATTTTTGAACTCCTAGTTTTTCCAGTGATGCTATATGGGTGTGAATTGTGGGCTAGTAGCACCCATATCTCAAAATGGAAGCAAATTGAGAAAACACAAAAACGTTTGATCATGAGCAAGTTCAAAATAAAAGGTTTGGTACCTTATGAGATAATGTTGAGTGCAATAGGAGCAATTCCCATCGAATCAATTTCTATGGTTCAACTTATAAGATATCTAAAAATAATTTAGCAAATGGGAGTAGGTAGATGGTTTAATGTTATCTTCAAGGAAGGCATGAGTGAAAGAAAGAAAACATGGATGAGACAAAACTAAACATAGATGCAAAAATGGAATATCTACCTCAATGCTTGTCCCACAAATAACAAAGAGATAAATAATTTTGTTATGGAAAAATTTCGTAAACAGGTATGGGGAAAAGAGTTGGGTAGAAAAAAGAAATACTACATCAAAAAATTCAACCCTATGTATGATATCCAATAAAAAGAGTACATTGAAGCTACCATTCCGTGGAGAGCAAAGGTTCTTATTGCTCAATTAAGAACCAACTCGCATAATCTTCGGTGTGAAACAGGGGTGGAAAGGTCTAAGGAAGCTTTTTGAAGAATGAGTGTGTACATTTTGCACATCTGGAGTAGTGGAATCAGAAAAACATTTCATTTTGGAATATGATGCGTTCAAAGACATCAGAGAAAGTTAAGGGAATATGTTAGCATCGGTTTCTTGCCATTATCGTTTCAGCGATGAGATAGGTGGAAGGTTGGGCCAGCTCATCATCAATTTGAACAAGAAGAGGACTGAAATGAAAATGACGAAAACAGGGAACCCATAGTCCCATAGCCTATTTTTAGTCTCGTGGACGTTAAAATTTCATTCATTCATTCATATTCGGACATGGTTGAATTTGAACTCCTAAAACTGAATTTTTATAAATATTGAAAAATATTAAATATTGTTTTTTAAAATAGTGTTAAACTCACTTCTCAAACCAAAAACCTTAAGTGAGATCTATTTTCACCCTGCAATGAGAACTATTTTCACTTGTTATTTTCACCCTGCAATGAGAACTATTTTCATTTGTTATTTTCACCCTCCTGTGAGAACTATTTTCACTTGTTATTGTTATTTTAGGAAAATTATCTCATCGAATCATTGTTATGGTGGTCTATAATAGAGCGCTTGTGCTCGGGTTTTCTTTCTCTTAGTAGAAATGACCGGGATATTTATGTGTTTTTCTAACATAGGGTTTTACCTCCTCATGAGGGTTTTTTTTATGTTAAATTATCTTTTATTGCTTCAGTTTTATATTCTTTAGAAATAATAGTTCACTCTAATGCTACAAAACATCTACATTTTTCATATACTTGTTTTAATTACTTTGAGTATTAACTCTCTAGTATCAATACCTATTCTGTTTTGTTTTTCTTTTGTTTTAAGTTCAGTATTTTCTTTCAAGTTAAATATCTACAGATGACCGAACCATCGCTCAAAAGGGGTTTTATTTCTCAAACCCTTAGTTCGTGTAATATTTTCCTAAATCTTAGCAAGATAGAATCTCCTCTCTAGAGATTTCCACCTCGATGCCAACTGTCCCAATCCATTCATTAGTTTGCTCCATGGTGAAACTGCTATCCCACTACTGTTAAAGGTGTTAGTTAATGTTTATCTTGAAATTATATATGCA
Source organism: Pinus albicaulis (assembly GCA_034641835.2). NCBI lineage: Eukaryota > Viridiplantae > Streptophyta > Pinopsida > Pinales > Pinaceae > Pinus > Pinus albicaulis. The sequence continues at coordinate 63,409 of JAXQQM020074175.1, forward strand.
TATAAATTTATTTTCTTTTCTTAACTCTATAATCATCATAGATATACCAAAAATTGTATAGACACCCTGTAGTAAGACATAAATAATATATCTAGAAATCCGGTAGAAATGAATAATTGCTAACTTACTCTAATAGTTTTTTCAAGACAATTAATGTACTCATTAAATGCATAATAATAACCTTTTGTTTTACCCTATCTTGGGTTTATAATACATGTAGGATTGAATAGATCTTCTAGAAGTAGACCTCAAGACCTCTTTCCACCTTTTCTCCAGTGTCAAGTAGCAGAGTTCCATCTCGGCTTAACCTTAGAGCCCTTTCTTTTTCCTTTCTCTATGTACATAACCTATTTTCCTATGTGGGAATTCCCTTTTATCCTCATAGGAAAGGTAATGGTGAGAAATTTCTTTTAATCTAACTACTGTAGAAACTTGAAAATTTTTACGCAGGAAACCACACCATAAATTAATTCTTTCTTCAAAATAAAATAAATCTTGTTCATAAATTGATTAACATACTCCTTAATAGTGTTTCAATTAAAAATTCAAATGTATCATTTGAAATAACATAAAGAAATTAAATCCTGATGTTACATCCTTTCTTTTATATTCCTTGGAGTGCTGTTATAAAACATGACGTGGAAGTTATGACTTATTTTAATTAAATACGTTCATGTTTTTTTTAATTATTTTTATGTAAAATTTTGTGTAAAATAATAAATTTATTTGAATAATAAATTATTTTTCCTCATAATAATTTTTCTATAATTCTAAGTTTATCTAACTAGTAAACCTTTAGATTAAAAACTACTAAATTTTAAAACAAATTATACTTTTAATCAAATATTGAATATTTTATCCTATAATAAGGATTACATATTTACAAGTCACTTTTCATTATTTTCTCTCCCATCAACTACCCAAAGGGTTCCAATAGTTCTGCTAGGTCTTTTATAACAATGCCTCATCATAAATTACAATACTACTTTAGTCAAAGATTACATATTTACATGTCACTTCTTATTATTTTATCTCCCATCAACTACCCAATGGCTCCAAAGTTGTGTTAGGATTTTGGTAATAATGTCTCATCATAAAGTAGAATACTACTTTACTCACAATATAATTAATAAGATCATATTATTGACTATTTTTTTTCAAGTATAGGAGGGATTGCTGACTTGAATTCTAGCAAAGGATCACTCAAGATTTGGCATTTTGCTTCTCCTATCAACATAAATGGAATTATCAAACTTGGATAGTACAAGGACTAGAAAGATTTGATTTTGAGTGAAAATATTTAATGAATGAAAATAATGAAATTAATTTGTCAAATCAAGCAACTTTTAAATAGAAAATCCCTCTTCATAATAAAGTTTTCTCAAATATTTTTCAAATAATCTTTATCTAATATTTATTTTACTAGAAACAATGCATCTTTGTACTTTTAGATTCAATTATTAATTGATATTATTGAGACAAAAATGTTGGCATAATGGGTGTGATTAACTTGAATAAATTAATAACATGAAAAGTGACTATAATAATATAAAATAGATTACAATAAATTAAATGGGTAGGAGTGTTGTGATTATGAAGAATTCTAGAATTTTTATGAATAAATTTTGTTTAATGAATTAAGTTGAAATAAGAATTTTGTTAAAACTATATTAATATTATAATGTTAGGGTAATTATGGCTATTAATTTTATAATAAAATATGGAAGTTTTGTGATGGTAATTATTATAAAATTTAATTCTAGGCTAGAAATCAATTATATATATATATATATATATATATATATATATATATAAAAGAATGCTTAGAATTTTAATGAATTTAAAGTATTGAAAATAGTTAATATCTAAAACAAAAGGTTGGCAGAAATAAAAAGATTCTAAGGAGGTAGGGGTTTGAACTGGTGTTCTTTGATTGTGTCTTTGATTTTAAGGGCTTGGAGAGAGTAAAAAGAAGATGAGAAATAAAAGTCTATTTAGTGAGGAATGAAAAATTCGCATATTATAATTTTTCCAAAAATAACAATACATGAAGAAATTTAAGTATTTTATTACTTTTAAATACAATTTCATAAGACAGGGATTCCATATCACTATAAAAAACACTTATTCATACAAAAAAGAAAATTACATTAAAACAAATAAATTAAAATTTATTTATATTCTTTTCAACTTTTTAAACTAGACAACATTGTATTTACTTTTAAATCTGATATATTTTATTTTATAGATACTATATACATTTGATATACATAATATATTATCATTATTATTTATTTTCCATCTAAAATAATTAACCAAAACAAAATAATTAATATAAACAAGAGAGAATACCACATTATATAAAAACAAGAGACGGAATACCAAATTATATAGTATTATTATTCTATCATGCAAAATTCCTTGTTACCAGGAAACAATACTACAGAGCGTATTACACTTCAGCGGAGTAGAGCAGTGACATCAGTTACAAAGAAACAAAGTAAGAAAGAACTATCAACCCTTGTGGGCTTCTGCATCAATGGGGCCGCAAAGCAGCCTGCATAACACAACAATGCAGTGATTTAGGTTAAAAACCATTGAAATTACATTGAAAATGGGCGAAATGAAATTTATGGGGGGATTAATTGAGTACAGAGTAGATATAATAAAATACCGTTGGAATGATATTGGCACGATTCCCATTTTACGGAGCTCTGCACCTTTGCCGGGAGCTGCAGTGCTATCAAACGCAACATCACTGAGTTCAAAGTGTGTTTTGCCTCCACGCCCTGAACATTGATCAGTAATTCTCACAGTCACTAGCTTTCCAGAACAAACGCCCCTTTTCTTGCACTTTACCTGTTGTTTACACAATAACCTAATTGTTTTTCAGAATCCTCTACAGGACGGTAAACTCTATTATTATTAGTAATCTTAATATTTATTATTAATAAGGAAAACTTATGAGAATCCTCTACAGGGTAAACGAATGCATACTTGATAGCTGTAACACCCAAGTAAAATATTGTAAATTACAATTTTTACCATGTTTTACAAAAACAGTTGAATCAAGAAGCGGTTAAAAAATGAACAAATTCTTCAATCGGTTGAAATGAAAGTGGTGCCTGCACACAAATATGGAGTTACGATGGAGCGCTTGCTGGGAAATCATGAGGAAGACATATTGGATATGATTGGAAGATATATTACAGAAATACAGATTGTGCATTCTCCACAGTTTAATCGCAAATGCACGATTTATCTTCCCGAGCCATTGAATAAAATGTAAGGTTATGAAAAAAAGATTTGTCATTGAAGAAATGCAAAATTTAGATACTTTGATAACCTCTCGACCCAGGTTTTTCAAGCCAAGTATAAATGTATGGACTGCCATTATTACTTTACTCTTGGAGCAAAACACGCCATTTTTAGAGATGAGATTCGTGATCTGGAATCGAATGATTCATATAACGCTGCCATTGATTATAATGGCATTATTTCTGGGTCGAATACTTTTGATACACAGAGAGTTGTGCATGCTGGGTCTAACGTTAATGAAGATATCAATCCTGCGATGGCTTGAAGGCTCCTCTTAACAGTCGCGGGAGAGAATGTTCCACAGATATATGGACAATGATCACTATAAGAGAAGCGATGATAGTTAACATAGTGTTGCGTATTAAAGTGGGGAAAGCCTCTCAAATGAGATAGAGGAGTACTCTCTTAGTGGAAAGGAAAAAAAATTCGTATCATGGCTGGAGAAGGAGAGAGGACCGTGTTTACTTAGCTCTCCAAGTTCCTTCACACACATTTTTCTTGTAGTATATTATTTCTTGCAGACTCACATGGAGACCGAAATATGGATATAGAGGATGATTACTTTTAGAGGATGCTCTCTTCAATGATTTATTTTTGAAGATGCTTTGTTGGATCTTCTTCTGACTAAAGAATCGTTAGTATGGAGATCGGTGCCATACTCAGACAGAGAAAGTGAAAAAGATAAGTAATGTCTTTTTGTTTATTTCTGTGTTTGATTATTTTCAAAATATTTTCCACGTTTATATGGAAAGAAATATGTAAATATTTATATAATATTGTATAAGCAAGAAAATATAGATGCATTCTCTTTATTCTGAAAGGAAAATAGTAAATGCATGCTCTTTATTCTAAAAGGTATTTTCTTGAATAGATTAAAGAGGGTAATTATTTAATGTCAATATTTATATAATATTGTATAACAAGAAAATATAATATGCATGCTCTATATTTTAAAAGAGGTTTTCTTGAATATATTAAAGAGGGTAGCTCTTTAATATAAATATTTACATAATATGGTATAAGCAATAAAAATAGAAGATGCATGATCTTTATTCTTAAAAGGGATTTTGTACTAATTTAGTTTAGGAAATGAGAACAAATCCAAGGTAATTTCTTGAATAGGTTAAAGAGGGTAACCCTTGAAATATCTTCATGTGCGATGAAGAAGAAAAGAGAAGTTTTATATTCATTAACAATGTTGTAAATAGTAATGAATTAATAAATCCATGGATAGTTTCATAAAACCATGGGTAGTTTTTCCATGGTGTTGATAGAGATTAATTACTTCATAAAACCATTGGTAGATTACCATGGTGTTTGCAAATATTAGTTATTTAATAAATCCATGAATAAATTACCATGGTGTTGGTAAAGTTAAGTTATTTAATAAACTCATGGTTAAAGGAACTAATAAGTTTTATTCCTTAGCTGAATAAACTAAGCGATTATTTTATATTATCATGATTATGATGTTAAATTCCTTTTGGAGGAAGATATACATGCAACATATGTATTAACCTTTATTGAAAAATAACATACATTTTTGTATGTAGGAAGATAGCTTGTAGTATTAAAACTACATTGAATATGATTGTTAGTATAATCTTGAAAATGAGACATGTATTTATATTCTAAAGTGCATAGTTTTACAAAAAGAAAACATATGTTTACATGCACTAGCATTGAGATTTTCTTTGGGAATACTCGTGAAGTAGGTTATGTGCTTCGTTGTGTAAGCACTCCTTTAGAGAGACTCTTTTGGAATCGGTATGCATTTGCATGCATGGGAGCAACATTTGTTATGCTAGCTTGCATTCCATGCACTAAAATTAATAGCTTAAGGGTTAGCTATTTTGATTAAATTTTATGTAAATTACATGCATAAATGTCCTAACTGATGTATCAGTTTATTTTAAAGAAAATATCGAGAGATGTAGCCACTATCTTGTAGGAATGTGTGCTTTTGCGACGAAAACATTTGTTATTGTGATGACTTATAACCAGCACATATGAGGTATGTGTTGTTAAAAGGAGAATGTCAAGGTGCTTTACTTGCTTGTCATGAATATACATGAGTAGATGGAGAAACTATTATAGTACATATATGTGAAATGAATGACTAATACTTTATGAATCTTGACATCATTCTATGTTGAAGGCATCATAGCAGGGAATGATGGTGACATGTACAAAGGAATATTATGCTTGTCATGTACAAAGGAAAATTATGCTTGTCCTGGTGGCAGGTAAATGATTAATGTTCATGCAGATGAGTACGAGTTGCAGGAAGGTCCAATGTATGATGGTCCATTGTAGGTACATCCATGTCACCTATATGTGAAGATCTGAGGATATGAAGACGAGAGGGTAAATGGTATCATATTTATTGTAATGGCTTTAAACTAGATATTTGCATATTTCCTTGTAAGATTATATAAACGATGGTTAAGGGATGGTCTCCCTCATAAGCCATTGAGTGATGGGCTGAACACCCTCACGAGCGTTTAAACCCTACGGGGTTTCCAGGATATATTGGTGTTCAATGATGTGATTGATTATTGTGCCAAGTTGATGATGTTGATTCCTTTCTTGTTATGATATTCATAATGGCAGTTATGTGATGAATATATGATTAATGAGATGAATGGATGGTTACATCATATAGTATTATGTTAATGTACTGTAATGGAGGTTGTTAATGGTTAAGGAGTTTACTATTCTTATTTATAAAATTACACTATGAACTGGTAAATGATGAGTAAGAAATATTTAATGGTGAATGGTTAGTTACTTATGAGTAACTTGTATAAATTTTTTTTATCTCTTTACATTTCCATGTGAAGTTAACGGTGTATGTTACAATAGCAATATGCACATGCTCCTGGTCCACATGCTATTTCCCATTGGAAAAGCCATTCTTTCACTGGGTCATTGAAATGACATGCTATTTTTTATTGGAAAATTAGAAATATGTGAAAACGAAGATTAATACTATGACACCAATTCCAAATTCCAAATTAGAAATATCTCTCTCCAATTCCAAATTCCAATTTGCATATAATATATAATACAAAATTAATACTATGACACCAACAACGCAATATATATTTACAATTAAATACCGCCATCCTCATGTTGATTGACATAACGAGTTGCAGTGGCCGGCTGCCAGCCTTTACCCACAGCCACCTCCTTGCACAGTATCACTAGTGCGATGATGATCACATAACTAAAATAAGAGAGTCTCATTTTCGAAGCCAACGAAGTCGTCCACATAAACTCAAACAGTTGGACCTGTAGTGCAACTATTGTGTACGAGGACCTCTATACTATTCTATATTTATAGTAATTTTTTTGGCAAGTACTTCGTCCAAGGGTTAGGGTTAGGGTTAGGGTTTGATAGTATCTCTATTATCTTTAAATTATATTATATTTTATTATTTTATTTTATTTATGTTAATTATGTGTATTTTTACCAAAGAGAAGTTTTCAAGTGTTATTTTTAGAGTTTCAAGTTGATTTTTGTCACTAATCAATTTATAAAAAAAAATTAGGGTCAAATGTTGACTTGTGTTGTTTAAATTGGAAGATTTCCAGTGTCAAACTTTTGATTGACTCATTGAAATCACATGTTTCACACTCAACTCAAAACCATAGAAATGCCACATGGTTTTTTAAGGCTATATGCAAGTTTAAACAACACAAATCAAGAATTTGTCAAACCAAATAAAAATAAAAATAAAACACTCTTATTTGATTTTATTAAATTTCTTATTCCAATCAAATTGTTGGAGCTTTATTATATATTTAAGCTGGGTCTTAGATGAGATTTCTAATCTTGTTTCGAAAAAAGTCTAAACAATAGAGAAGCAAAATTCCTAATATTTATTAGGTTATTTCATTTATATTAATTATGAGCTTATTTGTAAAGTGTGGACTAGTTATTATAATTAATACAAACTATCATTATATTATAATGTGGGAGAGTAAATTTTTTTATGAAATAAATATTTAAAATAAAAATAATATTTATGTTAAGGCTAAATAATCAATAAACAAAATAACAATAATAATAATAATAAAATCAATTGATTTTTAAAAAACTTAAAAATAAATGGTAAATAAATAAAATAAAAGTAAGTAAATAAAAAAATAAAAAAATTAGAAATCTTAAAATTAAGAGGAAAAAAATCATATATTAGTTGTTTAAGTGTTTATCTAGGCTTGAACCAAATATTCTTTATTAAGTTTGATCATTTATTATTTTTAAGTTTTTACAATTAATTGTTTTGATTATTCAAATTTAACCCATATTATTTTTATTTTATTAATTGTTTATTGTTTTGATTATTTAGCAGTTGACATAAATATTATTTTTATTTTACATATTCATTTTATAATTTTATAATTTTATATTTTCATTAATTTATTTTCCTTAATACAATATTAAAAATTGTATTCTAAAAATTATTTACAAAAAAATAAAATATTATTTGTTAATACTTAATATTTATTTAGTCAAATCCTAAAAAACACTCTTCAAAAATCTCCACAAATCTAGTGATGTGATTTTTAATTAATTTTTTTAGCTTTTCATAATAATATCCTCTCATCTATTATGTATTTGTAATACTAATACACAACAAATACCCATACTAAAAGTCAATAATAATTTCATTTAAATTCAATAATAATTAAGCTTAAAAACTTAATTAATATTAATATTTTATATTTTTAATAGTATAAAATGTCATAGTCTAATTTATAAAAAAAAATGATCTTTTGAGTGAAATTTCACCATACAATCTCAAGAAAAATTGTGAATTTTTTTGGTGTTTTTTTTACAGATATTTTTGAATGCATAAATAAATTTACCACACTCAAACAAAATAATAGCTAAACTATTATTTGACATTAAAATTTAAGCATTGTTTATATATATATATATATATATAATGGTTTCTACGTATTTTATAACCTCTTAACCTAATAAAAAAAACCTATGAATATCTCTCACATAAATAAATAAATAAAATTATAAGTAAAATATACATTAATTTAAATAAAATAATAATGGTTGTTTAATAAGAATATAAATATATAATAATAAATGTATATAATATATGAAAGTTTTTTGTTTTATAAATTAGAAAGAAAAAAAAATTGCTGAGAGCTGCATTTGGTATTAACTAGTTGTTAACTAGTAAAATGACATTTTGTTATTATTTAAAAAAAAAAGACTTAGAAATTTAATGTTTTACGAAAAGTTTATTTTATTTGTTGTTAATATGAAAAATAAAATTAGTTATGGAAAAATAGTTCCATAAAAAGTAAAAAGGCTCATGGTAAAAGTATTCCAAGAACTAGGAGATGGTTAGACACTTTGAACAATTACTTGTTCCTTTGAGGATAAGAGGCATATCCGAGTGAGGAATGGGGGTTGTGTTCGTAGAATAAGGAAGAGAGTGGAGAATTTCCTGAGATGGTAGAGACTAGTGGAAATCACTCAGCATTCCTGAGAATTTCTGGTATTGACTCAACTAGGAGTCCCGACGTCACAACATAAAATATTGGCAACTTGTACCTCTTAGTTGTGGAGCATGGGGGAAATAGAAGGACATAATCGCCTCTCTTAATGGTTGGGTGGACATCATCAACAAATTGCACATTCATCCCAGCCGTTCTGCGTAACACCTGAAATCATCACTGCCCACGACACAGTATCCCGTTTACGCATTCTGGAAAACAAATGGCGTGCATATTCTACACTCTCGCATCTTGCATACATATCTACAAGGGCACTTTCAACAAAGACATGAGACTGGAAACCACTTCTGATTATTTCCCCATGGATTTCCATACCCTGTTCCAGATCGGCACATGCCGGCAGAACCCTGGTATATGTTTTGGTGTTTGGCTTCACACCCACAAGCTACATTTGCTTGAAAAGCTCCATGGCCTCCTCTGCCTGCCCATTTTATGCATACCCTGCAATCAACGCTGTCTAGGATACCACGTCTCATTCACACATTTTTTCAAACAGGTAGCGTGCATCCTCTATGCTGCCACATTTCGCATACATATCTATCAGGGCATTCGCCACAAATACATCACTCTGCAATCTTCTTCTTCTGATCTCTTTATGGATGTCCAGTCCTTCTTTAATGTCTGCAGAGTCAGTGCAAGCAGGGAGTACGCTGGCAAATGTGAACTTATTGGGTTGGATGCCTTCTCGCCGCATGAGGAAGAACAACCGTAATGCCTCGTGGGCTACCCTCTGCCTGGCATAATTCGCGATCATCACAGTCCATGAACAAACATCACGTCGGGGCATTTGATCAAAAAATCTGCGAGCGTCCACCAGGCTCCCAAATCTGACATAGACATTGAGGAGAGTGTTGTGTAAATGTGTGAGAATTGTAATTCCTCTCCGAGTGATTTGGGCATGGAGTAATTTTCTCTCTGCCAAATTGTTTTCCGAATGCAAGCCTGCAAGAGAGAGACATAAGTAAAAGAGTCCGCTTGATCGACCATGGCAGGAGCTTTAATTGGATTGATGGGATTGGCTTCTGTGTGAAGTTGAATGGCAGTTAGGGCTGCCTTTCTAGGCTGAAGTTGACGCAGTGGCACAATACACAATGCATCCATCATTTTTATCTATATGTGATTGTGATTGTTGACAGTTTTTAGCACTGCCATTGAGCAACTGCCTTATTTTATGAGGGTAATGACCAAAAAACATACCCACCTGTAGCAGTAGGCACATTCTAGAGCTATAGGGCACATAAAAATTGGATTCTCTGAAACGATGAAGAACGTCATGGATGGACTGCTGGACGACGAGGTGTCATATGGGTTTTCCAGCGTACCAAGTAAACCATCGAAGAAATACCTTACCCAAGTAAACCATTTCACATTTGAAGGGGAGCCCCTTTGAATTCAAATCAACCCACCGTTACCGTCCATGATGTTCATACTAATTTTTCTCTCCAAAAGCGCGTGCGGAAGAGCAGAGTGAAAAAGGCATTCCAGTCATTCACAGGTGTGCTACTCTCTAGCTATCAATTCATTGAAATAAGGAAGTCTTAGTAGAACCCTATACAACTCCCCCGCTACCGCACTGTAGAGTGTGAAGAACACAACTACGAAGGGGTATTTTGCACTACTGGGATGTTTAATTTAACATAAGCTTTGTGTGAATGCTTTTTTTTCTTTCTGTTTGTGTTTTTTGAACGGCAGAAACAAAACAGCCGCGACCCACGACGGCTCAAAGATTTGCCAATACTATCAAAGAACAATGGACAGTGTTGAGTTACAACTCTCACACATACATAGAATTGAAAATTCAGAGAGTTGAAAATACACAACACTTAGCAAAGTGCGAGCTACGACATTTTGAATGTTACAAAATTTTGTATGTCAATTTTTTGACAAAATTTCCTTGAGAATAGATATCCATACAGCGATACAGATTTGAGGATTTTCTCATCTTAAAATGTAAATCAAATTAGTAGCAAATGTTGAAAATAGTAAGGAAATATTAGATTGTGTGGAACCCAACCATTTAGGTCAAGTCAAAATTGTTTCAACATAGAAAACATGGAAGTGGATTTTGGTAAATACAAAGAAATATTGGCGCATTTTAAGGCATAGACTTGCCCACCTCAAATGGTAACAAAAACAAAGAAAAAGAAAAATAAAACAAGGTCGGAGAAAGAAAATAAATAAGGGCAGCGAAAAAAAAATGAGTCAACCATTTACAGTGTCACATCCACACCTCTCATTTGGTCATCAGAGCTTTATGTTAAAGAATTAATGAGGGCCAGGACAAGGTTGGAGCTTTTGGAAGCCAAAGAACAGAGAAGGGACCACAAAATTTTAGAGATCACATTTGCAAATCGATATTTAATGGAAGGTAATAGAATTTTAAAAGAACAGGTAACAATGTTACAAGAGGCTCTAGAGACAGGAAAACAAGAATGGAAAAACATGAAGACATCGTGGAAAACCATGACAAGATCAAGAGTAGCAGACAAGGATATGATAATTCCTAAAGCAACTCAGGTAGATACTCAAGTATTTCAACCAACAAATCTTTCAAAAGAGAAGAAAAAAAAGAACAATATGGATGGCGGTCCAAAAGAAATCAAAGATAGAGTTGAATATGCTAATGGTTACATAAGAACAGAGGAAGAAAAAGATGCAAGTTCTTGTAGAGTACAAGAAAGAGAGCACAAAGAAAGGAAAAACATAGAAACAAACTTTATTATCAGGGGAATAAGAGATTATGAGAGGAATGAAAGTACTCTCAATTTGGCAAGGGACTTTCTGAAAGAGAAGCTACATTGGAAAGGGGAAATTTTCAAAGCAAGGAGGGTGGGGAAGATATGTGAAGAGAGGCCTCACCCCAGAAAAGTCACCATGGCAACCGTGCATGACAAACACCATATATTGAGAACAAATAAACTCTTAAAAGGCTCACACTTCTTCCTAGATGAAGATTTAACCATCAAACAACAAGAGGAGAGAAGGGAAGAAATGAAGAAAATTAGGGCAGCAAGAAATGAAGGGAAAAGGGCATGGTTGTACAATGGTAAAGCAGTTATTGCAGTGTTTGGGACTCAGGACAAAATAGGGCAACAAGATGAGAGTAAAGAAAAAAACGGAGAATTCAATAATAGGGAGGAAAACAATAAGAGCAACATGGATGGAAACGGGCAAAGACTCGAAGTTGAGTCTTATATGTCAAACTATGTAGCAGTCAAATACTACCTAGGTCTACCTAAGTTTAGTTTGTTAGAATTGTAAAGGTTATCCTTGGAGGAGGGGACCTGGGTTAGGGCCTATTGCTGAAGGCAGAGACATAATCTGTCTCACGAAAACTCGTGGACATGATGATTGCAAAACTCCTGTGTATGACGGTTATTTGAAGTTAGCAGTTTGATACAAGGTAACAAAAAATGGCAAAGGGTGTGGGGGAATACTGGTTTTAGTGAAAGAAAATGAAGGCCATCACATTCAGTTGATGAAAGAAGATGAAACCAAACAATATTTATGGTTCAAAATATAAAAGAATTAGAATCACATAAGAATTGCATCATGCTATTTTTCCCCTCAAGTCTCAAAAACTAACAAAGATAAAAAACTTACAAAGATAAGGAGACAGACAGCAAGGATCTGTATGAAAATTTAAAGAAAAATATTGTTGCGTACTATCAATAGGGAGAAGTGTTTTTAGTGGGCGATTTTAATGCTAGTATTTTTGTTGCAAAGAGGATCATAATCTTATTTGGCTCACTGAAGAGGAGAATCCTCAATGGGTGAGATGTTCAGAAGATGACAAAGTTAGCAACTATTTTGGAGACAAATTGTTTACACTGTGTGGGGCTTTCAACTTAATTATTTTCAATGGTCTGGACAGATGGAAAAGTTCTGGGAACTTCACCTGCAACACATAAAATGGGGCAAGTATCGTTGATTATGTGATTTGTTCACAAAACTTGATAGAAAAGATAGATGAAGTTAATATTGGAGAGCATAATTGAGACTTAAAATCATACCATAACCCAATTTATATGAATTTATCATGGGTAGAAGAAAGGCAACATAAGAGAAAAACCCAATGTTCTCGGCAATCAATACCAAGGGGAAAATTTTTTCTAACACAAGAAAATTGTACTCTCTTCAAGACAATGTTGGAAAGATTAATTCAGAAAGAGAAAATGAGCTTCCAAAGCCTCAACAGTCATGACTTAACAAATATAATTCAAAGGCAACTTGAGAAGTGCAAAAGAGAAAAAAATAGGAAATTAGATTCAAATTGTTGGAGAACCTTGAAAAAGACAGGCAAGGAGAAGTTATATAAACACGAATAACTTATATAACCACGAATAACAAGGAGGAGTACGCTAGCGAATGTGAACTTATTGGGTTGGACACCTTCTCGCCGCATGAGGAAGAACAACTGAAATTCCCCGTGGGCTACCCTCTGCCTGGCATAACCCGTGATCATCACAGTCCACGAACAAACATCACGTCTGGGCATTTGATCAGAAACTCTGCGAACGTCCACCAGGCTCCCAAATCTGACATAGACATTGAGGAGAGTGTTGTGTAAATGTGTGAGAACTGTAAATCCTCTCCGAGTGATTTGGGCATGGAGTAATTTGCTCTCTGCCAAATCATTTTCCGAATGCAAGCCTACAAGAGAGAGACATAAGTAAAAGAGTCTGCATGATTGACCATGGCAGGAGCTTTAACTGGATTCATGGGATTGGCTTCTATTTGAAGTTGAATGGCAGTGACGGCTGCCTTTCTAGGCTGAAGTTGAGGCAGCGGCACAATACACAATGCAGCCATCATTTTTATCTGTATGTGATTGTGATTTCTGACAGTTTTTAGCACTTCCATTGAGCAGCTGCCTTATTTTGTGAGGGTAATGACCAAAAAAACATACCCACCTGCAGAAGGAAGCACATTCTGGAGCTGTAGGGCGCATAAAAATTGGATTCTCTGAAATGATGAAGAACGTCATGGATGGACTGCTGGGCGGCGAGGTGTCATATGGGTTTTCCAGTGTACTAAGTAAACCATCGAAGAACTACCTTACCCAAGTAAACCATTTCACATTTGAAGGGGAGACCCTTTGAATTCAAATCAACCCACCGTTCCCACCATGATGTTCATACTAATTTTTCTCTCCAAAAGCACGTGCAGAAGAGCAGAGTGAAAAAGGAATTCCAGTCATTCAAAGGTGTGCTTCTCTCCAGCTATCAGTTCATTGAAATCAGGAATTCTTAGTAGAACCCTATACAGCTCCCCCGCTATCGCACTGTACAGTGTGAAGAACAAAACTACAAAGGGGTATTTTGCACTACTGGTATGTTTAATTTAAGATAAGCTTTGGGTGAATGATTTTTTGTCTTTCTGTTTGTGTTTTTTGAATGGCAGAAACAAAACAACCGCGGCCCAGGATGGCTCAAAGATTTGCCAATACTATCAAAGAACAACGGAAAGTGTTGAGTTACAACTCTCACACATACATAGAATTGAAAATTCTGAGAGTTGAAAATACACAGCACTCAGCAAAGTGCGAGCTACGACATTTTGTATGTTACAACATTTTGTATGTCAATTGTTTGACAAAATTTCCTTGAGAATAGATAGCCACACAGCGATACAGATTTGAGGATTTTCTCATCTTAAAATGTAAAGCAAATCAGTAGCAAATTTTGAAAATTGTAAGTAAATATCAGATTATGTGGAAACCAACCATTTAGGTCAAGTCAAAATTGTTTCAACATAGAAAACATGGAAGTGGATTTGGGTAAATACAAAAAAATATCGGCGCATTTAAAGGCGTAGACTTGCCCGCCTCAAATGTTAACAAGAAAAAAGACAAAGAAAAAGAAAACAAGGCCGGAGAAAGAAAATAAATAAGGGTAGCAAAAAAAAAAGACTCAACCATTTACAGTGTCACATCCACACCTCTCATTTGGTCATCAGAGCTTTATGTTAAAGAATTAATGAGGGCTAGGACAAGGCTGGAGCTTTTGGAAGCCAAAGAACAGAGAAGGGACCACAAAATTTTAGAGATCACATTTGCAAATCGGTATTTAATGGAAGGTAATAGAATTTTAAAAGAACAGGTAACAATGTTACAAGAGGCTCTAGAGACAGGAAAACAAGAATGGAAAAACATGAAGACATCATGGAAAACCATGACAAGATCAAGAGCAGTAGACAAGGATATGATAATTCCTAAAGCAACTCAGGTAGATACTCAAGTATGTCAACCAACAAATATTTCAAAAGAGAAGACAAAAAATAACAATATGGATGGCAGTCCAAAAGAAATCAAAGATAGAGTTGAATACGCTAATGGTTACATAAGAACATACGAAGAAAAAGATGCAAGTGCTCGTAGAGTACAAGAAAGAGAACACAAAGAAATAAAAAACATAGAAAAAAACTTTATTATGAGGGGAATAAGAGATTATGAGAGGAATGAAAGTACTCTCAATTTGGCAACGGACTTTCTGAAAGAGAAGCTACATTGGAAAGGGGAAATTTTCCAAGCAAGGAGGGTGGGGAAGATATGTGAAGAGAGGCCTCACACCAGAAAAGTCACCATGGCAACCGTGCACGAAAAAAACCATCTCTTGAGAACAAAGAAACTCTTAAAAGGCTCACACTTCTTCCTAGATGAAGATTTAACCATCAAACAACAAGAGGAGAGAAGGGAAGAAATGAAGAAAATTAGGGCATCAAGAAATGAAGGGAAAAGGGCATGGTTGTACAATGGTAAAGTAGTTATTGCAGTGTTTGGGACTCAGGAAAAAATAGGGCAGCAAGCTAAACATTAAATGAACATATTTAACATGACCTAACAATATGCGCCACATCATGATGATCACCAACATGAAAATTAAGTACAACTGCAACATGAACATAAAATACATGGACCATATATATATATATATACATATACATATACATATATATATACATATATATATATACATATATATATATATATATATATATATATATATATATATATATATATATATATATATATATATATATATATATATATATATATATATATATATATATATATATATATATAACTGAATAATGTTAAAAACATACAACTGTAATATAAATGTCATGGATCAAGTGTTGGTGGTAGTATAACAACATCAATAGCAGTACTACAAGTGGATGCCTACTCAGTAAAGCTGGGTGCAGCCTTGACAGTCGATGGTCGAGCTTGCTCATGATCATAATCACTAGTACTAATGGATGCATCCGCTGGTGGTAGTACAACATAATATGAGCAGTAGTAGTGGAGGCATACTTAGTCAATAGTGTAGCCTCGGCGGTCGATGGTCCAACCTGCTCATGATCATGACTAGTACTGATGGATGTAGCTATAGTCTGCTGACTGGACGTGGCCGATGGTCTAGCCTCATCTCCATGATGACTGCCAGATGCTGTCAATGGAGTGTCATGCTCATCAGGCATGCCATGAGGTGAAATATCATGAGATGCATGTGAGTCGCTGCTCATGGATTTTCCATCACATGTCGTGGCTCGACTACACCTATAACTACAGACAATTCTCCTCAATCGCGTAACAACTATTGTAGCTCCTATGACATACTGCCTCAGGCCGTACATGTCATGCGTCATGCCTCTCCACATCCGTAATAGCCTATCATCGATTTTCATATCTCTGTAATGAGCGGGCCTAATAACCGCATCAACAATCAATGCACAGAGTTGGTTGGCCAACTCCATCCTATATCTAGTCTCAGGTCAACCACTCCTAGAAAAGGTGACACCGGTGCACCATGATGAGCAGGAGCATGTCCCTCTACTACACCAGCCTCATCCTCATCATGATCATGCTCAACATTAGCCATATCCTGATCTTCATCGTCAGGATCCACACCTGGATCATGTGGTGGACCCGGCATCTCCTTGCCATCAAACGAGCCAATGTCTGCAAAATATATACAAGTACACAACAGTAATTAGACAATTTCATTACACAATTTAATAAAAACAAGTTAATTAAGAACATGTTATAATAAATATAAATAAAACATTAATATTACCTCTATCATCTCGCAGCTCATCAGTTGTGAAGAGGATGTTGGGATACCCTCGCCAATCTAAGCCAACATAAGGACATGGGACCATAATGAAGGGATGCAACCCGTCAACACTGACTAGTAAGTCCAGTGAATCATGTGATATCCTGGCTAGAAAAAAAGTGTCTCCCCTATTGGGCATCAACTTCCCCCACATCTGCATCTAGGCCTCAAAAATCGGCCTACGAGGTTGTCGAACAAAACTAGGTCTCATCTCTGGAAACCTCTCAAAAAATACACAAAACAACTCTGAATAAAAAGGGAAGTTGACCCTCCCTTATGCATGAGCATGACATCTATCTAAGGCCATACAAAACTACCACAAAAAAATGGCAGACCACCTAACAAGTCGTGGCTGCTATACTAAAGAATCAACATAATATAAAAGCGAGAAACTAATGCATTGCCTGTCACTGGTGTTGTGCAAAATGTTCGAAATGATAAGGGAGAGGCACTGCATGTCCTGTCTACCAAAAGCACCTATATGTAACTGACCTCCAAGTACTTGAAATCTGAAGGAGTCAGTACATGTGCTAAAATGTATCTATGGGAGTAAACTAACTGACTCCTTGCTACACAACTAGCTGGCACGTCTGGGAATGAGGGAAAATCCACCCCTCTCCTTGATAGTCCTGTAATAAAATAAAAATCCTCCTCAGTGGGTGTGTGCCACTGGTCAGGACCAACCTGGAAATCATGTCGGTGGGCATTCCACCTGTGGATAAGATATCTAAAAAACACACCGTGGGCCTTTAGGGAAGTAGCCTGCTCATAGAACTTGAGGAGGCCTACCGGCCTAAGGATCTCCTCGGTATCAGCAGTAATAGGGCGAGGGTATGAATCTCTCTCCCTCTCTTGGGCCTCCCATTCGCAAATCATGTCATACTATTCAGTATGTTGTTGCTGTTGTTCCTCATCTTCTCTCTGAATCATTGCCATATTAAATAATTTTTTTATTAAAACATACATGTATTTAGGAATATACATATATATATTTTTTTGAAAAAAAAGAAACAAACAAGTCGATGCGCCATAAAAATAGTCACGCACTGGTTGCGATGCGTTTTAAGAATGTAAAGCATCGGTCCCAGTGCCCCTAATAAAATACAACGCACCGGCCTCGGTGTAGCTGTCTATTTTTCAAGCACTATTAACTTCATCAAAGTTCAGAATAGCGGTGCACTAACTAAAATATACGCCCCTGTGCATATAATCATGTTAGCGTACCGAATTCATGAAAATTACATAGTCGACGATGCAGTGTTTTACTTGGCCACACCATTGACCCTCTCAGAATCCAGAATGCGGTGCGCTGACATACACTGGGGTGGATAATTCTGTCAATGCACCACACTATGATTCTCGTGGTGAACGCTATGCCTAGATAAATGAGTGCACCACCTTTTATTTTATTTTTATTTTTTTAAATTATTCGGGATGCCTTTCGGTATCACCCCAAAAACAGTGTAGATACCATTAGCACCGGTGGCATTGCGGCCTATAAATTTTACAGGCAGCATCGCTATCTGGTGCGAGTTGAATAGCTCCGATGCACCACGCGAAAAATTTTATTTTTCCTTTTCAATGGTTATTTCAATTTATAATCCACTAAAAGGCTTAATTATGGAAAAACTAGAAAATTACTTGTACATTTCACTGTCGAGGAGGCATATTGGTTGTAAACTTTGCAAAAGAAAATTTTTCCACCATTTTTCAAAATGCAAGCTGGAGATTGGTGGTCGATGCATAGCAGAAGTGCCTGCAATGGGTGCAGTGAGAGCACTGATGTCAGGGTGACTCAGACAAGGGGAAATGGCACCAGTGCTTGAGAGCTCTGGAGCACTGAGGAAAGTGAAAAATGAAGTTTTTTGGCCATAATTTTTTTATATTTAACCCTGTTCTTGTGCGCAAGGTTTCATAGGTGCACTTGTATGCTTACCTACAACCGCACTGGGCTATGTCAAATTTGGCGGGTTGTTTATAATGCACCAAGGTGGTTCCCTAACACCGCACCAGGATGTTTTATTTTCGACGTGAAATTTTAATGATGCACCAGGGTGGAATATCCGTAAAGCACCGGTGTGGAATAGTTGTAAAGCACTGGTTTTTTGGCCTTAATTTTTCTGGTGCGTGCAGTTTATCGGTGCACCGGTGCTCTTGGATAAGAATGCATCGATGCATTTATGTTTTGGCACTGTGTTTTATGATGGACCGGTGCGGAAGAGTGGTGAATCACTGGTGCGTTACAGTAATAGCAGGCCTCATATATCTGTGTACGTCGCGCAAGTTGTCCAGTGTGCCAATGTCTCATGTGCACCGGTGCGTTCTATGGTAGGGCGCGCACCGTTTATTGAGAGCTCAGGAGCACTGGAAAACTGAAAAATCTAGGTTATTTTGCCATAATTTTTTTTAATTTAACCCTTTGCCGATGTGCGTTGTTTATAGGTGCACAGGTTCTGTTTCTTACAAACGCACCAAGTAGTTTGTGTTTCGGCGTGATGTATTATGATGCATCGGTGTGGTTTCTTTCTACTGCACCAAGTGGTTTCAGTTTTGGCGCGATGTTTTATAATGCATCGGCATGGAAGATCTATGATGCACTAGTGCTATAGAATAATAAGACGCACAACGTGGGTGTGTATGGAGTGCATGGTGTCCGGTGTGCCAATGTTTTGGTCCACATGAGTTCTTTCTCGGTTCCAAAGCACTTGGGCATCGTGTAATGATAAGTGCATCGAGAGGAAACCATCCGCAAAACCCTCCACCCACCAACCTCCTCTAGTAACCTCCGCTAGAAACGGATGTATGGGATATTTTTCTATGGGGTTCCTAAAAAACATTTGCTAGAGGGTCTTTTCCTTGTAGTTCGATGGAGACACACTTAGCTAGATATATCCTCGGTCCAACAACTCTTGTAGTTGTAGGCTTAATTCTAACAACTCTGGTGTACTCATTTTATATGGTGCTCTAGAGACAGGTGTAGCTATCAGTATTAATTCAATTGAAAAATCAGTTTCTCTTTTAGGGGGTAGTTGAGGAATTTCATCTGGAAACACATCTTTGAATTCTCTGATTACTTGTAAATTTTCTACAGCTTCTTTTTTTAGTTTTTTGTCCTAATTCTTCCACTTGTACAATGCACACTTGATAGCCTTTCTTTGATGTCCTTCTTAACTATAGCGCTAAAATATGTCTAATTCATATGGGTCTTGGTTTTCCTTTTACTATCACTCGTTTTTTCTCACCATCTATACAGTGTACTATTTTATCTAAGAAATTAACTATTTATTTATGTTTTTCTAACGAGTCCATTCCCACTAATATATCATAGGAACCTAGAGGAAAAATATTTAAATTTAGTTAATTTTCGTACCGATTTAAATTTACAACAATCTTTGGTAATTTATGGGTCACTTTTATTTTTTTTCCTGTACCTAATTAAACTAAACATGCTTGCTGAAATTTTTTTGATCTTAATTTGAAATTTTCCACCGTATGATGACTTATATAACTTAAATTTGCTTTAGATATATCAAAACAGAAACAGGTTGCTCAAAAATCATACCTTCGATTTTTACCATGGTTGATTGGTGTCTAGCTTGGTGATCCTCTAGTGCAGCACTACTTCTCAGAATTTTTCTTGCAACATCATTTACAGTAGTTGCCTCTCTCAACACTTGAATATTTTGAACTCTTTGATGAGGATAGTCATGTAACAGATGAGGTTCTCCACAACCCCATCACTTTAATGGTTACTTCATTTTTATAGTTTTGTCTTTCTTGTTGTTTACATCCATCTCTTTAGATCTATTTTGTGATTGGCTGGTTGACTTTCTCCAGTTTTGTTAAACTTCTTCCTTTGACGATTTTTCCCAAAAAAATTTCAAATATTTTGGTTTTACTCTTTTCCCACTAGAGTCACCTTTCCCTTTTTCTTTGTTCTACCAATTTTTCAGGTGATCATTTCTACCTTTGAACTACTTATAACATAGTCTTTCTTTGCACACAACTTCATCCATTTTCTTGGGATTATCAAATTATATTCTCTCCTTGTAAATAGTAGGTAGGTCGTTTAAAAATAGTTGTACCTTAGCCTTCTCTTCTCTAATATAAGTTACATAATGAAGCAGATTTTTGAATTTGGTTACAAACACATCTATTATGAGTTGTCCCAATCTCAGCTCATCAAATTGTTTTTCCTTGTCATCATAGTATCTTTCGTTCAGGTATCTCGATTTAAATTTAGTTTGGAAGTCTTCCCAAATAGCAATTTTCTCATCTAGTACATGTACCATTTTGGTTTCTTCCCACCACAAGGTAGCCTTACCCTATAGTTGGTAAATACCTAATCCGGCTTTCACATTACATCCATATTCATAAACTTGAAAGTATTTCACCATGTTTAGAAGCCACTCTTCTGCATCTTCCTCCTTTTCACCATCATAATTGGGAGGTTTAATTTTTTGGGACTCTCCTTGCAATTCCTTTTTCTTTCTAGACTGATTTCCAGAGGCTTCACCTTCGTCAGATCTTTCTGAGTTAGTTTTGGCTTCCTTTATATTTTTTCCAGAGCCTTCACCTTCGTCACTAGACTTGGAGGTTAGTTCTTTGATCAAGCTAGCTTGCAACAATATTTCGTTACTGGTTCTCAGTTGAATAATTTCTTGTTCCATTTCCCATAACATAGTCAACAACGAAGCATTTTGATCGAGTGGATTTTCAACACCTTTTTATTTTTTCTGTGAGGGGACACATATCTGCCCAGTATTAAAACATGAGGTCTGATACCATTTGTAACAACTCCACTTCCACAATTTTTTTTCCTTTTATAGTCTAATGAGTAACTTTCGTCAATTACATTAAGGTAGTTCGTCACTCTTTGACACATTCATCCATTTATTTATCATCTCCCTTACAATGGATCAATTCAAGTCCAACACTTTTCATCAGTTATTTTTCTTAGATACCTCACCTTGATTACATCTCTTTACCACCTTATTTTAATATAATGGAATTTCTGATACTTATGCTAACTCTAGCATAATATAATTCTTATATTATACCATTAACATTTTAATTCCATTATAATTATTAATGCAAAAATATATGCTATTCTATCTTCTATCTAATTCATTCTTATTATTCTTATAAGCACTTTATTTTCTATTATCAACTTCAACTAGCTGATAATTTTATCTTTATATTTAATTAAGGTTATAAATGGGACCTTACCATTGTAATTTTATAATAACTTACATATGTGCAATTTTACTTGTCATATTTGATCAATTCTGACCTTAGAATGAATTCTACCTTATTACAAATCTACTAACCACAACTATATACTCCACTTTATACGATATATAATTTATAATTTTTACAATTTCATATCTTTTATTAATTTATCATTCGAACATAAGGACTCTATATTAATCTCTATGGTCTTATGTGGCATTTTGGTCATGGGATATAAACATTGATGTATGTAACGTATACCTCCATTCCTAAGTTAGCATGGACTTACATATTTCTCATGGGATTTGCCACGTATTAACCTATGCCACATATTAACCTAACGCTGGTTCATATAATGATACAAATTTATGTAGTTGGGATTTGATATGACTATCCATAATATTTTGACGTTATATTATTTTAATTACTTTATCCTTTCGAGATTTTATGGTTTGAGAAGTACTGTGTTGATTAATGCCATCACATGGCTCTGGAGACTTGGCTTCTCATCTGCTAGATTTATTCTCTTAGCTTCGATCCACTCCACGTGGACGATTATGATTGAATCGTATTGTTGTTTCGAATCAACTCGTAGTCTACCATAATTTAGTTTGGGTTGGTTCATTATTTTTTTAGCATTTTTTTTTTCTTGGCTCTCGTTCTTCCTCAAACCCTCGTCTCAAAGGTTTCCATGTCGTTCATTCATTAGTGCCAAAATCATAAGGCCGAAAGTCTTTGGTTCCTGTTAATGTTTCATGAATGAATACCTTCACTATGATTCAGGTAAAATTTCATTTTTAGTCGAACCATTTTCGATATGAACTCTCTGTTATATATTTTAATTCATATGAAATTCATTTTTTTCAAATAATTATACTTTGCAACTTATATATCTCTATTCCCTGTGTTTTCAAACTTTTGGTTTTGTTGAGGGGGTTTAAATTTTTGGATGAGCATATTAGCCATTATACTTCCAAGTTCAGGAAATCTGTAAGCTAAATTTTCCTCGGTGTACGCTAGGTAATAATTTCACTCATTTACCTCAACGGATTTGAGCTTACCGTAATTTCAAAAATTTTAATTATATTACGATTACCTTTGGCATCCTTTCTCTTCCATAGCTTGCGATGTATTACATCAATACTAATTTATCTCTATCCTTCGTTCATAGTTAATTTTTTCTTAAGCATATTTTGTTTCTCTGCACTAATATTTTGGTTTGTTTTTATTGCAAGCTTTTATTGTTTTCGTTGTAATTAATCCTTCATCTATGTCTCAGCCAACAGTAAGGAACTTCCCTCTACGAGTATTCTTACCTGCCTTTCATTTCTAACTAATCGTTCTTCTTCTTGGCATCAGAATGCCTCTCAATATATGATTTCTATGATATTTTAACCCTTCCATTCAAAATTCTCTCTGCATCTTTCCAAATAAATATATATTGAGACAATTTTATTAAATAATTTTATGGGTTTTCAGTAGACGATGGGTTTTCATTAATTCACCTGGATATTCTCTAATATACTATGAGAAGCCAGCATCCATCTTGGCCATTGTACCTTTCTCTAATGGAAATAGGGGTTCTATTCAGTGAATATAAACTGCGTTATATAATATAGATTTTTACTCACTTTTCTTCTAAGGGTTCTGTGTTGAAACTGTTATTAGTTTGGCACTTCAATTTCTTTTGGAATATAAAGGTAAATCTTCATTTGTAATGGACTCGCATTACGTTGGACCAATCCTTATAGCTCTCAGATGCTCATTTTATCTTCAGAATTCTCATTTCTAAGTTGACTCATAACTCATTTTTTTCCTCGTGAGGATTTTAGAATATTGTTTGTTCTCGAATTATTCAACCTTTCTCTCGTATAGGAATTTTTATCCCTTTTTATTTATTCTAAATGAATTTAACACCATAGTATTACAGATTTATAGTCTGTATAAATTTCTTATATTTATTTTTATATATTTAATTACAAAGAATAGGGTCTGATGACATTTATCAATACTTTGTATAGGAACAATAATTTTTACACAGTTCCTTAGAGTTTGTTCCATATATTTTGTCAATAATTTTGTTGAAGATAATTCAGGTAATCATTTTCCCTCTCTTTGTAACAATTTTTTCTTTCTATTATGTTCACCTTATTCTCAGTTTAATTGTTTTCCTGAATTTTTAAGATGCAGACTTACTTTCTTGATCTATTTCAATTATAAAGGTAATATTTCTATGTTTAATTATCAACAACACTTATTTAGATATTCATTTCTTTGTTTAATTTATGGACATTTGTTAATTCATCTTTAATTGTTTATGTGCAAGTACTCTTTTACCTTTCATGTTCACTTATACAGCGATGCTATAATTCTATAAGTCATACATTGACGATAAAATTTGATTTTGTCCTCATAGATTGGTCCATAATTCTTTAAGGACTTCCTCCTTTATATTCTGAAAAAATTTCAAAGTGAAAATTTGGTTGTAATCATGAGAATGAATCCCAGAGTCTATCTAAATTTTATGACAATATTTAATTGAAATTTATGTACATAGTAATCTCCAGAATTACTTTATTTCAGTATAATACAGTATAGTTTATTTCAAAAAGTTAAACTATGTTTACTATTCTGCATGTATTAGGTTATGTTTGACCTTTAATCCATTCCTTAGATAAGGATATGGTTTAGGTAAATATCTAAAATATTCTAAACATATTACAGTAGAAGATATTGTTTGAAATTCACAATTCCATGTTTAATAAGAGAAAATATTTTCCTCATTCTATGTAAATTTTTTATTTATGTTATTATGGCTCAATTGAAAAATACACTAATTTTATTTTCCTTCCCATGTATTTATCTATTTTTATGTGGATATAATAATAATATTCCCAACCTAACCTCATATTTAAACCTATTACATAGGTTTAGACATTCTCAGAGTTGGTATAATTCTTATAGTTGTTCGTGTAACTATACAAGACTACACTATATCTGTTATAATAGGTTCTGTTAAATACATCAGACTACACTAAAATAGAAGTATAATACTATTTAAGAACATTGAAATATAATTTATCACATATATTTCTACCTAAACCATCATATCTCTAAGTATCATCATAGCAACACAATGATAAAACATAATTAAATAAATTGTGCATACCAATTTTGGTAAGTCTATTTTCCACCCAACCTTGAGATTTCTCTCCACAACTCCCCCTGAGAAGAGACCAATTCCTCCCAGGTGTAGACAACCTCTTGTCTACCTAGGAATGGATTATTTAAGCCTTCTTTCCCATCAGCATGTTTCCATAACTGTGTCCAATTAATTAGGATGATGTTTTCCTTTTTTCTTAGGCTTTCCTTTTGTTTTTTCCACAAAAGTACTTTAAAACTAGCTTTTTCCTCTTTCTGGTTTTATTCCACCTCTTCCCAGTAACTTTCCACTTTACTGAGGTATATTTTGATATTTTTATCTCCAATATAATATTTAAATTTTTATTTATTTTCTCCAAGGATTTTTGGAGAATCTAGGAAATTCTATGGAATCTTATCCATCCTCATTGACATGGATTCCTAATCTCTAATTATACTCCATTCTTTGCACAATAATTCGATTTCTATTTCTATTAAATTTAAAATAATAAAATATGTCCACAATAATTGTTTTCCTTTGGGTCCACTTGACCTTTAGAATTGTTCAACTGTCTAGTAAAAATAGTAAAAATAGGGATATTAAAATTGATTCAAGAATTTTAACAAATCATGTCAAAAGGATAATTTTCCTTTTCCATCAATAGAGCAAGTTTTACAATCAATAGCAAGTTCCGAGTTAATATCTTTTTTAGATGGATTTTCAAGGTACTACAAGCTTTTGGTTCATCCAGAAGATCATTTGAAAATAAAATTTCAAACCAAATGGGGAACTTATGCATATCAAAAGATTCCCTTCAGACTAATGAATGCAGGAGCCACATTCCATAGAGCCATGGATGTTTCATTCAAAGGATTGATAAATGAAAGAGTGGTGGTATACCCTCATGATATAACCATATATTCAAAAGATATAAATACTCACTTGCATGATTTAAATAATATATTTGAAAGATGAGGGATATTTGGGATCTCTCTTAATCCCAAGAAGTCAATTTTTTCTTTAAACGAAGGTAAGCTTCTAGGTTTTATTGTCTCAAATAATGGAATATGTATTCATACTGACATGATTAAAACAATTTCAGAAATCCCACTGCTGCATAATAAGAAATCAATGCAATTCTTTTTAGGACAAATAATTTTTGTCATATAATTCATCCCAGATTTTTCACAAGTAGTTCTTCCATTACAAAAAATGATCAGAAAAGATACATTGTTTAAATGGGGAGAAGAAGAAAAGGAAGCCTGTAAAACCATCAAACAAGCCATCATTGATGCTCCTTCTCTCTCAACTCCTAATTTTTCCAATGATTTCATTTTATATAACTTTGCCTCAGAACTATCATATGCAGTGGTCTTACTCAACCAGATGATAAAAAACTCGAAACCCCAATTACTTTTTTCAGCTCTAATTTTCAAGGAGCTGAAATGAAAAAAAGAATTTGCAGTTTATAAAGCGGTCAAATATTTTCAACCATTTATATTGAAAACTCATGTCAATGTAATTGTTACTTTCTCATCATTAAATCAAATACTGATACAAAAGGAACTAGGATAAAAAGGGGCCAATTGCATAACAGTGATACAATAATACGATTTAGAGATAAAACCTGTTAAAATTGTAAGAGGTCAAATATTTTGCAGATTGATTACAAGGATGAATGATACATCACCAAATGAGGTAACAAATAGCATTGAACATTTCACAAAGGTACTCAATGTTAACCCTCAATCTCAATATGTTGACTTAAGATTTTATTTAAAGAATGGTCATGATCCACAAAATTTTGATTTTAAAAGAAAACGAGCATAAATATTGAAAGCTAATCATTATAAAATAGTCAATGATGTGTTATTAAGAAAACAATTATGACTCTATCTTACTCAGATGCTTAGAGAAAACTGAAATACCTAATGTGCTCCAAGAACTCCATGATGGACCAGCAGGTGGACACTTTGGTGGAGAAACCATAACATAAAAAATTTTACATGAAATATATTATTGGCCAACATTATTAAAAGATGTACACAATTATGTCAAAAATTGTAATATTTTTCAAACCGCAACAGGAAGACAAAGAAAATATTCAATTCCACTTCAACTAATCAATATGGAACAACCATTCGAACTATGGGGACTTGACATAATTGGTGAGATCATTCCTCATTATTCTAAATAGAACAAATATATATTGACTGCTACAGATCATTTTACGAACTGGGTAGAAGCAATACCTCTTAATACAACCAATTTAGAAAACATTATTGAGTTTATTGATCAATTCATCATTACAATGTTTGGTATTCCTAATGCTTTGGTATTTGACAATGCTTCTTATTTTTTGGGTAATGCTATGACTGAATTTACTTTGAAAATAGGTTTTAAATTAAAATATTTTGCAAATTATTATCCTCAATGAAATTTTCTAGAGGAATCAACTAAGCGAACTATTGATCAAAACCAAAAAAAGTGGCATAAATCCTTAACCTTTGTGTTATGGACAGATAGGATAACTAGAAAATATTCAATAAGAACTCCTTTTCGATTGGTATATGGAAAGGAGTAAAGTTTATCTTTGAATTTAGCTATCCCATCAACAACCCTAGTTCAATTCATTAATGAACAACCTTTCTCTTCATTACAATTAAGATTTTCTGAAATAATTAAAATGGAAGAAGAAAGAGAAAAAGAAAAAATGGTACACAGTCATCATCAATAGTTGATCAGAACTTTGTTTGATTCAAATACAGTAAAAAATAAGCAATTTGAAATTGGAGATTTGGTATTGAAATGGGATAAAGTGCATGAGGATAATGTAAAACATACAAAATTTCAAAAACTTTGGCTTGAACCTTTTCAAATAATTGAAAAAATAGGTCCATCAACTTTTATGTTGCAAGATTTTCAAGGGAAGAAGGAAAATATTCCTATTAATGGACTTGTCCTTAAAAAATATTTTTATTAAAAGAGAAATTGTTCTTTTGGATAAATATTTAGATAGATTTAATTTAAAATAAACCAAGTTATTGAAATATTATGCAAAAGGTGAAACACTTTGTTATTTTCTTGAACATGGAAATATTAATCCTTAGAGATAAAATAAGGAAATGAATCATAAATATAATTATTTATTAATTTGGAAAATTTTGATTTAAATATTTGATTAGAAAGAAGAATACTTCTAGCTGATGTGATTTGAAAAATTGTTTTCACATGGATCATGTTCAAAAAGTTACTTTTACAAAGTAGGAAATTTTATTGAATTATTAGCATATTTTATTCAAATGGTCATCCAAACGATCATAAAGAGAAAAATGACTATCTCCCCATTCATTTATATATTATATTTATATTTCAAAGTGTAATTCGAAAATATAAATTAAATTTGAGAGATCTCATCATGAGTTGACTCATCGTGTTCATAGGAAACTAATAAAATTGACATTATCAATTTGCTACCAAACCAAGATAATGGCTCATGGTGTAAAAAACCTTGAAACAAGGGATCTCATCACGAGTTAGCTTGTTCAAATTTATTATAACCAGTCAATGAAATTATCAATTCTAGCCTCCAGACCAGGATAATTATTTTAAAGTGGCAAAAGAAAAATCTACAACGACAAAGAATAATTATATTACCTTTGAAGATATCTATTATATTTTGAATAGGATACTGGTTCATTTTTTGGTTAAATAGTAACTCTTTCGAGGCTATGAATGCATGTTGGTAACAGTGGTTGTACTAGTCACTAGTAATTTTATCAAATAAGATAAGCTTTGATGAAATTCCTACTTATATTTTCAACTTATTAAGATTTGATTCATTTAAATAGAAATTTCATTCACAAAAGAAAGAGGAAATTTTTTTCAAGTAAAATAAGGGTTTTTAGATTTGAATATACCTATATCAAATTCAGATTTAAACTATTTATCGATTTTCCTAGAATATTTTCTTTAAGTATTAAGATTTATCAGAGATTCTCGATTCATCTAGTGTGTTGCCAATTTTTGTAGTATTACAACAACTCCCCATTATCTAAGTAAAATAGGCTAGAAAGGATAATGGGGACCCTTTTAAAAAAAATTAGGTTAATATTTTTTTAGAAATAAAACCTAATATTATTTTTTCTATTAAATTAAACTTTATAAAATAAATAAAACACCTAAAAAGAACCCACAAACCAAAAAGGCACATAATCGAGGGAAAACATCAGTGAAATCGGGAAATAGAGAATCTCCAAACTAGTGTATTGTTGAAATGTGAAGTGGCAAAATAAAATTTGAGAAATGCAGAAATGTGAAATAGTGAAGTTGTAACTTGACAGATGTTAACATCGTAAACCGTCAGTTGACAAACGCCGATATCATATCCCGTCTTAATAAATCACAATGTCACACTGCGTGTTTCGGAGATTACTCTGAACGTCATAAATCACCAATGATAAAAATCGTCGATCGATCAATCCTGATATAATGACATATTCCACTATCAGACAAAAGAATGTTTGTCAAATAAATGTTAGTTCAGGTGTTTTATGATCTCAAGGTGTGTAATTGATTTGTAATTATTTCAAATATTAATACCATAGATATCCCATATGCATGAGTTAAGTTGAAAAGACAGTTAATATCGTTCGAGGTGATTTTAGCTTATCCTCTCTAGTATTATTTTCAACAAGGTAAGTCCAAACACTTGGGCATAAAAGGATGTCAAGGTTGATTAAAGCGGGTAGGAAATCCACCACGCCATCATTCTTAGTAATACAGCAAGATAAAAATAGTGAAATGGCTCCCCTAATCACAGATATTACATGCAACCTAGAAATTAGTTTTATGAGCTGGGAAGGGATCCATCAGTTTTTCGATAATGAGAAGACACAAGTAATTCATGACAGAAAAGTTGTGGCCGATGATACTTTTTCCAATGATTCTGAATCATGGAAAGACACAGCCATTTTTTTTCTTCACAGAATTGTTGATCATCCTAAAATGGTGCCATACACTAACTTAGTGAAATGGGTGTTAGAAAACATGGATATCAGAGATATACAATTTGTTACTCGAAGCGAAATTTTCATTTTTTCACTCAGGCCGTCAGATTTCAAGAAAATGTATAAACTACTAGAACCCCAAAAGAGATACGATGCCCAATTCGTTCAAGAGTTCATGCATGATAACGACCATCTTGTGACTGTAATTAAATAATGGAGAAATGCTCCTAAATTGCATAAGCATGATGATAATTGTATGTATTCAGTATTCTCTGTCATAAGACCATTCTCTCAAATAACTAGAATGATGTGTCGTCTCTTTGGATCTATAAATATTACCAAATTTAAAGAAAATTGGACACACTTGATAGAAGCATCCTCTGATGGTTATATTCTTAATTGGGCCACCATTATTTGTGATAATTTGATCAGATTTATTACAACCTATAGAGAAAATAGAATTTCTTCACCCATGCAGTCTCTTATTTTTATATGAGCTCGTATATCTTTGACGTAGTCTGTTTTTCCATTCAATTTTCATCATTAGCATGGAAATGGACCAAAGAAGCAGAAACCCCTATTTTTGTATAGTTAGATTTCTTATGGGAGTAAAAATATCATTCTCACATGTTTAAAACATGAAATGATATAATTATCCCAGTCTTCCAAGTCATTTTTGAAAGAAAAATCACTAGGGTCACTCCCAAAGCCAATAAGAGTCTCAAGTGTGTACGTAGGTGGTTCGGTGAAGATAATTTTACATACATCCGTATATTTAGAAGTTATGTCAATAATCATGTCCTATCCTTGTATAAACCAGATAAATTATTAGCCAAATAAATTTCTTATCAAACAATTGGTCATGGTTTAACCAAAACCTGGAATGATGCCAAGAAGACCGTTTTGCCAACTTTTCCTTTTTCCTGTGGTTCGTATGCCATAGAAAATTTCAAGCATGCTTGTCTAGAAATTAATCAATTAAAACATTTTAAATTTCTAGTGTTTCCTAATATAATTTATGATCCCTTTGGTATTTCTAGAGAGATAATGAATTCAGTCAAGCTGAGGTAATTTTCAAGCGAGCCTAACAAATTTCTTGATATGTTTGAATCAATTCATGAATTTTCAACAGTTCAGCATAAAGAAGATGAAATTATTAGTCCTATATATCTAGAAATATTAAAAGTGTATCAAGAACAGAGAAATGCTCATTTACCAGATTATTTTTTCCACAAACCAGAGCCAAAGGCAAAACAGATTATAGTTACAACAACTACTAAAGTACCAGTACCAGTTCACGAAGAAGAAATTGTTAATGTTCAACAGGATGATATATTCATCAAAAATTTGGAAGAATTTGAGAAAGCATTGTCATAAATTGATACCCCTTCCATTTAAAATTCCATTCACTTAGAAACCATGCCTATGGTAGCTGTTACAAGTTCCATGACATATAGGAGAATCAAGTATGCAACATGTATTTTCTGATATATATAAATCCCAGAGTCAAGAAGGAATTAGAAAAACCTCATTCACTATACAGGTTTCCAAAATTATTCTTGAACAGAACAAGGTTCATGGAAGCAATTATATAGGGGAAAAAATAGAGGAAACACCAGCCCAAGATATGGAAATCATTCCAGCATTTCTGACAACTAAAATAGTCTTGAAGGTTGAAGAGATACTGCCATTGGACATGTCTTATAGCCCAAAGCACAAATTTTTCATGACCAGGTCAAAGAAGAAGCAAAAGATATAAGAATATCCCGAAGTGCCTATAGATTCAATGTTAATGTGAGTCCTTTGGAAAGGAACTTAATCATCTCCTAGGAAAGAGCTTAATAGATTATCTCAATTTGCAGGTGCTTATAAAAATGCAACAATTGACAAGGCAACTGAGGTTGAATCATTGATTTTAGAAAAGGACTAGAAAATTGCTAAAATGGAGCAAATTTTATCTAATGAAAAGAAAAGAATCAAGCAGGAGCTTCAAACAAATATTAATGATCTGCAGCAACAGTTTGAAGGTCTCAAACACAAACTAGAAAATGATATTAAATAAAAATATCAAGTAATTCATCAAATGCAGCAGAAGATTGAAAATCTCCAAGAAAATCCCAAAATCAATGAACTAAAAAAGGAAGCAACTGAGTTAGAAGCATTATTGGCAATTCAACAGGCAATATTCTATCAGAATTACAATCCGATTCAGGAGCAAGTCAAGACCAGTGACCAATTAGTTACTCATATTTCCAATCTGAGAACTTGTCATGAAGAAATTGATGAAAAAGTGTCAAAATACATTGATTGGCAAGATACTGCACAGGGTAGATCAGTCGATCTTCCTCGTCTTGAAGAATGAATCAAAGATATAATATTTGGAGATTGGGATATTAAAATGAAATCATTGAATTAGTTATTATTAGAGCTAAGAATTTTTCTTCCATCATTTCCAAATATATAAAATATTCTCTTCTACAAGCCAATTTGATTCATGAAGAATCAAAAGACACTTTGCGAGAAATCCATTTCCCAAAACAGTATTGGAAAGATATATCAAATAGAAAAGCTCTTGACATAGAATATATGACAAGATTAAACATGGAGATTTATTGGTACTTGTTGAAAATCCTCATAACCAATTGATGACATTGAGGTTCCTCTTCAATGCAACAACTCAACTTCTTCCGACACCCAACAATGCAGTATTTACAGGCTAAATGAAAATGCAACCGATTCATCCCCCCCATCTCGAACACATGATCAAAGCATGCCAGCTCAATGACCAGTTAGAAAATGAATCCATGAAAGAGTCATAGACTATTATAACTTATGCATTTTATTTTCCTAGTTTATAGTTATATAGTTTAGAGCAATATTAGAAGAATTCTTTTACAAGTCTTTTATTTTTGTAACATTAATTAGTATTTAAAGCCCTTTCGTGCATTAAGAAAGGGGTCCATAGTTTTGAGAATATTTATTTTGGAACTCACACTGCTGTTAAAACATAAGTTATCTAATTGAAAACCTCGACCTTTGAATCTATCTTTTCAGATTTAAAGCTATGATGCAGCGGGTACTATTATATGTGTATTTATTGTTTTATGTTTGTGAGATTGTAGAAAACTGATTCTTTTTATTAGTTTCATTCTGATGAAGCATTGAAGCGAAATATGTTCTTATTGTTATTCGCATAATGTATTGAACAATATGTTGTTAGATGTGAAAATTATATATCTTTTATCTGATTAATGTTTTTCATCAATTAAATCAATTAAATTGATTTAGTTTCTTAAATGTTCTTATATTAATTAAGTATGCAATGATATATATTATTTCTATTGATATTCAACAAGATGATGATCCTAGTGAAAATTAAGCACCTTCACTAGGTGTGGCCCTTAGGCTATTTTTAGGTGTATGTCTATTTTTAAAATGGTGAGCATATTCTAAAATTAGCAGAATGTTGATTCTAGACGGTTGAGAAAATTATATCTTTAGATGATTTTGTGTTTTTAGAATATGGAAGAAGTCTATTTATAGATTACAAATCTAAAAATAGAATGCATGTCGTTTATTATTATCCCTTAACGATAATCAAACAATAAATAATAACTTATTCTCTTAGAGCACTTGATTTCAGTTAATTGTTGTAGAAAAAGAGTTAGCTGAAGGAATTACGAATTCCAATGTTGGTTGGTGACTCATGCATGATGTACTTCGTTGTAACTGAGTGTGACACAGTTGTAACAGAGTTGGAAGAGTAGTTATGGGAGTTGTTATTTATTTTAACTCCGTAAAGTGAGTTAAACTCAATTGTGCTAGTTGTAACTAAAGATACACTAGTGAAAGATGAGTGAGTTAATTATTTAATTAATTCAAAAGTAGTGTCTTACTTGAAACTGAAGAAATACAATAGTTAACTACTTGCATGTCAGATCCAGTGGAGACCCAGTAGAGAGATAGGTGAAAGGGTGTGTTTTACTATTAGTTGTGACTATAGTGATGCATTCAATGCATATAGACACACATTGGAGTTTCCAATGAGGATTTCAAAGTCAAGGAAAGGCAAGATCGAATTCATTTAGGGATCCTCTTCATCAAGGATTGCGTAGTGGAGGCCGGCTGTCAGGAGGTAGTAAATTGGTGCATGTGTGAACCAATTTTTTGTATGAAAGTGTGAGATGACTGTACTGAGAACTCTATGAGTTGAGCTTTGAATGAGACTGTTTCATTATTCCATGATATACATAATATATTATAGTTCCGGTTTTTATCTTTAAGCTTTAGGTTTTCCCAGTAAAACATCTTGTTATGTGCGCTTGATTTTTCTTCATGTTTATGCAATCGTTGATTTAATTTCTGCAAAGAATTGAGTATAAGGATTTTGTATTTAATAGTGGATTTAATTGTTATATTAGGGGAGTCCGGAAATACATTATTGTGTTTATAAATTTCTACATGGTATCGGAGCAGTGTTATTTTCACAAAGGAAAAATTCGTAATCATTCATTATGTAGAAAAATTGCATGTTACATTTTACTAAGAGTACCATGTTGTAGCATCTACTTTGTATACTTCATAGTCATATATGAGCTAACATAAGCAATATAGTAAATCAGAATCCACGAATAAGTTCAGTGCATAACTTACTAGACCTGAATGTGAAAAAAATATCGGGGGAGTGTTAATCACTGGAGATTGCAATATTGAAGCAGTGCTGAGTTTTGTGTTGGTGGAAAAATTTGAATTTGCTGCAAGAATTTCTTGGTCCGGTTGGATTATGCACTCAAGGGAAGATCATACCACATATCCTAGAAGGATAGGATGGAGGCAGTGCTTGAAGATAATGGCTTAAAGGAGTTTATAAATAGTGATGTTCCTAAGCCCACTTTGACAGATGTTGCATACTTGACTCCTAGCAAAAGAAAGTAGCGAAGATGAGAAGGATTCTGTTGGAAGGTGTCAAAGACCATATTGTGTCAAGAATTTATAGGAAACCCACTCCATTTGCAATGTGGAAGGCTTTGATAGATATTTTCCAAAGCATCAGCAACCATAAGAAGTTGGCACTGAAAGATAAACTCAGAAAATTCAAAATGGAGAAGGGTGAAAGTATTCCAAAGTATCTCATGAAGTTTCTCCAATGTAGGGATGAGATGGGGAGTGT
The DNA here is from genome assembly GCA_034641835.2 of Pinus albicaulis. NCBI lineage: Eukaryota > Viridiplantae > Streptophyta > Pinopsida > Pinales > Pinaceae > Pinus > Pinus albicaulis. The sequence goes on from JAXQQM020074175.1 coordinate 98,944, forward strand.
GTTTATTAAATTTGCTGATGATGGCTTTGTGATATTGGCTCTCCTTGGACTTCCAAAGAGTTGGCACAGTTATCAAGACTATCAATGGGCAGGAGAAACTACTGGATTGGGAGCGACTTTGGTCAGATCTAGTGCAGGAGGAGATAAGGCAAAGTACCATGGATGGCTCTTCATCAAAACATGGCGATGAAGAGGATTATGCTTTGGCTGCCAAAGTTAGGAAAGGAAAGGGAAGAAATCCCATTCAAAATTCGAGGCTAAAGGCAAGAAGCTATATTTGTCCAAGGTGAAGTTCTTTCAATGTCACGAACATGGGCATATCGCCACTAACTGCCCACAGAAAAAGAAGAATAAGAAGGTTGTTGGAGCTGCAATTGGTGAGGCCCTTGCCTCACAATTTGAACTTGATTTCTCCTTGATCGCATGCATGGTTTCAAGCGTAATGGGATCGATGTGGTATCTTGATAGTGGTGCTTCCTTCCACATGACGGGAGATAAGGAGCTGTTCAACAACTTAGAGGAGAAAGAACTCAAAATGCATATAGAGATGGGTGACAATGGATGATACAGTGTGACTGAAATTGGTACCATTACCTTTGAGAGGGATTTAGGTAAACCATCTACGTTGAAAGATGTTAAGCATGTTCCAGGTCTAAAGAAGAACTTGGTTTCAGTCGCAATGTTGGATGACAGAGGTTATGACGTTGTTTTCAACAGTGGAAAATCTATCCTCTGACATAAAACAACAGGTAAAACCAAGAGGATAGGGATTTGAGTCAATAATTTCTACAAGCTGAAGGTAGATGGCTACACTGCAATCATGGGAAAAGAAGAATAGGTGGTGAGTCTGTGTGAGGGAAAATTATGGCACATGAGATTGGGCCATCTTCATCGTGGCACCTTGAAGGTTTTGCATCAGATTTCTATTGGACTTCCCAAGGGTAAACTTGCACAAATAGATTAGTGCAAGGGATGTACTATGGGTAAGTTTGTGAAGACCACATTTCATGAAAAGGAGAACCATGCTTTGGTGATCCTGGAGAGAGTTCACACAGACATGTGTGGGCCATTCTCGGTTGCTTCAATAGAAAAACATAGGTATTGTGTTATTTTTGTTAATGACTATTCTCATAGATTCTGAATCTTCTTCATGTAGAGGAAGGATCAAACATTTTCAAAGTTCTGTGATTTTAAATCATTGGTGGAGAAAGAGTCGGGAAGTAAGTGAATGCTTTGTGGAGTGATAATGGTGGTGAATATATCTCCAACAAATTCAAAGATTTCTGTAGCAATGAAGGAATTCGAAGAGAACTCATAGCGCCTCATAACCCACAATAGAATGGGGTCACAGAGAGGAATAAAAGAATGATCATGGGTGTTGCACGAGCTATGCTGCATGATTAAGGCCTACCAATGCACTTGTGGGCAGAAGCATGTAACATTGAGGTTTATGTGCAAAACTGTTGTCCTCATAGAGTACTTAGAATGAGTACACCTGAAGAATCTTTTACTGGTAAGAAACTAGATGTTTCTCATTTTAATATTTGTGGCTCATCTGTTTTTTTTCATGTGACCAAGAATGCCAGGAAGAAGCTGGAGCCAACTGCAGAAGTTGGGATATAAAATTGAATGAGGATAAATCCATGAAGTTGTCGCTTGAGAGTAAGCTACACTTGCACGCAGAGGAGGAACTGCTTGTTCCCAAAGATGAGCCTCAAGATGTAGATCAACCATAGGAGGAGGACCATGGAGTCGAGGAGTCCACTCACGCAGAGCCAAACATTAGAAGTGGTATAAGGCATACCACAGAAGCTAAGAGGCTGAAGCTTGATGAGCCACAGAATGTAGGAGCCCCTACTTCATAGTGCAGATAGTGATAGTCTCCTAACCAATTCACTATATACATGGCTCTCATGAGCAAATGTATTGTGAAAGAGCCATCTTCTTTTCAAGAAGCAGTGCAAGGTCCCACATGAGTAGATGCAATGGTGGAGGAGTATGACTCCATTGTCAGAAATAGTTCTTAGGAAATTATTCCAAGGCTGGTTGATAAATCAGTGGTAGGTTCAAGATGGATCTACAAGGTAAAGCAAGCTGCTGATGGGAGTGTTGAGAAGTATAATGTAAGATTTTTTGCCCAGGGCTTTTAACAAATTGAGGGGAATGATTATGAAGAAACCTTTGCACCTGTCACACGATATTCTTCCATAAGGACCACCCTTGCTCTCTCAGTGCAGATGGGTTGGCACATTCATCATATGGATGTGAATACTGTGTTCCTTAATGGGATCATTGAGGAAGAAGTGTAAGCAGCCTGAAGGATTTGAGATCTTCAGCAACGACTGGCATGTGTGTACACTCAAAATAGCACTGTATGGGTTGAAGCAAGAACCCCGTGCTTGGCACACTCGGATCAACATCTATTTCACTAGACTTGGCTTCACCAAGAGTGAAGCGGATGCAAACCTATACCAGATTGTAGTGGAGTGTGAGCTTTTAATCATTTTTCTTTATGTTGATGATTTAATATTGACTGGTGATGAGAAACTAATACACTCATGCAAGGAGGACTTGGCTTCACCAAGAGTGAAGCGGATGCCAACCTATACCAGATTGTGGTGGAGTGTAATATTTTAATCATTTTTCTTTATGTTGATGATTTAATATTGACTGGTGATGAGCAACTAATACACTCATGCAAGGAGGACCTTGCAAAGGAGTTCAAGATGAAGGATATGGGTCTCCTTCATTATTTCCTTGGATTGGAAATATGGCAGCGGGAAGGTGACATTTTTGTGTCTCAAAGAAAGTATGCAAGGGAGATACTCGGTAAGTTTCACATGGATAAATACAAACCCATGGATACACCTCCTCCAGAAAACTGGAGGAAAGAGGATGCTACATCAGAAGAGGTAGTGGATGCTACTGTCTATCGACAGTTGGTGGGTTTGCTCATGTATTTAGTTAATACATGACTGAACATATGCTATGTGGTGAACTAGCTTAGTCAAGCGATGGTTAAACCCACCAAGCTATTTTGGAAGGCAGGCAAGCATGTCCTAAGATATATCAAGGGCACATCTGAGTATGGCTTATGGTACAGACAGAGGGATGAGGTGAAGTTGCAAGGCTTCACGGATGCAGATTGGACACAAAAAGAGCACATCAGGAGGGGTTTTCAGTATCAGATACACAGTTGTTTCTTGGTAAAGCAGGAAACATAGATCCGTGGAATATATGGCAACAAGTCAGGTTTCATGTGAGGCTATATGGATGAGGAAGATCTTGGTTAGTTTTCTCTGTTCTCATTTAGATCCTACAGAGATTCATTGTGCTAAATATATTTTCATTAAACTATCAATTAATCATGTGTTTCATGATAGATCTAAGCATATAGATATCCGGTATCATCATATTAGATATTGTGTGCAACGAAAGATCATGTTTATTCAGTACATTCCTACGGAATATCAGGATGCAGATATTCTGACGAAGGTGCTCACCAAGAGAAAATTCAAATACCATAGAGACAGGATCGGGGTGAAGGATAATCCCTTTCTTGTTGAGAGGGAGTGTTGAAATTCAACAAGATGATGATCCTAGTGAAAATTAAGCACCTTCACTAGGTGGGGCCCGTAGGCTATTTTTAGTTGTATGTCTATTTTTAGAATGGTGAGCATATTCTAAAATTAGTAGGATGTTGATTCTAAATGGTTGAGAAAATTCTATCTTTAGATGAGTTTCTATTTTCAGAACACGGCTGCAGTCTATTTATAGATCACAAATCTAAAAATAGAATGCATGTTGATTATTATTAGTCCTTAATGATAATCAGGCAATAAATAATAACTTATTCTCTTGGATCACTTGATTTCAATTAACTGATGTAGAAAACCAGTTAGCTGAAGGAATTATGCATTCCAAGGTTGGTTGGTGACTCATGCATGTTGGACCTCATTGTAACTGAGTGTGACACAGTTGTAACAGAGTTGGAAGAGTAGTTATGGGAGTTGTTATTTAGTTTAACTCAGTTAAGTGAATTAAACTCAGTTTTTCTAGTTGTAAATAAAGATGCACTAGTGAAAGATGAATGAATTAATTATTTAATTAATTCACAAGTAGTGTCTTACTTGCAACTGAAGAAATACAGCAGTTAACTACTTGCATGTTAGATCCAGTGGAGACCCAGTGGAGAGATAAGTGAAAGGGTGTGTTTGACTATCAGTTGTGACTATAGTGATGCATTCAATGCATCTACACACACATTGGAGTTTCCAATGAGGATTGCGCAGTCAAGGTAAGGCAAGATCGAATTCATTTAGGAATCTTCTTCATCAGGGATTCCGTAATGGAGGTAGGGTGTTAGGATGCAGTAAATTGGTGCATGTGTGAACCAATTTTTTGTATGAAAGTGTGAGATGATTGTATATTTTACTGAGAGCTCTATGAGCTGAGCTTTGTATGAGATTGTTTCATGATTCCATGATATACATAATATATGATAGTTGGGGTTTTTAGCTTTAAGCTTTAAGTTTTCCTGGTAAAACATCTTGTTATGTGCGCTTGATTTTTCTTCATGTGTATGAAATTAGCGATTTAATTTACACAAAGAATTAAGTAGAAGGATTTTGTATTTAATAGTGGATTTAATTGTTAGATCAGGGGAGTCTGGAAATACATTATTGTGTTTATAAATTTCTACAATTTCATGCTTGTGAAATATTATGCCTTAATCATATATCAGAATCCAATTTCGAGAAATATTTAGATTAGTTTTAGTTTATGATATCATTATAATAAATCACCCAGTTAGTGTTGATTTCATTTCTCTTGTTATATAAAAAAATTTATACAGGAAATTGGTCCCTTTATCTGCATTTGGACCCACCATTTTCAACGAAAAAGGAGTTGTTTTGAGATCTCGACCGGGTGGAATCCCAAATGTTGAGGAAGTCACTTTCTAGCCTTCAACATGCCCATATTAGATGCTCAAGGTTCCCATTTGACCTAACAGAGCTAGTTTTGAGTGCTCGTATGAAATATTCCCTTTGAGTTCTATGTGCATCTTGAATATTGATATGTGTTTCCTTCTTCCATCTTGATTCTTGAATTCCCCAATTTTTGGATGGGGAGTCATACGAATTACATAGAAGTTAGAAGATGTGTTCTGAGCATATCATGTCTAAAAGAAATTTTTAGTATGAATCTTAATCGCAAGCGTAAAAAAAAGGTTCACTTTAGCCATGCATAACAAACAACCCTAACAGCAAAGATGGTTGTCAATTTCTTAAAATTTGCAATTACACTAGCACATTTGGCCCAATTTTCGATGGCCAATTAGTCACTATTCTGACACATAGGCGTCACAAAAGTGATAGTTTGAGGTGGGGAAAAACTTGGTTAGCCATTATGTCCTAATTCTGACACTTCAATAAAGTGTCGAAATAGCGACACTATTTCCGACGTTTTCCAAACCATCGCTCTTCCGAAGTTTTTTAAACCATCTCTCTTCCAACGTTCACCAAACCATCGTTCTTTCGATGTTGTCCAAACCGTCACTCTTCCAACATTTTCCACACCATCACTCTTCCGAAGTTTTTCCAAACTGTCGGTCTTCCGACACTTATCGGGTTTTTCAAAGAGTCGGTCTTCCGACGTTTATCAATTTTTCACACTACTGTCACAATTCCAATGATATGTCTTTCGACGTTTAAAGCGTCAGTCTTCCAACGTTTATCAATTTTTCACACGACTGTCACAATTTCGATGATATGTCTTTTGGCATTTAAAGCATCACTCTTCTGATTCCTATGAAATGTCACTTTTTCGACATAAAAGTAAAAATATTTAGAAAAAAAGAGTCATCACTCTTCCGACATCTAAGGCATTAGTCTTTCGATGCTTTGATAAAAGTATTTAAAAAAAATTAAATATACCCTCGACCTCCTATTATTTAGAAGTGCCCTTGGGTTTTTATCAAATAACCACGTGAATAAGTGAGATGATACAAACGGGTAGTGTATATGTGCATTTAAAGAGAGTGTCCATGATGTGGTTTTTGGAGGTGGTGAATATGTAAGTTGGACATGATTTTTAGGATTTTTATTTTTGAATTGTCATAGAAGATTATGTTTTGTAGTATTAAGGCCTTGCTCTTCAAGAAGTTGAATGTAGTACTTCCTAATCTAGTTTCATATATAATCATTAACTATGTTTGCATATTGTCAAATATGTGAAATTTACAGTCTGACATGCAGTAGAACCCGTTGAAAAATGCTTTACATTGATTAATGAAAGATTTCATCAAATCCACCAAAATATAAAACGGCATGAGAAAGAGAGAAGGCATACAAAGGACGACAGTTATGTTTCTTCGTCAAATTCAGTCAACAGAGTAATTCATGGAATATATGATCCACTGTTGATGGGGAGCATCAGTGATAGTGGGATAGGCAGAAGCAAGAAAAAAAAAAATTCTTCCGGGAATGTAAGTGTTGAGAGTGGGGGAGAAAGCAGTGAACAAGGACATGGTCAGTATGAGATCCATGGCAGGCGATGGATTTCAAGGGATTAAAGCATCTCAATGGAGATTTACTATTGGACTGTGGTAAATTTCTCCATGAAATTTTTGAACACATCTATTGTTGCTCGAAAATCATCTGTAATTGTAAGAGATATAGGTGTTGTACAACTATAAAAGGATTTACCTAGGTATTTTAACCTCAAAATTTTTGAGAACTTGTCCAGGAGGAGCTTTTTTTCTTACTTAATGTATACGAGTATGATTTGATACATTCCAGCTACTAGTCTAAAGTGTCATCATAAATTTTCAATCATCGGAGCTTTATCTATAGAGGAGGTGCCATATGAGAAGTGCATGGGGATGAATTAAGAGGGAAATATTTTCGCTACATTTTACCACCTTGCTATATTCCTTGTGGAGTGAAGTGGACAATCTCCCTCAGGCTATGCAATCTGAGTAATCATGCCAGTATGCCTTACTGTGCCATTACTCTTCAAATTTTATTTCCTTGATGTGTGTAGCCAAGATGGATCATTATGTTTGTAATGGCAGATTCTTGATTTATGGCAGGAACAAGGGTGAAATAAATATAGCACAACAAGAAAGGCCAATTTTTTCTATAATGGCAGATCACTATGGAATATAGTTATTTTCTTGCAATTTTGACATGGTAATTTCTGACAAGACGATATTCTTCAAACTGTTGTTTATTTTTGTGAACGACTTATGCTTGAAAAATTCAACTCTTCTTTGAGGTACAAAAGGAAAAGACTCACATTGATGTGAAAGAAAAATGTCCTATATATGGAAAAATTATTTACAATATAAAGAAAACATGCCTACCAGGACATGAACAAACTAAGTGTGGCTATGGATATGTTTCGAGAGGGAACTTTGTTCACATTTCTGGTACAACATCATACGCAGCCTCTCATCACAATGGATGAAAATTGTGCGATCAGAAGCGCTATTGCTACAGTAGTCCCCAGGGCCAGTGCAGGGCTACTTGGAAGGCTACACTCTTTATGTTCATATGTCACTTCTGAGGCCTAATTCACATTAAAAAAAAAACCAGAAGGCAATCTCAATAATGGCAACCATAGAATTACAGAGTTTTTTTCCTTACATTGGATGGATGAAGCATTACAGAGTTTTTTTTTCTTATATTGAATAGATGAAGTAATACAAAGTAGCAATTGAAGTATATAAGTATCAAGAAGTAATATAAAGTAGTGATTGAAGTATATAAGTATCGATTTATTTACAGTGATGTTTATTACCAGGATTGTGTGAGAGGTTAGTTGATTTTGTATATTTTTGCGAAATTGAATTCTTTCAAATTAAATTCCATTTTTAATCTACCAAACTCACACAAAAACTAGTATCAATTGATCTACAGTGATGTTTATCACCAGGATTGTGTGAGGGTAGTTAAGTTTGGATGTTTTTGCAAAATTGAATTTTTTAAATTAATTTTCATCCTCAATCTACAAAACCCACACAAAAACTAGTATCAATTGATCTACAGTCATGTTTATCACCAAAAGTTTGTAAAGCTAGTTGAGTTTGGATGTTTTTGAAAAATTGAATTCTTTCCAATTAACTTCCATCCTAAATCCACCAAACCCACACAAAAAATGAGTTGACATTGTTGCAATCTAAGGATTGTAAACTTGAGCCTTGAAAATCCAGTTGTACTTATGACTAGTACATTAACTATGGTGTTTTAGCATAAATGCAATGGACTGAAGCAAAGAACATATGGAATGATATTGTATGAGGATATACATGTATTATCATGAGTTCTTTATCATGTTTTTGAAGACGTGTCTAAAGTTTGGTCAAGGTTTTTTCTAGTATGGCTGAGAGAGACTATCAATAATAATTCCACTACCATAATATATTCCATGTGAAGCAAAGAATGATTTGTATGACAAAGGACTGAGAAAGCTTGATGTAACTAGCAGTTATGAAAAGTCAAGCTGATATATGTATAATATTGGTGTAAATTATCACAAATGTATTGAGTCAAGGGTTTGTTGCATAGGGTTTGATGCTATTAATCACCTGAAGTATTATTGTTGTTGGTGTATAATATTTGTGTCAAATAATTGTGGTCAGAGGTAGGGTTTTATTAGTATGGTTATGCTGCAGATGTATAGTTTGTCTATTGTGTCAAATAATTGTGGTCAGAGGAAAGGTTTTATTAGTATGGTTATGTTGCAGATGTTAGTACCCTGGAACACTGTGCTTGCATAGTTTATCTTCTTGGTCGAGTTGGGCACATGAAAGAGGTGCTCACCTTTATTAGGAAAATGCCAATAGAACTTGATGCTAGGTTCCATTAGCAATGTATAGTGAAAATTTGAAAAGCAATGCATCTGGATTTATAGCAGTTTGGGCCTACATGTGATTCTTAAGCAAATTCAGTAGAGCTTGTTTTCAAAACATACATGCCATTAGGAGTTTACGACCACAAATATAATCAAATGGAAATTTGATTATATTGACCCTAGAGTTATACCAAGCTTTATCCTAGAGTTACTGGTATTTCACCATTGAAGAGAGGTTGCACAAGGCACCCGAACGTGCACAAGGCACCCAGGCAGTCACAACTTAGAAAAACTGATACGGGCGCCCTCGAACAAAACGACCCGACCCGAATGCGCCCAGTCAGGTGACCTCACACAACGCGACACGACGTGCTCGACCGAACGATGCCATAAGGGAGAAAATAGAAAACAGGCCACCCGACCGTGCACAAGGCACCCGGGTGGTCATAACTTAGAAAAACTTATATAGGCGCCGTTGAATGAAATGGCCCGACCCGAACATGTATGTTCGGGTGACCTCACATGGCGCAACACAGCGCGCCAAATGAACAATGCCACAAGGGTGCAAATGGTAAATGGGCCACCCGAACGTGCATAAGGCACCTGGGTGGTCACAGCTTAGAAAAACTGATACGGGCGCCCTCAAATGAAACAGATTGACCCTAACGTGCCCGGTCAAGCGACCTCACACGGCGCGACACGACACGCCTGACCGAATGATGCCACAAGTGAGAAAATGACAAACGGGCCACTCGAACGTGCACAAGGCACCCAGGCACTCACAACTTAACAAAACTGATACAGGCGCCCTCGAATGAAACAACCCGACCCAAACGTGCCTGGTCGGGTGACCTCACACGGCGCGCCTGATTGAAAGATGCCACAAGGGAGAAAATGGCAAACGGGCCGCCCGAATGTGCATAAGGCACCTGAGCAGTAAAAAATTAGCAAAACTGATACGAGCGCCCTTGAACAAAACCGCCTTACTCGAATGCGCCCAATCAGGCGAAGTCACACGGTGCGACATGGCATGCCCAACCAAATTATGCCACAAGGGAGAAAATGGAAAACAGGTCGCCTGGACGTGCTTAAGGCACCCGGCAGTCATAACTTAGAAAAACTGATACAGGTGCTCTGAAACGAAATGGCCCAACCCAACTCGAATGTGCCCTGTTGGGTGACCTCACACAGTGCGACACGAAGCACCCGACCAAATGATGCCACAAGGGAGCAAATGGCAAACAGGTCACTTAAACGTACACAAGGCACCTGGGTGGTCACAACTTAGAAAAACTGATACGATCACTCTCTAACAAAACAACCCAACCTGAATGCGTCCGGTTGGGCAACCTCACACGGCGCGACACGACACACCCGACCGAATGATGCCACAAGGAAGAAAATGGAAAATGGGTCGCCCGAACATGCACAAGGCACCCGGGTGGTCACAAATTATCAAAACTGATACGGGCACCCTCGAACGAAATGACCTGACCTGAATGCACCCGGTTGGGCGACCTCACCTGGCGCAACACGGCGTGCCCAACCGAATGATGCCAGAAGGGAGAAAATGACAAACAAACTACTTGAACGTGCATAAGGGAGAAAATTGCAAATGGGCCACCCGAACGTGCACAAGGCACCCAGGCAATCACAACTTTGAAAAATTGATATGGTCGCCCTTGAGCGAAATGGCCTGACCCGAATGTGGTTGGTCAGGCACCCTCACATGGCGCAACATGGCGCACCCAACTGAATGATGCCACAAGGAAACAAAAGGAAAATGGGCCGCCCGAACATGCACAAGGCACCCGAGCGGTCACAACTTAACAAAACTGATATGGGCGCCCTCAAACGAAACAGCCTGGCCCAAACGTACCCGGTCGGGCAACCTCACATGGCGCAACATGATGAAAAATACCATAGGAGAGAAAATGGAAAACAGGCTGCCCAAACGTGCACAAGGCACCCAGGAAGTCACAACTTAGCAAAATTGATACGGGCACCCTCGAACGAAACAGCCTGACCCGAACGCGCCCGGTCAAGCGACCTCACACAATGCAACACAGCGCACCTGACTAAACGATGCCACAAGGGAGAAAATGAAAAATGGGCCACCCGAATGTGCACAAGGTACTAGGGCAGTCACAACTTAGCAAAATTGATACGGGCGCCCTTGAACGAAACGGTTCGACCCGAATGCGCCCGGTCGGGTGACCTCACATGTCACAACACGGTGCACCCAAATGAATGATGCCACAAGGGAGAAAATTGAAAATGGGCCACCCAAACGTACACAAGGCACCCGAGCAGTCACAACTTAGTAAAACTGATACGGGGGCCCTCGAACGAAATGGCCCGACTCGAACGTGCCTGGTCGGGCGACCTCACACGGCGCGACACGACGCGCCCTACTAAACGATGTCACAAGGGAGAAAATGGAAAACAGGCTACCCAAACATGCATAAGGCACCCGAGCAGTCACAACTTAGCAAAACTGATACAGGTGCCCTTGAACGAAACGGCCCGACCCAAACGTGCCCGGTCAGGCAGCCTCACATGGTGCAACACGGCGTGCTTGACCAAACGATGCCACAAGGGAGAAAATAGTAAATGGGCCACCCGAACATGCACAAGGCACCCAAGTGGTCACAACTTAGCAAAATTGATACGAGCACCCTCGAATGAAACAGTCGGGCAACCTCACACACCCGGTCGGGCAACCTCACACAGTGCGACACGACGCGCCCAATCGAACGATGCCACAAGGGAGAAAATGGTAGATGGGCTGCTCGAACATGCATAAGGCACCCGGGTGGTCACAACTTAGCAAAACTGATACGGGTGCCCTCGAACGAAACAGCGCGACTCGAACGCGCCCAGTCGGGCGACCTCACATGGCGCGACATGGCACACCTGACCAAACGATGCCACAAGGGAGAAAATAAAAAATGGGCCACCTGAACGTGCACAAGGCACTCGCGTGGTCACAACTTAAAAAAACTGATACGGGCGCCCTCGAACGAAACGACCCGACCCGACCCGAACGCGCTCGGTCGGGCGACCTCACATGGCACGACATGACTCGCCCGACTGAACGATGCCACAAGGGAGAAAATGGAAAATGGACCTTCCGAACATCCACAAGGCACCTGGGTAGTCACAACTTAGCAAAATTGATATGGGTGCCCTGTAACAAAAAAACCCGACCCAAAAATGCCTGGTCAGGCAACCTCACACAGCGCGACATGGCGTGCCTGACCGAATGATGCCACAAGGGAGAAAATGGAAAATGGGCCACCCGAACATGCACAAGGCACCTGGGTGGTCACAACTTAGCAAAACTGATACAAGTGCCCTCGAACGAAACGGCCCGACCCGAACGCGCCCGGTCAGGTGACCTCACACGGCGCGATACGGCACGCCCGACCGAACGATGCCACAAGGGAGAAAATGGAAAACGGGATGCAAAAACATGCATAAGGCACCCAAGCGGTCAAAACTTAGAAAAAATGATATGGGCGCCCTTGAACGAAACGGCCCGACCCGAACGCGCCCAGTCGGGCAACCTTACACAGCGCGACACGGCGCACCTGACCAAACGATGCCACAAGGGAGCAAACGGAAAATGGGCTGCTCGAACATCGACAAGGAACCTGAGTGGTCACAACTTAGAAAAGCTGATAAGGGTGCCCTGGAACGAAACGGCCCGACCCGACTCGAATGCGCCTGGTCGAGTGACCTCACACGGCACGACACGGCATGCCTAACCGAATGATGCCACAAGGGAGAAAATGGAAAATGGGTCGCTTGAAGTGCACAAGGCACGCAGGTGGTCACAACTTAGCAAAACTGATATAGGTGCCCTCGAACAAAACGGCCGGACCCGAACACGCCCGGTCGGACAACCTCACATGGCACGACATGCCCGACCAAATGATGCCACAAGGGAGCAAACAGAAAATGGGTCGCCCAAACGTGCACAAGGCACCCGGGAGGTCACAACTTAGAAAAATTGATACGGGCACCCTCAAATGAAACGGCCCGACCCGAACACGCCCGGTCAGGCGACCTCACACGGTGCGACACGACTTGCCCGACTGAACGATGCCACAAGGGAGCAAATGGCAAACGGGCCATTCGAACGTGCATAAGGCACCCAGGCAGTCACAACTTAGCAAAGTTGATACAGGTGCCCTTGAATGAAATGACCTGTACGAATGTGTTTCATTGTGCGGACTCACACGACAAGACCCGATCACCAAAAATAACTCCCAAACCCTAAACCCTAATATTTTTCTTAAACACTAACGTCGCAATACCAACACTTGACACAACTGTCGCAATATCGACACTTGTTCTAACTATCGCAATACCGACACTTGTTATTGTTATCTAAAAACTTGTATGCATCTATGTTATAACAAATATTTTCTTTTGTGCATGTTTCACTACAGAAGAATGATGAGGATGGATCTTTTAGGGACTTCAATAAGAATGGAAAAAGGAAACTAGTCTTCTTGACTTCTAAATAATACAAACATTAAAATAAGTAAAGAAAAGGAGGTAGTGTGAAGATATCATCTCCATAAAGTGCGTACTTCTTCTAAAATGAATGAGAATTATCTAAGACTTGCAAGAATAAATATGTTAGATGGAACTTAGAATTTTGTTCTAAATGCAAAATTGACTCAGGGCAGAGGATATACATTGAAACTAGTACATTTGGCGGAATTTTTTTAAAAATAGTAAATCTTGGAACATTGCAATAGCGACACTTAGCTCTAAGTGTTGCAAGACCGACACTTTCCTCCAATCCGTCGCAATTTCGACACTTTGCTCCAAACGTCGCAATAGCAACACTTAGCTCTAAGTGTCACAAGATCGACACTTTCCTCTAATCCATCACAATTTCAATGTTTTTCTCCAAACGTCGCAAGACTGACACTTACCTCTAAGTGTCACAATACCGACACTTGTCTCCAAATGTCGGTATAGCGACAACTGTGGGTGGGATTTGAAAAATTGATAAAATTTGGGGAAATTTCCAACATTTGGTTAGAAGTGTCGGAATTTCCACCAAATGTACTAGTGATAGAGGAATAAGTGTTTTATTCATTGAATTCTTAGAATCTTTCATGTGTTGTGAATTCATAAAAGTTTTTCATGAATAAATAGTTATGTGAATTGCATGAGTTATTGGAAAATAGTGTCTAAATATGACTTTGTATCCCTCAAACTGAAATAGATATGAAAAAAGTGAAAGAGGTTTTTGTAAAATAAGATGTTATGACCAAAAGCCTCTTTCATATTTTAAAAATTATTTTCCCCTTTCTAGAAAACTGTGTCCATAATTGATGACAAAAATAGAGCATTGTTTAATACTTAATTCTGGAAAAATGTGCTCCAAATATTTATTCGAATATTCCAAACTGTAACACCTCTGTAAAACCTGATAGAGGTTATTTTTAATCAACCCATTAGAAACAAAAGAATCTTTGGGTTTTTGAAAAATAATTTTTGTTTGGTTGTAAACTGTGTCCAAATTTGATGACAAAAATAAGAAATTATTTAATATTTAAATCTGGGAAAATTGGTTGCCAAGATTCATTTGAATCTTCAAAACTATGACACCTATGAAAAAAATGAGAGAGGTTATTTTTTATAAGCCCGTTCCAAACAAAAACCTCTTTTTCTTTTCTGAAATTAGTTTTCATATGTTCATAATACGCATCCAATGTGGATGACTAAAACAGGAAAAACAGAGTACTTAGATTTCAATTTTCAATGAGATAAGAATAATTGTTTATGTACATATAGAAATAATAATTATGTTGATGATTATTGACAAGGAATTAATTTATATAATTATCATGTATGTTCTCATGATGCATATGCATTAAAAGTTAAAGATAAATATTGGACTCTTGAAAAGAGTATGTGCTAAGGTGCACATGAATAATATCTAGTATATTTGATCTACTAGAAATTATTATGTGATTTTACATCCATGAAGAGCTTGAGTCATGTAAAAATATATAAATAGCTTATGTGAGGGGTAGCTCACATAAAACTCCTTGCGTAAAAGGCAATTGACTGTATTATTTGAGAATGAGTTGTAATTCATGTTATTTCTTGAGGAAATATTACAAATATCTCTGGTGTGTGAAATGATATGAAAATATTTCATTCATAATAGCTAGTGAGTTAGCTATATTTCGGAAAAAGAATAATTAGGGTGTAAAAATCCTTGGAAAATAAATATATATATTCATATGCAAGGAACAAAGTATTGTGTTAGAACTCTTCAAAAATAATTGAAAAGAAAAATACATCCTTGTATGCATGATTGGATTAGATTGTTGGAGAGGAAAAAGAGTAATCGCATGCTTTATTATTTAATATCATTTAGAGAAACATATATGCTTGCATGCATGGGAAAAGTATAGTTTTGGGTATTAGATTTCTAGAGAAAAGGAAGATGCAATCACATAATATTTATTGTTTTAGCCTTATTTTGGGAAAAATAATATGTATTTTGCAAACCTAAAGGGATTAGCTATGGTATTAGCTTTATTTTTAGAATATTATGAATAGTTATTGGGTTATATCTTTTGGATGAGATGGAAATTTCCCTTTGCATGCATGAAAGAACAAGTGGTATGTGTTTGACCCATTGGAAAAGAAATGTGTTTATTTTTCCATGAAATATTTATTTAGGTTCTTTTGGAAAGAAATATTTGTTTTACATGTAAGAAGAAAAAGTTATGTTATTGCATTCACAAAATTTTAACTAGTATGTTAACTTTGTTTGAAAACGAGATGGCATGGTTATACATAATAGCCATTATGAATAGCTCATGGGTGGAAAAGATGTTGTTGGAAAATAAAATTCATTCACATGCATAATTATAATATCTATTACAATAATCCCTTTTGAAAAGAAAACATAAGAATAGGAAAAAAGATAAATGTCTTGTTGGGATATTTATCTTGAAATCTTGTTACGCATTTGCATGCAAAATATTATTATATAGGATGTTAGCTTTCCTTTGGAAATAATATGAAAGTTCATGCAAGATTTTGTTAGCATTTGTTGGAAAGATGACGCTTAATAGTGATTTATTTGTTACTAATGTATGTGAAATGATGATAAAGAATGAATTTGAAGTCAATTTGGTTATATTTTATACATGCATAAAGATAGTGTTGAAGTGTCACAAATAAAGATTGATAATTGGTTTACTAATAATTTATCTAATCACGATATGAAGTGTGCTGACGAATGACAGGAAAATAAGGTGACTTGAGAAAAGTATTTTTCAAGTTTAACATTGTGAAAGATAAATATTTGTTAGTCCATTTAGGTTTAGTAGTTCGAACTGTAGGATGACCCACTGAAGGAAACATTCTGACTACAAAGGCTGAGACTGAGGATTCGTGGGTAAATGGTATCAAGATGATTGTAATAGCTTATATCTAGTTATGTTTCATTTAAGATTATTTTTCTATGTAATTTTCATGACAATGGTCAAGGGATGGACTCCCTTATAGCCATTGAGTGAGGGGTGAAAACCCTCACTAGCGTTTAATAATAAAATTAAACGTTTGTTGGTTTTCACCCTACGGGGTTTCCAGGGTATATCGGTGTCTAATGATGTGATTGTTCATTGTGTCATTTTCATGATGTTAATTTATTTCATGATTTTATTTTTATATTATCAAGTATGTGATATACTAATTGAGTTAAAATGATCATTGGATTGATGCATATTTATATAATGAAATTTAAGTTAATATGCTACAAGAAGGAGAGTTAATGTTTGTGTAACTCACTATGATTTTTAATAAATATTTCTCTAACTGATGATGATGGGCATTGAAATGGTTAATGTGGAAATATAGAAAGTAATTTATAAGGTTACACATTCGTAAATGTTGAAGAAAAAAATTACTAACTCCATTCATTTTCCTGCGATGGTATGTTACAGTAATGTTATTTAGGTGACCCATCTCAGTCCCAGAGTGTGAAAGTTGCTTTGATACTACCTGTAACATCTTACCATATAAACGCTTTACCATATAGTAAAGACATACAAAAAAATTACTTTTACTTATATTCCAAATCATGTGTACTTACATATATATATATATATATATATATATATATATATATATATATATATATGATTAACATTACAAATTATATTGTTAGAAACTAAATTAACAATAACCATACCTAATGTATTATTGCCTTTCTCATATCTCTATATTGTGACCTTTAAAAGTAGAATGCACAACATATCTCAACTTTGGAATTTAACTATAGTTTTGGAGAAGAAATGATTATTTTTCGTTGTTGGAATATTTAAACCTATGTTGGTCCGAAGCACATTACATATACATAGTACCTTTTTAATTATTGCTCACAGATTGTTAATCTTTAGAAACGATTCGATCTGGCATCAAAGTTTTTTATCATTTAAGTTTCTTGACAACATGGTTGATCTACGTCGTTGGTGCTTCTTTGAATATATGGCTATGATGATGCCTGGGATAGTTAGGGTAATATCTTACACACCAAACCCTAGCCATTATCTCTATTTACTGTTGCTACGAGGCAGCCCTAGCTCTGCAATTTCTCCTTCGATTTGTACCTCTGCATTCCCCTCTCGGCCTCAACATGGAGGTAACGCTTACCACTTGAACCATGGTGTCTTCCGGTCCTGTTCTTTCTCTTGTTGGGTTATTGTGCAGGCACATTTGTGTTCTCTTGAAGCCTTAAATAGGTTTTAATGGAGTTCCACTCCATTCTTTCGTATGCTTCTGGGAAGAGTTTGCGTGCACTAGCTGCCATATCTGGTCTTCATGGAATATTTGGAAACTCTCTCGACTTATCTTCAACAAGGATGAAATATGCCCAATGCTGACGTGGCCAGGACATGTATGTGCTCACTATTCCTCTCATTTTTCAATTCAGGTTTAGAGTTTTATATATCACCTTACAGTTTGCTATTGTTTCTTTTTCAGGTCTCCATAATCAAACCCATACGCTACTGTAAGGTATTATTTGTTCAACATTATAATGTGATCTCATTTTTTTCGAAAATTGGTTATATGTTTATCCTCAAAAATTCACAGTCTTATAATTTTCTTTCTGTCGTGCAGGTATTCTCAAAACCTCAAATCTCACCAACGTTCGAGGTTTAATAAGTTGTCTACCTCAGTTTGTGACCCATCATCCATTTTTTTAGGTACTAAGGGAACCTCCAGGACTATCTCCCCTGAGATGTCTCTGAATTTGGTCCTTATTAGTACTACTCTCTATTTGACTGGTTAAATTTTGTTCTGTAAGTTTTCATGTGAGCCACTAAGCTCTTATTCACTGAGAATGTTTATAGCCCTTCTAAGGCCTTAATCTTATACATAAAGATTAATTTTGTTTTTGTTTAAGATTGAGTTTTGAGTCTGAGAATATTATCTAAAAACAGGACTCTGATATTTTTGTTTTGAATTAGGTTTAAGGAACCTTTTGTGGCCCTCTTTCAGTTCTTGGTTCAATGTATCAGCTCATCCATTTATACATTCATCATATTTATAAATGTTATCAATTATGCTATTACTATTTTCTTTGATACTATCTCACACACTTTATTTAATTCTTAAATAGTTGGGTGCTTCTGGTTTTCATACACCACACCACTAATACATTTGGATACTTCTTTGTTTTTAAATTCTATGATTATGTTAGACACAGATAGAGTGCTTGATCTCAGGCTTTCTCTCTATGAAGTGGAAATGACCGAGTTATTTATGTGTTTTATAACATAGGGTTTTACCTCCTCATGAGGGTTTTTTAATGTTAAATTGTCTTTTATTGCTTTAGTTTTATATTCTTTAGAAATAATAGTTCATTTTAATGCTACAAAACATCTACATTTTTCATGTAATTGTTTTAATTACTTTGTGTATTAACTCTCTAGCATCAATACCTATTCTGTTTTGTTTTTCTTCTGTTTTAAGTTCAGTATTTTATTTCAAGTTAAATATCTACAAATGAACGGACCATTGCTCAAAAGGGGTTTTATCACTCAAGCCCTTAGCATTTTGGGCCTAAATGTGATTCTTAAGAAAATTCAGTAGAGCTTGTTTTCAAAACATACATGCCATTAGGAGTTTACAACCACAAATATAATCAAATGGAAATTTGATTATATTGACCCTAGAGTTATACCAAGCTTTATCAGTATGAGTTATACGTTCGGGTGCCTACATGTGATTCTTAAGAAAATTCAGTAGAGCTTGTTTTCAAAACATACATGCCATTAGGAGTTTACAACCACAAATATAATCAAATGGAAATTTGATTATATTGACCCTAGAGTTATACCAAGCTTTATCCTAGAGTTATTGGTATTTCACCATTGAAGAGAGGTTGATTATTGACATACATACCCCCTTATGTCTTAAATAAAATTTCATAGTTGATAAGTGAGACTGACCAATACTTTGAATATATCTAGCCTCAAGTGTTAGTTTAAAAGTACTCTGTAGAAGTAGTAAAGTATTTTGGTCTCTTAGATTGAAATATATTGTTTAATATTATAATAAGTTGTAAGTTCTGGTTTGATTCATTGTTCACATCAATATCAAGGGCCTTTCAGTTGTTAGTGTAATATCCCTGTCAACAGTCCAACACATATCACCACCAACAGACAGTAATGGTGAACCTCGGCTATAAAAGATATATTAGCATCATCATATTTGAAAATATGTGTACTACAAATATGTATTTCAGATGAAGATCATAATATGGACTGAAGTATATTTCGAGCAGACTTTAAATGTGGTATGGACATTCTCAATATTTTAGTATTGTTCCAATGATGCAAGTCTGATTATATAAGTTTGTTCTATGAAGTGTCCTTATCATCACTTTCATATTTATACAAGGGCAAGGAGTCTATGCGTTGGGATGGCATCAACTTACATACAAGTTCAATGGTTCTCAAAGTATTCTCCGAACAACTCTTGCACACTAGTCTGGAGCAACAAGGTATAAAGTCAGAAGAAGAAGGCCTAAACACATCTCAGAGAAATGAAATGAAAAGATAGAATATACACTTGGAAATGTGCAACCCTTTTCCATTGATGTCAAAGGGGAGGAAAAGTAAGCATAAGAAGAAAGGCTCTTCTGAAAAGCAAGCAGAGGAGGAAAGACAAGACACTTCTCAGAAGGAAAGGGGGAGGAAGTCCTGGAGGAAGTATTGGATTATTTCCATAAATGCCAAAGGGGGAGACTATTGGAAATGTTGTCATTGATGGAAAAGGAGCACAAAGGGGTAGCACCAGAACTAGCAATAATGCAAAGGAAGCAGAAAGATAGCAATGGCAGAAAAGGCAACAGAGAAGCAGCAACAGTAGAGAGATAGAAAATGTAGAGAGGCAGTGAATGTATCAGAGGTAGCGAATGCATTTAAGAAGGCACCAAAGGTAGAAAGGTGGCAAAGGCAACAAATAAGCAGAGACAACGGAGGCAGAAAATGAAGTAGAGAGACAACGAAATGCTTCAGTGCACAACAGAAGGAAATCGGATTTTCAAGACACAGTGAGGACCAGAGATCTTACACATAGCAGAAGCAGCAAGATGCAAGAGCTGAGAGGAATAGGCCAATTAAACAAATATGACTAAGCCGAGAGAGAGTGATAACTCGGGATGAGATTCAAACGTCCATATTCAAGTATAGATCGATTATACATAGATATTATTTTTGGCGCCCTAAAGTATGGCCTGAGTCAATCACCCACTCAACCATAGAGGCCAAGACCTCCTCATCAACTTGCTCATCATGTTCAACACGAAATTCAATATCAACATAGTTTATTTCCTGTTGTATAGGAGTAGGGGTTTGGGAATGATATCTTTGTGCTTCCTTATGAGCTTGAAGTGTGCCTTGAGTGCTCCCTTCTACTTGAGAAGAGGACCCTCAACAGGATTTGGCTCTTTTTCATGGCATTGGAGTTATGAAGCAGGGGAGTAATCAAGTATGGGGACGCATAAAGGTGAAGACTTCAAATGGATATAGCCATGTCCAATAGGAGGGAGCTTCAATGGTGTAAACACCAGGTAAGGCTGAGAATAAATTAATTTAAAGATGGAGAGGAGAAGGTGTAGGGTTGTGGGCAC
The DNA here is from genome assembly GCA_034641835.2 of Pinus albicaulis. Taxonomy (NCBI): domain Eukaryota; kingdom Viridiplantae; phylum Streptophyta; class Pinopsida; order Pinales; family Pinaceae; genus Pinus; species Pinus albicaulis. The sequence continues at coordinate 119,987 of JAXQQM020074175.1, forward strand.
CACCGAAGGAGGTAGGAATAATACTATGGCTCATAGAGGCTTCCCAAGGTGCAAGGGGGATGCAAGTATCTGACTGTATAAGCAAAAGCCTGAGTTCACAACTTAATTTCCCTACTTTGACAATTGTAAATTTGATTTATTTATAATAGACTATAATAGTGGAATAAGCCAACCATGCATTAAGGAAATTTTGTATATGCAATAATGAATTATCTCTGAGGGATCTCAGGATGAAGAGTTGGGTTTGTGATGGAGACCTTTGGTGCCACCACCTGCGAACCCCTACTTCTTCATGCACTTTTCCCTTGCAGATTGCATTCCTTTGCCACAGGGAAAGTCTACCCACAGAATGAGCATGTAAAATTAAGGAACCTGGGAAGGTTATGGACCTTGGGAGTCCATATTGTGCAACTTAGGGCAACATATGAAATATTCACGGGAACCATATGATATTATTGGCGTATGCATGCAAATGATCATTTAAGGCAAAACAGAGATAGGGGATTTCTATTTGAGGAATATCACCTTGGTATTGAAAATGATGTGTGGTATGGCTAGTGGCGTTTCCAAGGAGTTTTTTGCCTTGGTCATTTCCAGTAATGTTTAGGGCACTCTTTTGGAATTTTCCAAGCCCACCTAGGCACCCAATATGGGCATGAGATGCAGACCCATAGGAAAATATCACCCTGTGAATGCAAATGACCCTTTAAGAGAACATAATTTGGAGGTGTCTCTTATCTCAATAATTATGTGAGGTGCTTTCCTTGCCAAGGTAATTTTGGGAATGAACTGCATTTCTTGTTCAAGTGTTTGCCTTTTGAGTATTTTTTGAGAGCATGTAGATTTTGGTGCTCGACAAAAATACGAAATTTTTTTTTGAAGTCATTATCACAGTTAGTATGACATGGATGCATTTTCTGTGACTTTTACAGAATTATTTTGAGTTTGAAAAATAGGATTGGCTGACTGTTAGTAACGATGAATTACCAACCGGTACTAGATTGGTAAGTATGCTTTCACACATGCTTCTGTTTAACAAAGATGGAAAAGTCATTATTAACTAGAAATATTTTTTGTTGGCCTTTCTTTTTTTAGTTGTACAGATTGAATCTGTGGGTGGTTATAGGAAGGAATCATGTATTTGCAAATTGTGCCCTTCAATAAAATTCCTTGTAATCTGTGTTGTTTTTTCTTGAATTTATTTGCAGATTATGGGGTTGAATCCTCCATTTGCTATTAAAGCTTCTCTTGCAAAAAAATTTATTAACAAAGAGTTCAAGCCAAAGTTTGTCATCATTATTGTTCCAAAAGAAACACAGAGGTATATTATTTCTCATTATGGAAGGGTATTAAACTGATGAACTCTTTTAATGCAGAACTATAGGTCAATTAAGTTAGTTCATCATACATCTTGTAATAAACCCTATTACATTTTAAATATGAGAATACTACAAAATATATACATATTGAATCAATTATGTGGCCAATATTTGTTATGTTTCTGTGATATGACATTTCTTGGTTTGAAACTTTTCTTGAACAGACTTGATGAGAAAACAGGACCAAATAAATATGATCTTATTTGGGAGGATCCATATCTTTTGAGAGGCCAGGTGTTTCTGCAGACTTCAATAGAACAAAAATTGTTCTTCATTGTGTACATTGATGATAATTAGGCATAGAGAAATTTGATTCCAATAACTTTCAGCAATATATTGCACAAGTTTAGACAATTTTGTTTTCATTTCAAATTAATTCCTTAATAATTATTGTGTTTGTTTACAGTCATTTTTTATTCCCGGTTCTGTTGATTCTGAGGACAATATACTAAGCCAGTGGAACTTGGTGGCACCACCACTTTATCTATGGAGTCGAGAAGATTGGACTGAAGCACAGAATAAAATAGCAATTAAACAGGGAAATACATTCTGAGAAAGATCGGCAAGGTTCTAGCATTGGCATAAAGCCTGTTAACCTGTATGGGGCTGACAACAGAGAAAATGAGAAAGAATAAAAACTTGGATCTCTATCCTTTGTACAACGAGTAGATGAGTTACAATGGAAAGATGGTTCATCTTTCAAAATTAAAGAGGAACACAAGGAATCCCCATACAACATACATATTGCAGATAAGGAAAACGAATCTTATGTTTATGATCCTACCAATGATCACCCAGGTAAACTTTTGGAGCAGAATCATGCAAGGAGACAAGACAAAGGAGGTCATGATGATGAAAGTGGGTGTAAGAAAAATAAGAAGGAAATATCATCGTCTAGAGAAAGAATAGAGATAATAGAAAAAGAAAAAGATGAAAAGGGAAGATATGATAAAGGTCGGCATGAAACAGAAAAACATGATAAAGGAAAATCTAAAAATGAGAGGTCTGACAAGGGTCGGTTTGAGAAATAACAAACTGCTACATCACCGCTATCAATGATAATGGAATTTGGGAAGGATCAAGATTCAGATCATTTTCAAGAGAAGGGTTCTTTACCTATCAATGCCCCAGAGAGTTTTGGGAGGGTATATGAGTGAGGACCTAGTAATATGGAAGACCTTGTTAGAGGACATCATATTGGTTCAACTGATTTGGGGAAAGAGTTTGTAAGAGGTTACCAAGGAGTGCCACCTAATAATGTTGATGAAGGATATAGTATGGGTTATCGGAGGGTATCTCGTGGTGTGAATGATGCTCTTGGAAGAGGAATCCATAGAGGAGTTTCTAAGGAATATGGAATAGGGTTTCAACTAGGTCGTCTTGGTAATGTTGAAGAGGAATATGAAGCTGGCGAAACAAGTAGAGGTATTGATAGGAATTTTCCTAGTAGTTTGGGATCAGAATATTCGGGTTCCCCATAGATTTGCAAGTGCTGCAGAGTGGCGGCAGAGTATATAGAAGACAAGGTCAACATGATTTTGAATCTGAACGATAAAGTTTGTCTCAAGATGACAGAGGTTCTGAGTGATTGATGAATGATACCGCTGAAAGGGTCAGATATTATATTGACCAGGGCTCCCATGTAAACAACATATACTCCAGAAATTTGGATCTCGTGCCTGATATGCCTCGCTCATTAATGCTAGGCCAACAGCACGACGATTCCCCTCAACTCCATTCTATATTTCCATATCATTTTGATGCTTATGAATGCACAGGGCTGACCTCATCTGCAATGGTCTGTTATGCTCCTCGACCGGATCAACAAATGAACTATAAAAGATCAAGTTTGCACCAGAGTGATCAAGCACCTAGGAACATTTATGGGGTTGGGCAAGTACATGGATCCCAATACTTTCCTTTTGATTCACAGGGTTTGCCACCAGGATGGAAAAATCCTTATCCACGTCAGAGTTCATTAGGTTGGATTAATGACTAAAATTGGCAGATCCTCAAGGATTTGCATATTTTAATATATTATTTCTATGGTTCTTTAATCGCATGCCTATGTAAAATTGTTTACATTTTGAAGATGCCTAACATTTTTGAAGATCATATTTTTAGCCTTAATTTTGAAATGTTTGTAATTTATTTTTCCTAGTGTATGGGAGACCATAGTTGGCTAAGTCACAGTAACAGGTATTATGTTAACCATTCAAAATGCCAGGTTTAATCTTTGTCACCCATAAAATAGTGCGTCCAAATGCCACGAAGTTTGAAGCCTCAATTATTTTCTTGTGGTGGAGTGTGCAGATTACGAGGATAAATGATTACATTGTAGAAGTTGCATTATTTCACCAACCTGACTGTTATTCAGTACTATCCTTTAATATATCTACCATCACTTCATATCAAATTGATGTTATGTTTTCGGTCTTTGCATACTGTTGAAATGTTGGTTATTGGTTTTACATTATCACTTTGTATACTAATGATGTAATTTTCTTTTGTATATTATTGAAATTATTGTTATCACTTTTATGGCAATCATCTAGTTCAGTTAGGCTTTTCTAGGTAATATTAAGGAGTGGTCATATTTGCTGTGAACAAAGACCTGTTGGCCTGTTTCTATGTGAATTTTTTAGCCAATTGTAGGTGTGCATGCTCCCTTGTGGGTTGTATCCTTACCGAGGGTCTTATTTAATTAGTATCAGCCTGACCTTCCCTTAGCCTTCCTATGCAGATAGGGTAAAGGATAGCACTAATCGCACTACCATGCTCAAATTTGGAAATATTTAAATTTTCATAGGACCATGCTCAAATTTGCAAGATTAAGTTTCTATCAGTTATCACTGGAAATTGAATCTAATAATATTTAGCACACGAAAGATCTATACTATGTGTTTCAGTGGGCTGGCTTTGGATACTAAAGGGTTTCAACAATCTGATGTTCAGCTATTATTTTATGATTATGCCAATTATAAATATGATGTTTAGCTACTGTCTTATGAGTATGCCATTAAAAATCCTCTGAGCAGGATTCAGTGTGAAATATTGTTCTTTAAAAAAAAATAAACATCTACTATTTACTAGGTTGCTTGGTTCTCTTCCAGGGAACGACAAGCATTCTATTATAGTTTCAATCTAGTTGGGGGATGACATTCTCCCTATTACAAGTGTCCAAGTTTTCATCTAGTTGGGGGATGACATTCTCCTTACTGTTGGTGTCCATCTGTGATGATAAAACTTGAAACATCCAAGTGTCACTGGAGAGCTTTAGCACTGATCTACGAGGTAGATCAGATACCCCTTCTACAAAACCAGAACTTTTGTTAGATGGACAAGAACATGGTGGGATTGGACAAGGATATGGGTCGATTAAGGAATCCACAGAGGCGGTAGTGAAACCCTAGCCACAAATCTCTTACATTACTATAGCTCATGGTGGTTAAACCCCAACCACAAATAATAATTTTAAATTAGTATAGCTCATGGAAGTTAATTTTTAGAAGTTTTTAATTTTTTTCTACTCTATTATGTGGCATTCATTGAAGTTATACTCTAAGATATCTATTGGTGGATGTGATCAATTTTTCTACTCTGTGATCAATGGATCATATACCCTTTCTAGAGAACCTGAAATGCTGTCAGATATAATTGATAGATGTTTTTAATTATAGATAGATGTATTTCATGCAAGGATATTAATGTTATGGTTAATGGTTGAGGCCAGATCCTTTCAACACATTTGACACGTTTCTATGATTTAAACATAGAAACATTTCACATTTCACATTAAATTAATTCTTATTCCTTTAGTGATTTTAAACCATATGTTCCAGTACCAACAAAACATGTTTCAAATGTACAATAATTTGGGGATAAATTGGTGGAATAATACACCATTAACCTTAATCTCTCCCTAATTTTATTCTAAATCTGAATTTTCTGACCAATTTTCCTCTTGATTTTGTTCTTGCAAGACATGGTAGTATTGAATTTTGGTGAATATATGCCTTATTGTTGTCTACATCAATTTGGAATTGATGTTAGAATTTTTCCTATGGGTAATGGTTGTTTAATCATATGAATGATAATGATCCTAGAGTCATTAATCATAATGATTGAATCCATTCTTATTCCTTTAGTGATTTTAAATCCTTTTCAAAGTGCATATGCCTTAATTTGTTATGATTCCAATTTTATGCTCCATCAATAAAATATAAAATAATAAAGCTAATCCTTCTTCCAATTTTAAAAATTAGGATACTTTGTTGAAGCTATCAATATGCTCTATAAACTAGTTTGAATAAATTTTCTCCTTAAATTTGAAATTTACCAAACCATTTCTCTTCATTTATATTGAACCATTGATGAGAGTTGAGTTGTTTTCCTTTGGAAATAATAATTTCATCTAAAAAAGTTTGGATTTATTGCTACAAGGGGTGGGATATCTATCTCTTAATATAAAAGTGTGAAATACATTACTAGCGAAACTTTCTAACATAAGAATTAATTCATAGCTAAACACACCTTTATGAATAGTTTTGACATTATTAAAGGAAAGAAATAAGGGTAAAACTTTTTTGATATTTACATGGTTATTGATGATGATCTTGAAAATCCATTATTATGAGTAGTAGCATGCTTGGTGTTAGATCCATAGGTTACGCTATTTTAAAGTAAAATATTGCATATAAAAATTCATGACACTTCAAAAAGATCATAAACAAAATTCTTTTTAATTGGTTGTTGTTTATATTTGCTAAAAACCCATTTAAAAATGGTAATTATGATGGCAAAAATTGTTAAGGTCGCAATCAAGATTTGAGAAATCCATTGGAAGTGCAAGAACCTGCACATAACTTAAATTGTTATATGGAGAACCATGATCAACATAAAACAACCCATTAATGAAAATTTGGTTATATGGTGTGGTTATATCTCAATAAAAAAGAGTTTTAAGGATGACAATGACAAGTTGTAAAACACATGGAAGAGAACACTTTCTAGTTTAATCTACCATGCCCATGAGGTTGGACTATAATAATAATAGAGAAAAAAGATTTAAACTATCTGATACTTCCATGATGATTGATGAGGAAACTATTGTTACAAGTAATAACATACATTATTCATGTTAGATTTATATATTATACTATTTAGAAATACAATTATGAATAAGAAAATTCATGATACTTTCAAAATTCATGAAAGAGTCATAAAAATGTTTTCAAAAGAAATTAAAATAGAAACTTCCAAATAAAGGGAAATGGCTTACAAAATAGTGTATAAGAATGTTTTCCATACCACATGTTGAAACTTTCAAAATATTGAGAAAACAAAATATAGATTACAATGGGATGTGTAATATGTAAATGATCAAAGATAGAATTTTGGAGAAATAACTAAATCTTGATAGTTTATTAAACTCTCGGATGAGATTTTTATATAAAACTCTCGTCTTATGGTTTATAAAACTCTCGTCTGAGAGTCGGCCTTGGCTAAACTCTCAGGCGCAAAATCTTGGCTGAGAGTTTAGTCGCATGGTTAAATTTAACCTGTGGTGGTTTAAACTCTCGGTCGAGAGTTTGAAATTTCTCAGCTGAGAGTTTAATAAATGTCTCGCCCGAGAAATTATCTTAGCCAAGAGTTTTTGGTCAATGAAAAACCCAGAAAATTTTGTAGTTTTCAGGAACCTGCAACTTTGGAGGGGTGGAACACCTACAAAAACAAAATTTTATCTTACGGACCTAGTACCATTAGATTCATCTCTAAATATAATTTCTAATGATGTAATATTTGTGGATTTTCATTAAAAATTTCAATTTGAGGGCTAAAAGGGACAGTTATGCAGAAAAGTTGGAATATAACGGTAGAAACAAAAAAGACAAAAGGACAGCAAGCAGAAGAGGACAAATGCACAGAAAATCTAAGAAATTGAAAGGGCTAAGTAAAGTAATTGATTGCAACTGTAAATGTATTATTTATTTTATATTGTTTGTGATGCAAAGGCAAGTCTTCGTAGGCAAAGAAAAAATCCAATTAAATACTGAAATGAGTATATAGAGTTGTACCATCCTGAAATGTTGAGTGAGGAAATGAGAAGGTGGAAGGCAAAGAGTCATACCTGTTCATTTCATATTCCCATATGCAATGCAAACAGCGATGAAGTGATGTCTATAAATTATGTTATTTTGATATGCATAAAGAGGTTAGAGATTGGAAGAAGAGGACAGAGCAGATAGAGAAGCTATGAAGATCTAGAGATGATTTAAAGAATATTTGAAGGCTAGAAGGACAACAGTGAAGGAGTAAAATAGAGTTGATTTCTAGG
>JAXQQM020079514.1:0-15290 GCA_034641835.2 Pinus albicaulis
TGATGTCATTCTCATTGGCCAAACAATGTTTTCAGAATGTATGATGTTTAGGGTTTTGTGAGCAAATCCATCAAGTGAGATATCATGCCAAGTTAACAAGTATGTTTGCCACAAACCTTAGGAGAGATAAGGTCACAATTGCAGGAGTGAGCTTCAAAATTTCAACTAAGGCCATAGCTACAGCTACAGGGATACCAAATAGTGGGGAAAAGTGGTTCAAAAAACTCAGATTTTGATGTGCAAAATTACAAAGCTTTCATTAAAATACACTACAAAGATGCCATCAAGAAGAATTTTCCTTTTGGATAGTTGTTGGATACGTTTTCTCCATTGATGAAGGCCATAGTGAGGTATTTAAAATGTGAGGGTAGATTTCCAAGGTTGTACAAATATCATTTCAGACTGCTAATGCACTTCACAGGGGTAAAAAATTTCAACCTACCCTACAACCTGATCCGGATTTATGCAGGAACGCAACATAATACAAATATAACCATAGATACAGAGATGCAGCGGAAATGATGCTTCATTTTATTAATAAAAGAATGACTGCAATAATCTTACAAACATAATGGAAACAAGCTAGGGCGCTGGTAGCGTATCTCTGAGAAGAGATGTAGCGTACGCAAGCCTCTAAATTGTGTTACATTGAGGCTCGCAGGCCTATTACAGACATAATGGAAATAGATGAGCTAGGGTATTGGCAGCGTATCCCTGAGAAGAGATGTGGTGGCTACCAGCCCCTGAATTGTGTTACAATGCAGACATGATAGAGATGTGGCAAGCTAGGGCACTGGTCGCGCTTATCTCTGAGAAGAGATGTGTCGGCTCCCAACCCCATGAAATGTCTTAAAATGAGGCTTGAGGGCCTATTTATTGTTGAGAAACAATGTAGAATCCAAAACGTCCAAAATCCTAACCATAGGAGATGAAGCGCCAAAACTGTGGGCCCCGTTTGGGTAAATTGGTGGTTCAACTTCCCGGGGACCTAACTTTGGCATCCGATCTCCGTTTGACGCGCTCAATAGCTCGTTAGAAAGATCTATCCGAGGAGTACAACTTTTGAATGAGAAACATTGGTCCATGGCCCCATTTTTCTCTCCGTTTTCCCAAAAAAACGTCGTTTAGGGCCTCAAAATGGCTCCTGAAGTTTAAGACCCGAAAAACTGCTAAAAATAGTAAGTTGCACCGAAACTTACAAAATGAAATAACTGATGGTGGGGGTTCAAATGGACTCGATGGGTGGCCACCAATATCCACCTGGATTATTAATGCCCCAAAACGGCTCCGGGTGTGCAGGACTCGAAAACCTGCTATAAATAGTAAGCCATGCTGAAGCTGAAAAACTGAAAGAATTGATGCTGCGGGTCCAAATGGAATAGGTGGGAGGCCACCGATATCCACCTGGATCATTCCTCCCTCCTTAGGAAGCAATGGTCTCCATTGCGTTAAGTTCCTCCATGGGGGGGGGAATTTTGCTGAACTTGGTGTTGGATTTAGATGTGCCACCGGTGGGCAGCCGTTGAAGGATCTGGAAAAAATAAATAAATTAATTAATTAAAAAAAAATAAAAGAAAAATAAAAAATAAAAAAAAAATTGTCCATCATCGCGTTCCTCTGTTTCTCGAGGGCATCCTCGAGCAAGATTTTGATAGGATCTCCTGCTCCCTCGTCTTTCTTTCCTTCCGCCATGGGGGGTCGTCGGGGTTGCGAGGTTGAACTCCTTATACCCTGGCCGCTTTGGGGATATGAAACGAAAAATAGAGAAAAAGCAGACCCGCTCTGATACCACTGATCCGGATTTATGCAGGAACGCCACGGAATACAGATATAACCATAGATACAGAGATGCAGCGGAAATAATTCTTCATTTTATTAATAAAAGAATGACTGCAATAAGCTTACAAACATAATGGAAATAAGCTAGGGCGCTGGTAGCGTATCTCTGAGAAGAGATGTAGCGTACGTAGGCCTCTGAACTGTGTTACATTGAGGCTCGCAGGCCTATTACAGACATAATGGAAATAGATGAGCTAGGTACTGGCAGCGTATCCCTGAGAAGAGATGTGGCGGCTACCAGCCCCTGAACTGTGTTACAATGCAGACATGATAGAGATGTGGCGAGCTAGGGCACTAGTAGCGCTTATCTCTGAGAAGAGATGTATCGGCTCCCAGCCCCCTGAACTGTCTTACAATGAGGCTCGAGGGCCTATTTATTGTTGAGAAACAATGTAGAATCCGAAACTTCCAAAACCCTAACCGTAGGAGATGAAGCGCCAAAACTGTGGGCCCCGTTTGGGTAAATTGGTGGTTCAACTTCCCGGGGACGTAACTTTGGCATCCGATCTCCGTTTGACGCGCTCAATAGCTCGTTAGAAAGATCTGTCCAAGGAGTACAACTTTTGAACGAGCAACATCGGTCCATGGACCCATGTTGCTCTCCGTTTTCCCAAAAAACGTCGTTTAGGGCCTCAAAACGGCTCCGGAAGGTTAAGACCCGAAAAACTGCTAAAAATAGTAAGTTGTGCCGAAACTTACAAACTGAAATAACTGATGGTGGGGGTTCAAATGGACTCGATGGGTGGCCACCAATATCCACCTAGATTATTAATGCCCCAAAATGGCTCCGGGTGTGCAGGACCCGAAAACCTGCTATAAATAGTAAGCTGTGCTGAAGCTGAAAAACTGAAAGAATTGATGCTGCAGGTCCAAATGGAATAGGTGGGAGGCCACCGATATCCAGCTGGATCACTACCTCTACAAAATCTTGGCTAAAATGGCAGAGAAAGTGCAGCATAAAGAGAGTGATCACCAAGCTAGTATTTTCCACAATGCCCTCATCAAAATCATTATCTTACACCAGCTCACATAGATGAACATTTCTTGGGAGGAATTCATTCATTCCACTGTCTTCTTCCCCCCTGCTAGTCAGCCTACTAGCTAAAGTACACCACCAACAACACCATCAGTACCATCCAAGACAAAGGAGATTAGCTCATCTAGCAGAATTTTAGTCAAGAGGACACCTAGGGAAGAAGTAACTCAAACATATCAAAGAGTAAGGAGGCTTTTGTTTTCTCAAAACATTGTTGAATGGGCCAAGCCTACATCAGCTGAACAGGGATCCTCATCACAGTAGAGGCACCTTTGCAAGGTGAGGAGCCATTCCATCTTGACACTGACATGGAATACTTGGAGGTGGATGAAGAGCACAGAACAACAGAGAAGGTCACCATGGAGAAATGTGTTGAGATCAGAGCAATCACAAACAACTTTTCAAAGGCCAACTTCTTGATTTCATTCCTGAAACAATAAAATATGCAATTAAAGGTAGATCAACTACTCTTGAATAGGCCTAGAGTTGATTTGAGCAAAGAATATGTAAAGGGAAAAGTAGTAGTTGGTATTAAGGATTCAGATGATTAGGAAGAGTAGGTAAGAAGGAAGAGGCCAAGGACTAGAGGCCTCAAAAGGGCACTTCAGCAATAGAGAGAAGCATCTCCACCAAGAACCCATCAGTCAATGAGCTCATATTGGCATAATTTGACAAGGATAGGGAATATTGGTGTGATAGAGTCAATTTTCAATTGGATAAACTCCTGAAGAGGGAAAATAAGAATAAAAACATACAGAGGCACATGGCCATGCATTACTACACAAGAAATTAGGTCTCCAAGGTAAGGATCAAGCAATTGAAGGAAAAACTCAAGGAAACCCTAATGAAGGAAAAAGAGAAGGGTAAGTTGGATTTACTTGCTCATGCTTCACTCGTAACATAACATATCATAACAGGTCTTCATGGAGAAAGTCTGGAACAATTTTGAGCAAATTTGGAGAAATTTTGACAAATTTCGAAGTTTTTGACATTTTGGCAAATTTTTCATAGTCATTGGTCCAAAAACATAGTGAGCCTCCCACTGCTCTTTTTTTGGGGGCATCCAAATGCCAAAATTTTTACATTTTTGGATTTCTCTTTACTTCCTACATCATCTTTAGCCCTTGGGAGAGCCATGTCAATAGATTTTGGTGGGTGAAAAGGTCAAAAACCACCTAAAAAACACCTTTCTGCCATGTTTTTCAGAAGCTCGTTGTGCTTTTGGAGTAGTTGTGGGAGAATTGATTTTTGGAGGGCTAGGAGCAACCTTTTGTAGTGCTTAAGGGTTCGATGAGGTAGTAGACAGGAAGAGTTTTCTCTATCATCTTTCAAATCTTGATTTGGACCTCGGGAAGGCCTCCAAAAGCCATTTTCACCCAACACGTTGCGCTTTCCCCTGGCATGCTATGTTTTTCTAATATTTCACTACGCTTTTGACTGGAAGCCTGTTTTCTTAGTTGAGTCAATCCAGTTCGACTTCTACTGGTGTAATTACTCTTTTATGATGTTTTAATGATGCATTGAGGTGTAAATAGGTTGGTTAAAGTGAAAAATAGGTGGATTCATGCTTGTAAATACCTTTCATGGTCAAATGTATCATTTTTTATATCTTGAGGAGATTTTTGTTAACCTCCCTAGTCTTTAGGTTTTAGGTGAGGAAATCATGTGAACTGTTCTCCACTCTAGGATTTGACCCCAGAGAGAGGGGAAATTGTTTTTTGCCTATATGTATGGATATATTAGTCATTTTGATGGTTGGAAATCAGAAGGTGGAACTAATTTAGCTTGTACTTCAACTTTTTATTCACGAAATCAAAGGACCAGTTCTAGCTATTATCTAGGAATTCTCATGCAGTGAGTTGGTGATGTTGTAAGTTTTATATAGATGATATACATGTCTCCTTCCCATATTTTCTTTCTTCAGTGATTTTCCTAAAATTTTTATAAGCATAACTCTTTCATGAAAGCTCTGTTTTGTTTAAGAATGTCATTTTATGTAATTTTCCTTTTGTTTTAATGAATTCATGACACATTCTCATTAAGAACCTCTTTCATTTTCAAACCCTACACTACATTGAAAAAATCATAATCCCATCACAAAAACATTGCTATCTTGCTCCTCCATATCTTTGGAACTGTAAATCTTTGATAATTTGACCTAACTACCTGGTTTTCATCCCTGATCTAGCAAAAAAACCATCAATTTTTCAAAACCCTAGAGTTGAGCCATCTATCCTAAAATCCACCCTTCATCCAGTCATTGTGATTTTCATAGAGAGAGCCCTCTCCGGTTGATAGGGCTAGCTACCAAACTAAAAGCTTGGTTTGAGGTTACCTCCATCGATATCCTTTCTCAGCCTTGGGACATTATGGAGGCTAACATTTTTGGCACTGTTGCCGGGGAGCAAACTAAAAGATCTTCCATGGGTATATCATTACATTTTCATTGAATTGTAGGCTTGTGGGTGATAGGATCTAGTTTTTGAGAAGGCTGATTCAAGTTATAGAGAGCCAAAGTGCAGAAACAAGAATACACTAGCTCCTAAAATACATACATGACCGAATCCCGATCCACATCTAGCTTCTCCTGTTGAAGATCTGGAAAGACTCATCAGAAAACAGAGACCTCAGCATTCAGAGATTCAGCCGAGTTCATCTAATTTGGTAAGGTCTACATCTTTTCCTTCAGAATTTCTTTCACTTGAAGATATTCCTTTTGATCTGAAATTCGAGTTATCACTATTTAGATCCAAATCAGAAACATCTTTGTCCAAGATTGTATTTGATACTTATATCTTTACCTTCGAAGAAGATGAGAGAAACCATCAAAACCATACCCTGTGGGGGTGGAAACACACTTTATTAACCATGATTAGTAAAAAGGAACCCGCTCTTGATGAGACAAAGTTAGGGTTTAAAATTTTAGGCACGGTATCATAAAAATAAGAAAATAAAAATGATTACCGAATAAAAATCTCTGTGAATAATATGTCAATGCCATAAAAAATTGTAGTGTATTATAGTTTCTTCAAAACCACCAAAATTCAAGGGTTTGACCTACCATTACATTGATAACTAAGTAAATTAGTAGTGGTAATTCATGTAAGTTATTGTAAAATATGTTCAGAGTCTTATTAAGGAGGAAGACTAGAAAATAAATACAAGAGAAGTCAAGTTAAAAGACCTTGTTTTTGCACCCTATAACGACTGTTAAGCCATCTCCATTACTGTCAGTGTACAAAGCAATATAACGAGATCATTGTGTAAAACTTTCAAAACCACAAGGAAAACCCTAACTTTTAGTAGTAAATCTCATGATTGTAAAGCTCAAATCTCAACCTGTGCAAGTGCAATTGAGGTTGAAGTGGTGGAGGTCTAGAGGGTATTTAGTTACCCTAATGAAAGCAGATCAATGTGCACCATTGATTAAATTCAAAGTAATCACCATCACATGATGGTAACACCTATCTACGGTTTAGTCTAGTAACGTAGGCCCTTCTTCCATGTATTGAAGTGATAAATATCTATGCAGGAATGAAATGAAAATATAGATTTAAAAAGAAACACAGAGTTATAGCAAAAACTGAACTTCACTTCATTAATAAAATACTAAAAACTATTTACATGCTAAAAATGGAAATAAAATAGCTCGGGCGATGATAACTTATCTTTGATAAGATATGTGGTAGCTAAATGCCTTTGAACCATGTTAAAATGAGGCTTGAAGGATTTTTTATCTTTAAGAAACAATGGGAAACCCTCAATATCCACGAACCTAACCCTAAGAGATGAAGCGCCAAAATCTTGTGGGCCCTGTTGGGGTTAGTTGGAATGTCAACTTCCCAGGGTTGTAAATTTTTCATACGATATCTGTTTGGTTATCATAATACCTCTTTTCAAATATATCTAAGAAAAGGATGAAAATAAATCAATAAACTGGTCTTGCACTTGTATAGTCTCCCTGTTTTCCCAAAAAAAATATTTTTGACTCTCAAAACGACCTCGGAAGGTTAGAACCCGAAAATCTACCAAAAATAATAATTTGTGCTACAATTAAGGAAATTGAAAGAAAAAACAGTGGGGATCAAAGTGAAATAGGTGGGTGGCCACCAATATCCACCTAGATCATGAAGTCACGTGAGCCATATACACATGGCCTCCACATTTGCAACAATTCCCCAAAGGCCCAAAGCTTAAGGCGTTCATCACTGAATCAACATATGTATGAGTTTTGACAGAGGGAGAGATTACATTAAGGAGGAAACCTTGGAAACATAATTTGGATTCCACCTCATGCATACAATATGGAATTTCATAACACAAAAACCTAGGAAAATAAGTTGGACACCACCCCATGCATACGATATGAAATTATGTTATAAGAGTTGAGTTATATAATGGTTGGGCCAATGTTAATGTAATGTCACAAAATTTGGGTTGTGAGATAAGAAAAACATAACAAAAAAATAACAATGTCCTTGTGTTATGATGGAGCTAGGTTAGCTATACCGTACTTCTAGCATAAACATGTAATGCACTCCCTATTATCCCTATCCCCTACGAAGGGTAGAAGGAGGTTGTTACGATGCTGACTCGACCTCCAATGTCTTGTTATGGAAATGGGGTCTAAAATTTTCTATCATTTACGAATTCTTCAAAACTTAAAGTGGATAACATCATTGCATTTGTCTCGTTGATACCTTTCTAACGATATAAAAATTTTCCCAATTCGACTCTTGAATCGAAAGATAATGCCATTCAAATAGTTACATATCAAATAATGCCAGAACATCTAACCTGCAATGTGCGCCGACCTGGTCCCCACGTGGAACCAATGTGGTTTATCGAGTCATGTGCCGCATCATACAACATGGCAGTTATCAAACTGCTCATACCAGGTCATGAATTAATCCATCTCTACAAATAAAAAAGACAAAACAATGGCATAATATGTAATGTATATTCGATATACACAGGTGTAGGCCCTCTATTGCCACATCACCCCTGCGAATAAAATCCTTGTGAGTTCCATTGCAACCCCTTGTTGAAACTACTAGGGACAACCTTCTAGGGCTATGTGGCGATATACACCTCGCAATAAAGCTCAGCCATCCCATTGACTTATATGTAAAAGCATTTGTGCCACACGACTTGTCCCCACTAAACAAGCCCCACACACTAAGTCACCTCGGGACTTACATCCCGAGAGTTCTACCATGCCCTTTGCCCAAAATATCTGAGGTCTAGGGTCCACTGTGATGTCAATGGTCCTAAATTTTGTCGTTATGTAACCATTTGTCTCACCTTCCTTGTCGTATGCCATGTAATTGTGGGTTCCATGACAAGTTCCAACCCCCAATATATAAATAATAAAAATAAGAGGTTCTAATTTCATAGCACAAAAGTAATTCAAATGTACCATCTACATGAAAATAATGTATCTTGTATAAATGTGTTTAGCACTCTCACATTATCCACTTTTTGAAATCCATACCTCATAGCTACAGGGTCGTAAGGTATATTGTTTAAACTCTCTAAGTACTCGCATATAGAAGAAATAATGCACCATTTACTTGAAAATAATGCTACACGTTTTGCACATTCATTTGAAATGAGCTTGCAGAGAAAATCCATCATGCCATGCAACTACTAGAACAACACAGTACATCTTGAAAAGAAAAAAATAAAAATAAATAAATAAATAAAAATAAAATATAAAAATAAAAATTGTAACCAACTCCCCCCAAAAGTAATTGAACATGCACTCGTAATGTGTGTGCTAAAAAAACTGTATGATAAACACTTGGTGAATACTCCTACAAAATACATAACTAGAATTATTGGTTAGAATTGTCACATTACCTTATAAATATTCAACATATGTATTAAATATTAAGTAAAGAAAAACCTCATTGAACAAGTTGAAAATTAGATATAAGACTTCAAGATATTAGGAAATGATTTTTTTAATTTACAGAAGAATAGGAATATTCAACACTTTCCCAAAACTATGGTTATTACATCAACATAAATAATCGATAGTCAACAAACTTCATCCCGCAGATACAAAAATTGTAGCAAAAAATAATCGATAGTTAACAGGCTTTGATGGCGAGGCTAGTGTTATAGTCCCTATCGAAGCAAGGACTAATAATAATAGTACTAATAGTAATAATGAAGCATGAACTAATAATAATAATTAAATAATAATCATGACTAAAATAATCTCGCAAAATAATGAAAAATCAACACACTTTACAAAAATATCATTAAATAAATTTTATTTACTAATAAAGTTAAATTTAAATTTCATTTGGCCATAGTCAATGTGTCATTGTGTAGAGCTTGCCTTGTGTGGATATTTCACTGTGCAGACGAAGCTTCATCTGCACAATGAAAGCTTTGATTGTAAGCTTCACACAAGGAAAGCTCCAGACAATGAAACATGTTGTTGCAATTATAGTTATTCTATTTATTAGGAGAATTTGTAAGATCATTAGTTCAAAGTATGCACTGTAACTGATTGAGAATCTAATGGTTATTGTTAAAGAAGTGCAGAGAAAATAGCATTGATACATTGTGCATAGTGGTTAAATATTATATGGAGACTTAATACTTGTTTAACATTTCTAGAAACCAAGAAAAATCGAAGTTATATGGAAAAATAAAAGCTACTAATGTTATGGTGTTATTTTGTTTAATTAAACTAGTTTTGTGATATGCGGAGGAAAGAGAAATGTTGTGGGAGAACTGTGCCAAAAAGTCTATGTAGAAAAATTGAGAATAGATATGTGGAAGTAGTTTTGAAATATTAATTTAATATGAAATATGGGATAATGAACTCAAGTATAACATATATGGTTCAAGACAATGATAGACAATAATAACTTTGCTAAGAAGTGCTCTTTTTCTCAATTTATTCTCATTTGATTATTGTCATTACATTATACAACTATGTTTTTTTTTTGCTATATATTTTATGTACTTTACAATATGTAATGTTGTATAAAGAAAGACATACTAAAATACATACAAACATATGAAACATTACAAAACCATGTTTATTTTCCCTACCCCCACACAACCATTCTTCTGCACAAAAAAAAGGCACTTCACTTAATATTGCATAAAATTGCGAATAAAAGCACAATTTTCCAATAGCCTTGTGTCAACATCTCCAAAAAAATTCTCCACGACTACTTCCTCATCTGATAGTCTTGCCACTCCACAAATTTCCCTGTCTCCTTCAAATATGCTATTTGCATTAATTAATCAAATATGCTATTTGTATTAATTAATTATGCATATGCATATTGATTAATTAATTATGTTTCTAGAAAATTGAAAAATGTATTGCCACTTTAGACCTTGCCCCATCTCCTTTGAATTTGTTATATCTAGACACTTTGCATATATCAAACAAAATAGGAAATTGTATTAAGGATCCACGTAATCTTTAAGCACTCTTCAGAATATTCTGCACCTCCACACAATCATATAAGCACATTAATATAAGTCATAAATTTCTCTTGCTAAGTAAATTTCTCTTACAGTGTTAAATTAGCCTTGTGTCGAGCTTCCACACAATCATATAAGCACATTAATATAAGTCATAACTTTCTCTTGCTAAGTAAATTTCTCTTACAGTGTTAAATTAGCCTTGTGCCGAGATTTCATTGTGCAGAGGAGGACTCCTCTCAATAATGAAATATGTTATTGTGAGCTCCAGACAATGAAAGCTCTGCATAAGGAAACTTTGCACAAGGGAGCTTCCCACGATGAAGCATTGATCCCTGCAACTATGGTTTCCCTGCATGTACTCATAAATGACACTGAATTTTCTTTCATAATAATATTAATTGTTTTTAGCAATTGATAACAAGTTTTTGTCACACTAAGTTAAATTAAATTAATTTAATTTATATTTATGATTTTTAGGTTTATAGTTTTTTAATGAAAGCTTTGATTGTGTGGAGGATAAAGTTTATTATTACATGAATTTGATTTGGTCATAAAGTTAAATTAATATAATTTATATTTTGATTTTTACGTTTATAGTTTTTTAAGTGGAGCTTTCCTTGTGTAGAGGAAGTTTGTTGTGCACAAGCTTCCATTGTAAGCTCCTCACAACAAAATATCCACACAAGGAATCTATGCACAATGAAACATTGATCCTTGTAACTCTGGCTTCCTTGCATGCATTCATAAATGACACTGAATTTTGTCCTGGCTCCCACACTTCTAGCACACCCTTTTCCCCACACTTCCCGCACAACAAAATAATAGCAGTTTGCAGATGGCTCACGTAAGGGACCTACAACCCCATTAATCATGGAATATTTGGACAAAGCAATAGTAATGTTAGGAATAACAATTTCAGAGTACTCACCAACTTAATGGCCACTCACAAAATTAGTCTCCTTTTTTTAAAATGATTTGTCAAGAAGTGTCAAATAACAAAAATAAATCACCCTCCACCAAGGGAATTATGTCCCAACAAGCCCTTCTAAACCAATGAAAAATGAGAAATAAGATTTCAAGAAATTAGAAAAATATTTTTGAATTTACAAGAAAATAAGAATATTCAAGATTTTCCTGAAACTTTGGTTAATTTTTCATAAACTTGGAAAAATAATGAGAAGTCAACGCACTTTGACCCTGAGTGGAATGCTTTAGTCCCTGGCAAGGTAGTGATCCAATCTCAATCTAGATTGAACTCGTGGACATTGAATGCACTCTTAATATAGCAAACTACTTAGGCAGGGCATATTTGTCTTCATTCTAATCTTAGTTGTTTTCTCAACATCTAACCAAATTATAGGCATGTTCTACACCTCCACACAATAATACAAGCACTTTAATATAAGTAATAACTTTCTCTTGCTAACTCAATTTCTCTTACCGTATTAAATTAGATTTTTATGGAGCTTTCATTATGGGGAGGAAGCTTCCTCTGCACAATGAAAGTTGTCATTGTAAGCTCCACACAATGAAACATTGATCCCTGCAACTCTCGCTTCCCTAAATGCATTCATAAATGACATTGAATTTTCTTTCATATCAATATTAATTGTTTTTAGCAATAAGTGAAGCTTTTCTTGTGTTGAGCTTACATTGTGGGGAGGAAGCTTCCTCTGCACAATGAAAGCTTTCATTGTAAGCTTCGCAAAATGAAACATTGATCCATGCAACCATTGAATTTGCCTAGAATCTCTACTCCCACATTTCCTGCACACTTTTTCTCTCACACTTGACACACACCCTTTCTTTGTACAACGAAGTAATAAAAATTAGTCCACCCTACCCTCCTTCGCTTATGTAAGAGACCTACAACCCATCTTAAGCACTCTACACAATGTATCAAAGTTATTTGTTTAACACTTCACTTTCTCCCAGCAATTCAATCACACTTCACTTTCTTCTGGAAATTCACTCACACCACTCCGCACAATCAAAGCTCTACACAAGGAAGCTTCACATGATGAAACATTCATCCCTACAACTCGAGATTCCCTACATGCATTCACAAATGACACTAAATTTGCTTTCATAATAATATTAATTATTTTTAGCAATTGATAACAAGTTATTGTTACACTAAGTTAAATTAATTTAATTTATATAAATATAATTTGTATTTTTATAATCTTTTAATGAAAACTTTAATGCATTCATTAATGACATTGAATTTTCCTAGAGTCCATGTTCCTGCACTTATGGCACACCCTTTCCCACACTTGTCGCACACCCTTTTTCTGTGCAAGGAAATAATAACAATTAGCCCCACACCCCCATTCCCCTTGCTTACTTAAGGGACTTGCAACCTCGCTTAACCACTCTGCACAATGTTTCATCTCCCGCACTTCAGCAGGGAATAATAGTATTAGAGCACTGGCCTGTGCAATGACAACTCACAAAGTGTTTCATTTTTTAATTTTAAAATGATTTGTTCTGAAAAATAGCGAAAATAAATGACCTTCCATTAGGGAAATTATATCATATCAAGCTCTCTTCAGCCAGCTAACTGAAAATTAAAAATAAGATTTACAGAAATTAGAAAATTAATTTTAAATTTACATGAAAATAGAAATATTCAATTTTTTTTAAATTTTGATTAAAACTACATAAATTTGACAAAATAATAAAAATTCAAAACACTTTGACCGTGAAAAAAATGCAATAATCCTTAGCAAAAACAGAAAATAATAATAAAGCATTGAAATTGAATGAAAACTAAGTTTGAAAATCTCATCCCAAATTAAACAAGACTTGTGCACTTTTAATAAAATCAATTTTATGCCATTTAAAAAAAGAATTTGAGATAAAAAAACTAATCAGAAATTTGTAAAAACTAAGCTCCAGTTTAATTTGTAAAAATAAAACTAATGAGGCTTTACTTTAATTCCCTGTATTCTGACAAATGGAAGGAAATGAAATAATTGTTCATCAATGTCATCTTTATCATATATTACTCGGTAACATGTGTCATTTATAACATGAAACCTAATAACATGTGTCATGTTAGGGTGGCCAGCTGTAAATTTTAATTTTATGCAAACTGCCAATATTTTGGACGCTATGCGTATTATTGTGGAAATTACTTTAAAAAAACAAAAATTACTAGTAGCTCTTTGATAGAGTTTACTTTGGCCTAAATATAAAATCATTTATAACAATACGTTTTGTTTTTGTCCTTGATGTGGTTTATGGTTTTTTAAGATAGGTGACTGTTATGCTTTTGGAATATTCATATTTAGTATATTCATATTATATTTATAAAATATTATATTTGTATTAAATAGATAAATGAGTATTATATTTATTTTATATTTATATTACACATATTTATATAAATTCAATTTGGAAAGTATCTAGAAAATTGAACTACTAACTTTTTAATTCCATAGATGCTTTAACATGGGACTAGACCAAGTAAACTTAACTCTCCTAATTAAAAAAATAGATGCTTTAACATGGGACTAGACCAAGTAAACTTAACTCTCCTAATTAAAAAAATAGATGCTTTAACATGGGACCAGACCAAGTAAATTAAGTCTCCTAATTAAAAAAATATAATTAGATTAATAATAAAAAAAAATGAAAATTTATCAAAATAGTATAACACTCAATTTCCACGTTATTTCATAATGGCTAATTACAATTGGCATCCATCTTCTTTCAGAGCTGGTTTTACAATTCAGAGTGCTTCCATAGAGGTTTCATTTTCTTTCGTTTTTTACATGTCACAGGCAGTGATGTACAAGATCGCTTTAATTGATATATATGTACAAGATCGCAAGGCTGCCATGAAGTTGTCATGTAGCTTCACCTAATAGTCAAATGTATCTTTCGTTCCATTTCACGTTTCAGAAAAGTTTGAGGAATCTGAACGATAAGCATTGCAAGCATTAAATTCTCTTACGTCCCCACTCCGTTTTCTGGCACCACATTCACGCTGACAACACACTGCGCACGATGTGCTTCAACAGACGTGGACAGGCATCTAGAAGCACCCTACACAACTTTCCGTGATGAGACATCACCGACACCGCAGGATTGGAGCGGATTTTGCCACCTAATCGTCACAAATTAGAGTCAATATATTCAAAATTAGAGTGTGCGTGTTCTATATATTCACATCCTTGCGTTGCCTCTTACCACGCTTCCCCATTCCATTTCAGACCCATTAGTCAATATATATTGTATTCTGTTAATTGATGGAAAAATCAGTGATTGATAATCAAAATTAGAGTGTGCGTGTTCTATATATTCACATCCCTGCGTTGCCTCTTACCACGCATCCCCATTCCATTTCAGACCCATTAGTCAATATATATTGTATTCTGTTAATTGATAGAAAAATCAGTGATTGATATGGCGTTAGAAGAACTGGCCTCGCCTGTCCCGCCATCCCCGCAAGCCACACTACCTGAGGATTGCGGAGTAGCCTCCAAGGACGTAATCTTGGATCATGATCTCGACCTGTGGGTGCGCATCTTTCTTCCTCCGACTCAACCCCATCACAACGAGAGCAAGCGTTTGCCCGTTTGCCTCTATTTCCATGGCGGTGCCTTCATCATGGGTTCTCCGGCGTGGCGCCCTTTTCACACGCTCTGTGTTAGAATGGCCGCTGCGGCGGGCGCAATTGTCGTTTCCGTGAATTACAGGCTTGCTCCCAAACACCGCCTCCCTGCTGCTTACGACGATTGCCTCACCGCCCTGTCGTGGCTCCGCTCTCAAGCGACGAACAAAGACAACGACAACGGAATAAATGGGGATCCGTGGCTCCAGTCCCATGCTGACTTCTGCAGGGTGTTTGTAGTGGGCGATAGCGCGGGTGGAAATATCGTGCATCATGTGATTGTGAAAGGAAAAGACTGGAACCCTCTGAAAATCAGAGGGGCGGTGATGATAC
>JAXQQM020079898.1:0-173398 GCA_034641835.2 Pinus albicaulis
AGAAAAAAAAATAACTGTAATAAATGTCGTACGTGGTTGTGACAACATCTTATTTTCTAATTTTTATTTTTATTTTTATTATATATATATATATATATATATATATATATATATATATATATATATATATATATTAAAATTTATATACAATATTTTCAAAATAGTAATAATTAATAATCAATATTTTTCTTCTTCTTTTTTTATCTAAATGTCTCCACATACAATTTATTTTTTGGTATTTTTTTTACTAGTAAGTCAAATTAGAAAGAACTAACTTTTTGACCTATGACTTCAGGATAATCCAAATATTTAGCAACAAGAATTGGACCATAAGCTAGACCAACTGAAGTATCCTTAGGACTCTTCACATAGAATATTTAAAAAAGATAAAAACATATTTTTACCAAGGCATAATTTAATTTTAATGATTAATAAATACTTATAAATATTAAAATATTTATTTCATAATATATTAAATATATTTTCAATATATTATTAAATTGAAAAAAAAATCATATTATTTTTAATTTTTAATAATAAAATTAATTAGTATATGAGTTAAACATATATATTTAAAAATATATAATAAATTTTTTAATTATGAAGATGCTTAACTTGTAAATAGGCTTTGCTAAAATACCATAGAATAATACAATATTTATTTAGAAAAATCCATAATTCATGTTAATATGTTTAAGAAACTATTACTCATTCATTTTACACATCTTCACGTTTATCTTTTTTTAATTAATTAATTTATTAACTTAATTAAAAAGATAAAACAACTTAGTTTGTGATTATTATTAAGAATATTATATAATATTGTGTAGAGATTAACCTAATAATTATTGATAATTAAATTAAAAGTCTAGAAACTCTATTTGAAAATAAACATGTTTATTGAAATAAAAAATCTTAACCTTAAATTATATATTATTATATGTACAGACGTATTAGAAATTACTATTAATAATATTTTAGAATATTTTGTAGAAATTAAGTTTTTATTATTCATCAAAAAATTATTGATAATTAAATTAAAAGTTTATAAATAAAAAAAATTGTTATCACAACTTTATGTTTTTTAAATTGCATGGGTTTAATGCAAAGGAACCCATGTTAATTACATTGCCATGATGATATTTTTTGTTTATTTTCCCATGTGCTTTATCACTAACTTTAATATAGTGCATTGTTCTTCTCTAGTTACTTGAGAATATGGAATTGTTTAAGATAAGAGGTTGATATTAGTTAATCTAATTAATGTGAATGGATTAGTGTTTAGTTGCAACAACCCTTTTCCATCTCTTTAGTGTTTTAAATTTCGGTACCCTTTATTTGTATTTTTTTTCTTTATATTCATATTTAGTTCTTGTATAAGTTTCCAAATGTGTCATCCTTAAACCTTTTGTCATTGGATTTTGAAATCATAATTATTTATCCCATTGGATTTTGAAATCATAATTATTTATCCTTATAAGTGATTTTTTGAAATACTATTTATTTTTAAATTTATGGTTTTTTTTAATTAATTTTTTTTAAATTTTTTATTTATAATATTTATTCTTATTTTATATATATATATATATATATATATAGATTTTATATATAATATTTTTAAAATAATAATAATAATTAATATTTAATTTTTTATTTTAAATAATAATCATATTTTGATTTTAATTTTTATTAATTTATATTAAATTTATAGTATTTTATGTTAAATGTATTATATTTAAAAAAATAATAATATAGAAAATTTAAAATTGGTTTCCAAGAATGGGTTGGACTAATTCGATTCAAATCAGCAAATGAACTTAATTTTACATTAAAATATGATAATATGTAAGAAAAGAAAACAAATGAAAAGTGTAACATTTATAAGTTATATAATAAAATTATCACATAAAAAAAATTTACTGTCGATGTTTACCATCTATTAAACCATAACAATACCATAACGTATTCATTGAAATATTAGCTGAGATATGACAACTGTCACCAATTATTTATGGTCGTGTTAATGCTCATGGCTAATTTATGGCAGTTGTGTACTGCGAGTTGTTAGGTTAATTGATTTTGTGGGAGTTTCATAGCCAACACTACGATCCGGCTATTCATAATTACTTTATTTACATTGGATTTCAAAACGATGTACTGGCTCTTAAATGTTATCTGCTACGACATCACATTTTTTTAATGAGTTCTAGCAATTCCGCATATTTGCCACTTTGGAAACTGTAAGAAATGTTTATTGCGAAATGATATTTCCGGTGAATGATTTTGTTGGCAATCACCCTGTTCCATCGCATTACACCTGTCAATCTCTGTGCCATTGATCGGATTCACGATCCTACGGTGAGAATACACTAGGGTGGAATAATGACCTCGGGGTCATAACAGAATTCCAGTTCATTTGCTGCTTCCTCGTCGAAAGGTCTGGAGGTGACCTCGACCTACCCTAGGGTTGAACCAGAGCTCACCAACTTGTCCAGTTCCGATGGTGAAATGGGTATCTATTCTTCAGTTACAGGTATTCTAACTTCTTCTTATGCTCCCAAATCTTACAGTTCTTATGCGGATTGTGATTCTCAGTTGGTTTGTTTAATAGTTTTAAGTATACTGTCATTCATTCCAGAGTTTCCGATTTATGAGTCGAGGGCTTCCTTTAATAAGCCACGCTCTCGTAGTTTTTATGCATTTCTCATGAAGTCTGTGGTATGACTGTAGATTGGATCACTCCTCGCTTTGGATTCTACCAATTTCTCCAGGTACTTCTTGCTCGGAATACCATAGCTTGATTTGTTTCTTATTTATAACACTGAGGGCAGGGTTTTTGTTTTTTTTTCTTCTTTTCTAACAGTTGCTTCGAATGGCTGGCAGGTATGATATAATTACTTCCCTACCTAATTCGGGTCGCTTGAGCTAGAACCGTTTTTTTTGTCTGCAATGGAATTCTAAACTCGGCATCCACTTACAGGTACTCCTAATGTTGACGGGTCTGAATCCTCAGGTTTTACTTCAAGGGAGTTTCATTAGTTAATTGGGATTTACTACTGATTAACCAGATTTTTTGGGATCTGATATCACAGTTGTTACTGTTTACTTATCATTAGAGTGAGAATCTAGCCGAGGGTTACGACTTAGGGTTTTCTAGAATGAACTTCAGTCTCAGGGTTTCGGTCTTATAATTAACATTTTTGTATGTAAATTTCTACACCTGTGACTGACCGGGGTCTGCGCACCCGCTCTATTTTCTTATCTTATTTCGTTATTCTAACCCTCGACAGAGGGGTTTTGTTTTTTTTTTTTAACAAAACATCTATGTCTTTCATTATACCATTTTTTTTATACAAATTTATTATACGGATGGAATTGCAATGCGTATGTTTCATGTGGTTTTGAGGCAGCAAGTTTTAATTTCAGTCTCTTGTACTGATAATTGAAATTTGATATGGTGTATTTATGAAACCCCTGTTGCGTTTGATATATCGATGAATTTGTATATATATATTTCACCGTCTTTCTTGAAGGCGGACCTTTCGGGGTTTCACCTCAATGTCTCCTGCATGAACTTCTTATGAAAATTCCTACATCGCGAGGGTTTTATTCGTTCGTCCTCTTGTTTGTTGTCATGATTTTGTTACTGTATTTTCTCAGACGCTCATGTATTTTGCATCTTCTAGTACACTGACCCTATTGGGTGTCGTTCCTGTTTTCTTTTGTTAACACTAGGCTACAGGGTGACCGGACCACCATTTTCGTCCGTGTATTATCATAAATAAGAGGCGACTTACCCAGAAGCTGGAAATCTGGGCTTCCCAGCATTATGGGTTAACGACTCTCTTACACAGTACTATGGAACCTTGTCTCTTTAAGGGAAATCTACTCTACTTTTCAGGCCAGTAAGAAATGAAGTTTCACTAAATACTACTGCTTATTGTATTACTCTATTCTTTTGTCTACTTCCTTCCTAAGAGAAATTTAGTTCTTCTTTCTAAGAAATCTGTATTCATTTTTTTTTATTTATACAGAAGACAGCGTTACCTATCCTGTTTCTACTGCTGTTGACGTAGAGTATTGAAATAAAAATAAACTATTATACTTTCGCAAATATTACCTTGTTTTTTCACAGGAAGAAAAGATCTACTTACTAAGGCAGTTTAAATATAACATAAGTAGTCTTTCTTCTACACTTCCTTCTTAAAAAGAAAATAAACAAAGTACTGTTGTGTTTACTCATCTGAGCTTATTCCAGCGGATGGTAATTGTTGCCTCCCTTCCACGAGTTTGGGCAATTACGTCCCACAACTCTCCCCTGTGCTTCAATCTGGACCTTGTTGAACACAGTTTTTTTTTTTTGGAGGAGAAACTCGGGACAATCCGGTCCAATTCTCTGACTCCAGTGAAAAACAGAAATCCTAGGGAGAACTTGGGACAATCCGGTCCAATCTCCAACCCAGAGAGCAGTCTGTTCTGAAAATTCCTTTTCTAGAATAACAGAGTTCCTTTTTCCTCCCACAGACAGAACCCCAAACTCTCCTTGGAATTCCTTACTTATTCCAGAGTTTCTTTGGGTAGCTGTGGAAACTGTTTTTCTGTTCAACTGACTCCAAATCTTGATTTACTTTTACCATCAATTTTACTCATGAAACTAATTTCACAAGAAATCTTTATTCAATATCAAAAATTGATTTTGTTCAAATATTCTAATTTAAATAAAACAACAGTCATAATTAATCCACAATTAATAAGAGTCTAACCATTTGTGAGCAGCTAAGACAGTGGTTACAGTTTTCCCCCTCTGGAAGAGAACACCGTCCTCGGTGTTCTTATTCTAATTCAACAAAAAGCTTAGGATAAGCTTCACGGACAAAACTCGCATCTTCCCAGGTGGCCTCCTCCGGTCCAAAGTGCTTCCATTGCACTTTAACCTGGGCGATGGCTCGTTTCTGGAGCATGATTTCCCTCCAGTCGATTATACTATGTGGCTCGAGTAGAAATTCTCCGTCTGGTTCTACCTGCACACAGTAGACTTATGTTAATTATATAAGTCTTTAATATCGTATTATTATTTTAATAATTATGCTCACCCACTACCTGTATGTTCTGTCAATGGATTATGTGTCTTGGATCATGAATATATCGTTTTAATAACGATACATGAAAGACATTATGCACCCGAATATGACTAGGAAGAGCTAAGTGATATGCTACCGGTCCTACCCTTTCCAATATCTGGAAAGGACCACAAAACCGGGGTGCTAATTTTGCACAAGATGCCCATCTTAATGTATTCTTCTTTGGTTTAATTCTGACATACACATGATCTCCAACTTCATATTCACGGTATGACCTTTTTTTATCTGCATACACTTTCTGCCTGTCCTGTGCTGCCTTCAAATTCTGTTGAATTTTCTTCACTTCTGCTTCCATCTCTGCTAGCATGTCTGTCCTAACATGCGTTTAGTCTCAGGGCTGCTCCAATTAATGGGAGTTATGCATTGCCGCCCATATAGCGCTTCAAATGGGCTCATTTTTAACGATTCTTGGTAACCGTTGTTATAGGCAAACTCTATCAAGTGTAGATATTCCTCCCATTTAACTGGTTGCTGCATGACATACATCCTCAGCATGTCTTCTAGTATTTGATTTACCCGTTCAGTTTGTCCATCTGTTTTTGGGTGGTCCGCAGTACTAAAATTTACTTGAGTTCCTAATCCTGTAAATAACGCTTTCCAAAAAGCTGATGTGAATTTTACATCTTTGTCCGAGATAACGGTCTTAGGAATGCCATGCAGTCTGAAGATCTCACGCATAAATAAATCTGCTATCTGCACTGTCTTATACGTGGAATGGACAGGTATAAAATGTGCAGACTTACTTACGCGATCCACAACTACCATTATAGAATCATTGCCTCGTTTTGATTTTCGTAACCCAGTAATAAAATCTAGTGAGATCACCTCCCATTTCCATTCTGGAATGGGTATAGGCTGCATTAATCTGGCCGGGTGCCGATGTTCTACTTTTACCTGCTAGCACTCTAAACACTTGTTTAGATAGTTTGCTATTTCCTTCCTCATGCCCGGCCAACAATAATCCTTTCTTATGGCTGTCAGCATCTTTTGATACCCTGGGTGTCCAGCATAATTGCTTCTATGATATTCATCTAGTACCATAGTCTTTAATTCCACACTGTTTGGGATGACTATCCTTTTCTTAAAAATCAGCAACCCATCCCGGTTAATCTCATAATCCCCTTGCCTACCCTGCTCTTCAGATTGTTGGGTTTGTTACCACAAGAATCTATATTCAAGATCTTTGTCTGCTTCTTTTCTGATTTGATCTAGAGATCTGGGTTCAACTTTGTTAACATATAATTCATAAATGTTGTGCAGTTTTCTGCTCAATGCATCCGCAACCTTGTTCTCTTTTCCTTTTACATGTTGTAGATCAATGTCAAACTCACTCAAGAAGGCATTCCACCTTGCTTGTCGGGATTTTAAGTCAGCTTGTTTAAAATAGCTGGTTAGACTACTATGATCAGTCTTCAATACAAATCTCTTCCCAAGTAAGTAATGTCTCCATACTCGGAGAGCGTGCACAACTACAGTCAGTTCTAAAGCATAAGCTGAATATCGTTGCTCGTGATCTTTTAATTTACGAGATTCATATGCGATTACCTTCCCTTCTTGTGATAAAACTGCCCCAACACCTTCCTTGCATGCATCCGTACAAACCTCGAATTCCTTATTCGGATCTGCTACACTTAACGCAGGTGCTGATGTCAAATATTGCTTCAATCTTTCAAAACTATCCTGACATTCTTTTGTCCATTTAAAAATTTTCCCCTTCTTTTGCAAGGAGGTAATAGGGTAGGCTATTTTTGAAAATCCTTTTATAAATCGCCGGTAATAGCCAGTGAGGCCCATAAAAGATCATATATCTGGCACATTCTATGGCACCTTCCATTCCATAATAGTTTTGATTTTCTCCGGGTCTACTGCTATACCTTTTTCAGATATCACATGTCCAAGATACTGTATTTATTCTTTGAATAAATCGCATTTACTGAATTTCGCATATAGCTGGTGCTTCCTTAGCATCTCTAGTACCATTCGCATATGTTCCTTGTGTTCTTCCGCATTCTTAGAATAAATCAGTTTTTCATCAATGAAGATTAACACAAATTTATCCAAGTAAGCATGGAAGATACTATGCATTAGTCTCATGAAGGTGGCTGGTGCATTAGTTAGCCCAAAAGGTAATACCACGAATTCGTAGTGGCCATATCTTGTGCGAAAAGCAGTTTTGTGAATATCTTCGTCTTTAATTCTGATCTGGTGATAACCAGATCTCAAATCAATTTTTGAGAATACAGTAGCTCCCCTTACCTGATCAAACAGGTCATCAATACGGGGTAAGGAATACCAGTTCTTAACAGTCAGCTTATTTAACTGTCGGTAATCCTTGCACATGCGCATGGTTCCATCCTTCTTTTTAACGAACAGTAAAGGTGCTCCCCAGGGTGACACACTGGGTCGTATATACCCCTTATCTAATAATTCCTGAAGCTGCATTTTCAACTCAGTCAATTCTGGCACACTCATGTGATAGGGAGTCCGTGAAATTGGTGAGGCTCCTGGTAGCAATTCTATTGTAAAATCAATATCTCTTATAGGCGATAATCCTGGTATTTCATCAGGAAATATATCCTTGAATTCCTGTACTACAGGCATATTTTCTAACATGGCAGCTTTATCCTTAGACTCGGATAGTCCAACCTGTATAGCATACAGTTGGCATCCCTTTCTTATACATTTTCCCATTTGGGAAGCTATGATTGGGCGCAGATGTACAGGCTTCTTTATGCCTTGAATTTCTTAGCGATTACCATTCTGATCTTTGTAGTAAAATATCTTTTCCTTGCAATCTATGAGGGTCCAATGCTTCTCCAACCAATCCATACCTAGCAACACATCATAGGATCCCAAGGGCAGAATATTTAAATCTACCCTTAATTGTTGTCCGCTGATTTGAAGTGCACAATCTGGTATTTTGGCACTAACTTTTTTTTTAGCTCCAGTGGCTAACTGAACCAACCAGGTATTTTTAAACTTTTGACTTGGCAATTTACAGATCTCTACTAATTTAGGACTTATATAACTTAAACTTGCTCTCGGATCTACCAAAACAGAAACATTTTGGGTTAACAATTTACCTTCTAACTCAATCATGGTAGGTTGGAAATCAACTTGTCGGTCTTCCAACGCTGCATTAATTATGGGTATGCTTTGTGAAACATCTCCCACTGTAGAGGCCTCCTGTAAATTGGTTACTGCTTCAGTTTTACCCCGTTGTGGGCAATCTCGGTAGTAGTGTGCTGCTCCACAACCCCAACACTACAGAGGTGTTCTCTGATTTTGAGGTTGCTCAGGTTTATTAGAAGCCTCAACAGTTTTGTCTTCCCCAGGCCATCTTATCCTCTGATGGTTCCTACCGAACTGCCTATTAACTAAGTTCCTGGCTAAGCTTCTGAAATTACTGATTTTGCCTCTTTTGAAACCAGCACTGTTTCGATTTTCTTTCCTTGATTGCCACCCTTTTCCCTGGTCTACTTTAGTTTTCTCTTGTTGATAACACAGCCTCGCCTTTCTAATGGCCTCATCCATTGTCTTAGGATTTACAAACTCGATTTTCTCCTTCATATGGGTGAGTAAACTGCTCAGAAATCTTTGGACTTTGGCTTTCTCATCTCTTAAGTATGGTACATAGCGCAGTAACGATGTAAACTTAGTGATAAACTCATCCATGGTCAATTTTCCTAGTCTCAAATCATGGAATTCTCGAGCCTTTTCATCATAAAAATGCTCAGTCAAGTACTTGTCTTTGAAGCACTGTTGAAAATTATCCCAGGTCACATCCTGATCCTCTATTCCCTGCACGTTCTTCACTTCTTCCCACCATAAGGTGGCTTTATCCTTTAACTGGTAGATGGCTAGCTGTGCCTTAAGATCATTGTCATAATCATACACCTGAAAGGACTTGTTCATATTAATCAACCATGCCTCTGCCACTTCCTCCTTTTCTCCATTGAACGTAGGTGGCTTTATCTTTCTGAATTCTCTGTGCAATTTCACCTTCTACTTTTTGTTTGCCTTCTGTTCGGTTTCATTTTCAGATTCGGCCTCATTAAAATTTCTATTTGGATTACTTCACCGTGACGCACTTCTTTCTCTTCAGCCTGCCTCTTGTTCATCTATTTGTTGTTCATTCCCTTCCTGGAACTCTCTGTCAGCACTGGGCTTCTCAATCCTTTGATTTTTCTTATCGGAGAGGCTTTTTAAGATCCTCTCCTGCTCCTGCATCATTCTTGCATTTTCCCTTCGTACTCTTTCCATTTCTTCCTGCAGTTGTTGCACTGTGGTTAATAAAATGCGAGTCTGATGCTGCTGTTCCTCAATCATCCTATTAGACCGTTGATGTTGTTCTATCCCCAACTGAACCCACATCTCGGGGTTCCCCTCTGGTGGAGGTTGAATCTCTCCGGCATTTCACGGTGGCGGTTGTAAAGGTGTTCGTCTCATTTGTATCTCCATCTATCTATACTGTGCATGAATAACATACAACCTTAACGTCAGTTGACCCATTAGGGTCCCAGCATTGTAACGTTGGCTCTGATACCACTTGTAACATTCATAAGTTATATAATAAAATTACCACATAAAAAAAAATTACTGTCGATGTTTACCATCTATTAAACCATAACAATACCATAACGTATTCATTGAAATATTATCTGAGATATGACAATTGTCACCAATTATTTATGGTCCTGTTAATGCTCATGGCTAATTTATGGCAGTTGTGTACTGCGAGTTGTTAGGTTAATTGATTTTGTGGGAGTTTCATAGCCAACACTATGATCTGGCTATTCACAATTACTTTATTTACATTGGATTTCAAAACGATGTACCCGGCTCTTAAATGTTATCTGCCACGGCATCACATTTTTTTAATGAGTCCTCGCAATTCCGCATATTTGCAACTTTGGAAACTGTAAGAAATGTTTATTACACAATGATATTTCCAGTGAATGATTTTGTTGGCAATGACCCTGTTCCATCGCATTACACCTGTCAATCTCTGCGCCATTGATCGGATTCATGATCCTACGATGAGAATACACTAGGGTGGAATAATGACCTCGGGGTCATAACTGAATTCCATTTCAGTTGCAGCTTCCTTGTCGAAAGGTCTGGAGGTGACCTCGGCCTACCCTAGGGTTGAACCAGAGCTCACCAACTTGTCCAGTGTCGATGGTGAAATGGGTATCTATTCTTCAGTTACGGGTATTCTAACTTCTTCTTATGCTCCCAAATCTTACAGTTCTTATGCGGATTGTGATTCTCAGTTGGTTTGTTTAATATTTTTGGGTATACTGTCATTCATTCCAGAGTTTTCGATTTATCAGTCGAGGGCTTCCTTTGATAATCCATGCTCTCGTAGTTGTTATGCTTTTCTCATGAAGTCTGTGGTATGACTGTAGATTGGATCACTCCTCGCTCTGGATTCTACCAATTTCTCCAGGTACCTCTTGCTCGGAATACCGTAGCTTGATTTCTTTCTTATTTATAACACTGAGGGCAGGGTTTTTGTTTTTTTTTCTTCTTTTCTAACAGTTGCTCCGAATGGCTGGCAGGCATGCTATAATTACTTCCCTACCTAATTCGGGTCGCTTGAGCTAGAACCATTTTTTTTGTCTGCAATGGAATTCTAAACTCGGCATCCACTTATAGGTACTCTTAATGTTGACGGGTCTGAATCCTCAGGTTTTACTTCAGGGGAGTTTCCTTAGTTAATTGGGATTTACTACTGGTTAACCAGATTTTTTGGGATCTGATATCATAGTTGTTACTGTTTACTTATCATTAGAGTGAGAATCTAGCCGAGGGTTACGGCTTAGGGTTTTCTGGAATGAACTTCAGTCTCAGGGTTTCGGTCTTATAATTAACATTTTTGTATGTAAATTTCTACAGTTGTGACTGACCGGGGTCTGCGCACCCGCTCTATGTTCTTATCTTATTTTGTTATTCTAACCCTCGATAGAGGGGTTTTGTTTTTTTTTTGACAAGACATCTTTGTCTTTCGTTATACCATTTTTTTTATACAAATTTATTATACGGATGGAATTGCAATGCGTATGTTTCATGTGGTTTTGAGGCAACAAGTTTTAATTTCCGTCTCCTATACTGATAATTGAAATTTGATATGGTGTATTTATGAAACCCCTGTTGCGTTTGATATATCGATGAATTTGTATATATATATTTCACCGTCTTTCTTGAAGGCGGACCTTTCAAGGTTTCACCTCAATGTCTCCTGCATGAACTTCTTATGAAAATTCCTACATCGCGAGGGTTTTATTCGTTAGTCCTCTTGTTTGTTGTCATGATTTTGTTACTGTATTTTCTCAGATGCTCATGTATTTTGCATCTGCTAGTATACTGACCCTATTGGGTGCCGTTCCTGTTTTCTTTTGTTAACACTAGGCTACAGGGTGACCGGACCACCATTTTCTTCCGTGTATTATCATAGATAAGAGGCGACTTACCCAGAAGCTAGAAATCTGGGCTTCCCAGCATTATGGGTTAACGACTCTCTTACACAGTACTATGGAACCTTGTCTCTTTAAGGGAAATCTACTCTACTTTTCAGGCCAGTAAGAAATGAAGTTTCACTAAATACTACTGCTTATCGTATTACTCTATTCTTTTGTCTACTTCCTTCCTGCAAGAAATTTAGTTCTTCTTTCTAAGAAATCTGTATTCAATTTTTTTTATTTATACAAAAGATAGCGTTACCTATCTTGTTTCTACTGTTGTTGACGTAGAGTATTAAAATAAAAATAAACTGTTATACTTTCGCAAATTTTACCTTTTTTTTTCACAAGAAGAAAAGATCTACTTACTAAGGCAGTTTAAATATAACAAAAGTAGTCTTTCTTCTACACCTCCTTCTTAAAAAGAAAATAAACAAAGTATTGATGTGTTTACTCATCTGAGCTTATTCTAGCGGATGGTAATTGTTGCCTCCCTTCCACGAGTTTGGGCAATTACATCCCACAACTCTCCCCCGTGCTTCAATCTGGACCTTGTTGAACACAGTTTTTTTTCTGCAGGAGAAACTCGGGGCAATCTGGTCCAATTCTCTGACTCTAGTGAAAAACAGAAATCCTGGGGAGAACTTGGGACAATCCGGTCCAATATCCAACCCAGAGAGCAGTATGTTCTGAAAATTCCTTTTCCAGAATAACAGAGTTCCTTTTTCCTCCCACAGACAGAACCCCAAACTCTCCTTGGAATTCCTTACTTATTCTAGAGTTTCTTTGGGTAACTGTGGAAACAGTTTTTCTGTTCAACTCACTCCAAATCTTGATTTACTTTTACCATCAATTTTACTCATGAAACTAATTTCACAAGAAATCTTTATTCAATATCAAAATTTGATTTTGTTCAAATATTCTAATTGAAATAAAACAATAGTCATAATTAATCCACAATTAATAAGAGTCTAACCATTTGTCAGCAGCTAAGACAGTGGTTACAAAAAGGTTGTTAAAAGCATTATTTGAATTGGAATCAAAGTAAGTCATAAAGTCCTGTAATACTATGTTAAATGTTAGGTATACTTTTGATTGTAGATAACTATATATATGTAATATATGTTTAATAATTTCATTAGTTCTTTATGAAAAGTGTGAGTAGTCAAAAGTTTTAGAATGCAGTGTTGAAAAGAAAGAAAAAGAGTGGATGCATATATCATTATCATATTTTTAGTGATCTTCCCTTGAAATAGAATATGGAAAGAAAATGTCATTCTTTAGGTAGAAATTTAAATATTTTGTTAAAAATGTTGAGATAAGAGTAGTTAGTATTGAACTTTGATGTTTAGTGTAAAAACTTTATGGTGTTCTAATATTTGTATTGTTATTTAATTTATGTTTATATAAATTAAGAGTGTATATTTTTAAATCTTTAAAAAAATGATACAAATATGTAATATTTTAGTTTTAATTTGGCATGTATTCAATTATAATATGTAAATATGCTAGAATATAAGAGTAGTTAGTATTGAACTTTGAAGTTTACTGTAAAAACTTTATGGTGTTCTAATATTTGTATTGTTATTTAATTTATGTTTATATAAATTAAGAGTTTATATTTTTAAATCTTTAAAAAGATGGTACAAATATGTAATATCTTAGTTTTAATCTTGCATGTATTCAATGTAAATATTGTAAATATGCTAGAATATATTTATAATGTGGAGTTCAAAGTTAAGTACTCACTAATGAATGGTTAGGCTTATATGATGTAAAAACATATATAAAAATTACTTTTTATATTTTCTATGGTAGAATCACGTAAATATTAATGTATTATATACTAAAATCCTCCAAGGTGGCTACTTAGAATATGAGAGGGGCTATGATTCCACTAGAGGAGAATAAAAGGGAGAGTGCAAATTGTGTGCACTTTTGGAAAGTAAATTCCCAATTCCCAATTGTCATCCTTAGAACTTATTCATATTTCTATCATGTACTTTAGATAAATTCATTCACCTTCTTTGACTAATTAAAACCAATCATTGAATGCATGTAAGAGGTTGATGGGAAAGCCTTTTCATGTAGTTATGGGAGTGTGGGTTGACAACCATTATTGTGGTAAATGTAAGAGTCGTACGTTCCTTAATAAAAAGGTAATGTCAACTATATTTTCACTAATATTCTCTTCTCCCAAGTTCACTCTCTATAATGTTCATGTTGTGCGCTTATTTTTCGATCCATGATAAATATGCAAATTGTGTAATAAACAACATTAATAGAAAATCACATTTTTTTTTGTAAAAGGGTAAGGTTATAGGTGAGCATAGAGGCTAGGCAAGTCAGAAAACCTTCACCCATTAGGAATTTATTGATCTTTGAATGCTTGAGATCCAAGTATTGTTTTGGTAGTTCATTCTCAAAAGGCACACAATAGATTGAACACTTTATCCATACACTAAAGATTATTGTAAGAGGAGGGTACTGAAAGAGACCACGGAGTAAAGAAATGGTATGCCTTCCTTGTGTTTTGTGGAGTAGTAAAAGAGAGATCCTTGGCTATTGATGGTTATCTAAAATGCTTGTAATGCTATATAATGAGAATATTATCTAAGCATGAGAGACAATTTGTTTGGTTGAAAAAGAAAACCATGTAGCGTGTTTCCTTTTACACTATAGGCCTCATCGCTTGACTTAGGGAGTGGTATTTGTGGAAAATACCTACAACTTGGTGGAAAATTGTTCTTATAAAAATAATTTATATGACCATATTCAATTAAAAGATAATTTTCTCTACTTTCATCTATTAATATGCAAATTTTATGTTTAGTTCATACTACAAAATCAATTTATATTTCATATTTTGTATTATTATGCTTGTTATTTGTACTACATTTTAATATTTCACGCTTCACATGCATTTTATTAAATGTGTGTCCCTTTTATGAGGCTTAATTAGTTTTTATTATGGTGATTTAGTATATAGGGGTTGAAACCTAAAAGTTCTGTGTCATGGATACTTATCTCGTGTGTGAAATTGTAATTCCACATCACATGATAGTTTGTATGACTTAACCAAGTTGGGAAGACTTACTTGGCTCAGTAAACTTGTGTTGGGGGTCAAAATTGAAGCATGTAGAGTTCACTCTAAGTTGTAGAGGGTCCAATTGTATTTTATTTTGATTTATAATTGTTTAACCTAATTGTTTGAGTTAAAATTAGTTTAACTAGTTCTAACTGATATATGAGTTAGTGAGAGGTCCAGTGAATTAAATATGATTTAATTCACATGAAGTGATCAATCATATAACTGATAATTCACTCTAAATAGATGTTGCACGTCAGTTCTAAGGAATGACCAATTGAGACTGGAGTTAAAGGGAAGTATAATATGAGTTGCCTAATTAGAAAATTGTACAGGTCATGCATCAAGTCATTAGGACAGATTGGATGTATTGCACAATAAATTAGTTGGAATTTCCTAATTAATAGGGGCTCCATTACCTCAATAATGTGTGAGAAAGTATGGTCAGACAAGTGCAAGTAATTGGTTAAGTATTAGACCAAACTTTCCACGATCAATGTGAGAGAGTCAAAGATTATTAGTGAAGAGAGCTCTCAAGCCTAAGAGAAGCATTGTATTGTTTCATGTTCTTGAATTTATGAAATATAAAAATAGTGGGGTTTTTAGCTGAGGCTTTCCCCAGATACATATTTATGTTATGAGATTGAAATTATTTCTCTTTCTTATTCATGTCATTGTGTGATCGTAATTGGTTTCTGCAATTTGTAGAATAGATTCAAGTATTTCATTTTAGCTTTTTACAAGATCATTTGAATCTATGAGGATTTTCCACAATGGATTTTCTTATCATAATCCCTTACCATGATCTTAAAATTCATGTAAGAAGGGAGAAACATTTTTTTCAATCGACTCCAATCAAAGGAAATGACATGTTTTCTTGGAATGGGTTTCGTGGGAACAAGATAAATTCCCCCTTGTCTCGTAGAATAAGATGAAACAAGAAGAATATGAGTGGAATGAATTTCTCACTCTACGGGAAAGGTAAAATCAATGAAGGTATAATCGAGTCAACCATTTCCTCAAATAATTTTTTTTCATGAACGGTCTCATGAGATTCACATTCAGAGAGTGGGATTGATTAGATTCGGATTTTGATCAATGACTTAATGAATTAGTGGAGGATTTGGAGAAAGCTTTTGATAACCAACCAAAAGATGAGGTTGAGAAGCTGTAAGGTTTTCCAAAAATTTTGAGGCTTCATCCATATAAGGATAAAGGAGAATAGGATGATTCCCTTCACATAACCTAAGGGAAACTTAAATTTACCCTTTTCCCCGTGAGCCTTACCATCACTAGTTGAAGGTTTATCACCAACATGATCTCCAAAGGTTGATGGAAAAGGTTGATTTGAGCTTGTGGACCACACGTCCAATACCTTGGGAATACCATGACAATATCTAAGAGGGCGATCACCCTTACATAACTTGCAAGGTAATTTCACTTTGCATAGTTGATTCGAAGGTTTCTCCATATTATCTGCATCGTTATCAATGGTTTCTTGGTTTCCCCTACTTATTTTGCATCTTCTTCTTCATCCTTTTCTTCTTCTTATCCACCTAGTTACTAAATTTGAGGCTTTCATCAGATGAAGAGGAAGAAGACAGAAAAAGTGAAGAAGAGAAATGGTCAATACTAGGATCAACTTGGGGTTGGTTTTTTTTCGGGTGGAGGACTACTTGGTTAAGAATAAATTTGGAAATTCGGAACCAAAGAGGTTGAAAATAACCAAACTGGAAAACCAATGGTAAATCTAGAAAGGGACAACATTTCCATATAGGGAGCACCAATATTTCCAAAAGAAGGAAAATGACTAGGATTCCCGTTAGAGGGGGTTCCTTGATTGGTGGATGTTGGGTACCGGATTTGTATACTTTCCTCTCCCATTTTACCCTATCTTTATATCTCTTTCTACCATTATTATTATTAAACGCATGAGGTAAACCCTTTTTCCTATATTTCATGGGATATTTGATTAACAAAGTATTTGTCATGGAGGTTTTACTTTTTTACATATTAACTCTAATGTTTCTTCAGATTTGGCTAAAACAGGAACATTGCGGCTGCAAGTTGAGGCACAGCCCATCATCTCCAGTGTTTTCCTTATTTGTTGTTACAACGTAACAGAATTGTTTATATCAGTGCTACTTTAGGCCTTTTCATGGTTTCTTGTTGGCCAACTAGGTTGCCATTGTAACAAGATGTATTTTTGTAACTATGGAGTTGCTAAGAGGAATTAGGAGTTTCAGGACAATTGTATAAAGAGGCCTGTGGGCTGTGAATCGGGGTTAAGCCCTTTGACATACAGATCTTGTAATGAATATCTTTTATCATTAATTGAATGCACAATAGCTTGATGTTTCTCCTGTAATTCGTGAGTTTACCACAACCCTGATCAGAGAGTTGGGCCCACTCTTCTGATTAGGTGCTGTATTTTCCTTTTTTTCCTTGTAGTGTTGTGTTTTAGTGTGATTTATTTACTGCTATTATAGTTAGGTTTAATTGTTTTGGATGCCCTTTAATTTTTGTAGTTCATTTCATTGTTGTTACAATGATCTGTGTTATAGATTAAACCCATGATCTACAACAGACCATGTGCCTGTATCTACATATAATTTTCCATTACTCTTGAAATAACTAGCGCCCTCGGGTTGATAATTTATGTGGAGAAAGGGGTTGAATTCTGTTCATATCCGGACACCAACATTTTGGCACCATTGTCGGTGAAGGATAACAAGTGAAAGAACAGGATCTGTAATATATCTTAGGGTCGATCTATCGTCTTGAGGAGGGAATTTATTGCCCAACTTCAAGTCCTGAGCATAAGTGCTTTATGTTTTATTTTTTGTTTTATTTCTTTCCTATTTTTTTATTTTTTTTTTCTGTAGAATTGATCTTTTGTCTTCAGGGGGGCATTTATTACCCTGCTCTAAGACCTGAGCATAGCATTTTGTCTTATTTTTTCTTTTTTCTTTCTTTCTGCTTTGTTCTGTTTTTTTCCCTCCTTAAAAATTAGTCCCTCGTCTTGGGGAAGGTATTTTGTAACCCTGCCCTAAGTCCTGGGTGTAGTTCCAGTTTTTCCGCTTTTACTTCCTGTTGTTTTCTTTTAGGGGCCAACTTCTTATCCTAGGGAAGGTATGTTATTACTCTGCTTCAGGTCCTGAATTTTATTTTTCTTTTTCTTTTTATTTTTTATTTTTTCTGTTTGAATCCCCTCTCTCGTCCCGGGGAGGAAGTTATCTGTCCTACTTCGGGTCCTGACCGATTTTTTATTCCTTTTGATGTACCCTCCTCACAATTTGTATGAACAACGATCTGAATAAGAGGGGCAGAGGAAGACCCCCAAAGAAGGGGAAGGATCTAGGAAGGAAGACATACATTCAGGAAATTATTGAAAAATCTAGATCTGAGTCATGGTCCCGTGTTGCTGTTAGGGTTAGAATCCTGACGAAGTCTGAAGTGTAGTCTATGGAGCAACCATTACTATCCATAGTACCAGATGGTGTTATTTCTACAACAGAATATTTAACGAATAGGATATCAGTGGAGGAGGCATCCTTATCAGTAGTAGAAGGGGAAGAAGTGGCAAGTAGGGGATTAGAAGAACTGAGTGGTTCTAACTGGGAAGAAGAACCTTAAAAACGGTTTTCAGCCCCAAGAGACCAAGGCAGCATTGTAAAAATTCTTGTTGCTGAACCAAATGATTCTGATCTAGTAAAGGAATTTTTGAAAGATTTTGAGTCACCAAGGGACCAAGGTAGCGTGGTGCAACCTTCTATGGTTGAGTCACTCTAGATACTAGCTGCGGAATCAGTCGAGATTCCAAGTGATTATTGTAGGGTATTTATGGCACCTGTAAGTTCCTCCATTGATTTTCCCATAGGAAATGTCACAGGTGATTCACCAATGAGACCCATCCCTTTAACAACCCTGCCTAGTTTTCATGGGCTCTCTTCTGAAGACCCTGACGATCCTTTTTGAGTTTAATATTTTTTCCACAGATATGACTATTTTGTTGATGCCTAGAAATTGAAGATATTTCCTACTACCCTAAATGGGACAGCCCTGAGATGGTTTATGGGTCTAGGAGGGAGTACGATTACCTCATGGGAAGGAATGAAAGAAGCTTTCTTGGAGAAGTACCAAGATTATTCTAAGTACCATGACATTAAGGAAGAAACATTTAAATTTGCACAGAAAGGGGATGAAAATATGGAGGAATGTGTAGAACGGTTTAAATACATATTGCAGAGGTCTGGACATAGTGACCTAGACAAAGACATTCTGAAGATCATTCTTCTTTAAGCACTTAGGGGAGACTCTGCAACTTCTGAATATAGTGGGAAAAGGGGATATTTCGAAATAAATATTTGAAACTATCTGTGATTACTATATCAAGTGTTCACGAGGAGCTACAAGGAGTGGGTAGGGGATTTGGTCATCAAATACTTCCGGTGGAGGGGTCACAAAAGTAGAAATTGGAAATCTATTGGACAATATAAAAACTGATATTCTGAGCACACTATCAGCCTAGATGGACACTCTACAAGAAAAACAGAAGCAGATGGAGTTATAAAAAACCATGGTTGTATTCTTCCCTCAATGCAGAAA
This sequence comes from Pinus albicaulis, assembly GCA_034641835.2. Lineage (NCBI taxonomy): Eukaryota > Viridiplantae > Streptophyta > Pinopsida > Pinales > Pinaceae > Pinus > Pinus albicaulis. The sequence continues at coordinate 19,302 of JAXQQM020079898.1, forward strand.
GAAGATCCCTTTGAAAGAATGCCCGCTGAACACGGTGGAAGCCTACGCAATCTATGAATAGGCTCACGTGACCAGTTTGTGTCCTTCCTTGCCTGGGCTGAAAGTAGTTTTCCAAGGAGCAAGTGAAGAAATCATGGTGGACCAGTTGTACTTCATGGGGAAAAATAAACCATGGCAACCTCGACCACCAGCTATGAATTTAGGTATGTTTTTGGACCCATCTTAGTACTTTAACAATTTCAATACGGGTCCCCAATCTACACCATTTTCAACGATGTGGTCTCAATATCAGTATCCCCCTTGGAAACAATGGGTTCCTCAAGCCAGTTTGAATCCTCTATGGAATTAGACCTAGTGGGCACCCTCTCCTACTGGACATTTTCCTCAAACTATGCCTCAACAGCAACTTCAGTTGCCTTCCAACTTACCCCTAGGAAACCCAACCATTAGACCCCAGCTTCCTATCCGTCCTAACCCGAATCTAAACAATAAAGGGGTCTAAAAAATAGATACTCTGAACCTTCCATCCTATAGAATTTCTACCGTGGGGCTCAATGAAATAAATCTACAGTCTGGTCGAGTAGTAAATGCAGCTACTTCACCCATTATTACAGAAGAATTTGATAGTGAAGACACAGTACCAGAATAAAGAACAGTGAGGGAGAATTCTGATCAAAACATAATAAATCAAACACCTCCCCAAGCTGTTCCTAATGAAGGTCATCTAACTTCTCCTCCATACACTGAAAGATTGACCTTGAGTAAGCCAAACCCTCAAGCAGAATTTGACTTCCTAGGGGAACTACAAAATCTCTTTGTTAAAATACCCCTGTTACAAGCTATGAGGGATGTACCTATATACGCAAAAACTCTGAAAGAATATTGCTCAAAGAAACCAGGGAGGAAACCTAAGGATCCATTAACCATTCATGTAGTGGGAAAACTATTTGATATCATGTTAGTAAAAATCATGCTCGTAAAATACGAAGACCCTGGGAACCCGATTCTAACAGTACAGATTAATGGGGTGGAAATCCCAAAAATGTTGGTGGATTTGGGAGCAGCCATTAACATTATTACTTCTAAAATAATGAACACATTAGGACTTGAAAAAATTAAACCAACCCCTACTATCCTGGAACTTGCAGACAAATCCACAATTGAACTAGTAGGGAAATAAGAGGATGTGATCATTTCAGTAGACTCATGGCATTACCCTATGGACCTACTTATATGGCAGACTTGAACTTCAGTCATTAGGGGAGTTTTGAGCTCTAAAATGGGCCTTCTAAAGAAACTATAAAATAATGGTGGAAATAATAAGATAAGATTAGATTACATCATCAAATTTTGGAGGGAAACATGAAAAAACTACTTTTTCAACTCGTATTTTAAACTTATCTCCCTATGGGTTTACTCAAATTTCGAGTGGGAGCACTCGTTGGATGAAGAATTTGATTCTTCATCCAAGGAGTACCCATGTTGCATACTTTTCATGGACCCTTCTACACAAAAAATGAGAAATACATGAGAAACGTGATTGCAATCACTTTTTTCATGTATTTCTCATTTTTCATGTAGCAGGTTCCATCGAAAGTATGCAACATGGGTACTCATTGGATGAGGAATTAAATTTTACATCCAACGAGTACTCCCTCTTGAAATTTTAGGAAAAACTTAGGGAGATAAGTTGAAAATATGAGTTGAAAAAGTAGTTTTATTTTTTTATTATTTTTTTACCTTTTTACCTTTTTACTCCAAAAATGGTGAATCATCCTCCATGGTTGATGTCACCAGATTGAATCTTATTGGTTCATATAAATTTTATTTTGGTTGTACATTTTTCTTAGGAATCCCATTATAGAATTCAAAATTCCCCTAATGAGGTGGCCACCCATTGATCCTAGGAAGACCCTGGCTTGCAACTGCAGATGGCTACATAGGATGCCGATCTAGGCATATGATCATATCAAATGGGATAGTTACAAAGAATCTCAAACTTTATCCTCCTACAGAACCAAGACCATATAAAAAATCATTACCCAGTCAAAAACCTCTACCCTTGGAAGAGCTTGAACCTGAAAACGAAGATGTTAGACCAGTTATCACTATTGGGCATGCCCTTCAATTTAAAACAGAAACTGAAGATGATGCCATTAATGCTTTTATTAATGATTCTAGTTATGTTTCCGATTCAACTCGACATATTCTAGAATATGCTATGAGCTATGAGACACAGGAAAACATTGAACCAAAAGATGACATTGAGGACATTCCTGTAACCTCATCCCACGATAGTACTCCAATCGAGATTGGACTGGGGAAGACACTTAATATCAACCTGAACCTGTCCGAATCTCAGACCAAACATCTTTTGAAATTCCTTCAAGATCATCAGGAAGCTTTTGCCTATGATTATACCGACATGAAGGGTATCCCTGCCAGCCTATGCACTCATCATATTTATATTAAGGAAGATTGCTTCCCTATAAGATAGCCTCAACGGAGGATGATTCCTGCTCTCAAAAACACTGTTAAAGAAGAATTGCAAAAATTATTGGATGTAAGATTCATTTATCCCATATCAGATAGCCAATGGGTATCCCCGCTAGTTATCGTTCCCAAAAAGAATGGTAAATGGCGGATCTTTGTAGATTATAGGGAACTAAATAAGGAAACACAAAAAGACCATTTTTCTTTTCCATTCATTGACCAGGTCCTAGATACCTTGGCTAGGAAGAAATTATTTTCCTTCCTAGATGAATTCAGTGGATATTACTAGATCCAGATAGCCCCGGAAGACCAGGATAAAACAAATTTTACATGCCCTTGGGGAACCTTTGCATACAAGGTCCTCCTTTTTGGTCTGTGTAATGCTCCTACTACCTTCCAGAGGGCAATAATGGGAATATTTTCTGATTTGGTCAATGATAGCATTGAAATCTATATGGATTATTTTACTCCATATGGAAACTCATCTGACAAAGGATTGGAAAATTTAGAGAAAGTACTCAAAATATGTAAACAGACCCATGTATCTCTGAGTACAGTCAAATGCCATATGATGAGGGAAGAAGGAGTAGTATTGGGACATTTGCTCTCAGCTGCTGGAATTCAATTTGATCCAGCGAAAGTAGAGGTAATATTACACATCGTGGTACCCAAAACACCCACACAGGTATGTAGCTTTGTTGGTTGTGCTGGTTATTACAGGTGCTTTATAGAAAATTTTGCTAAAATAGCACATCCATTATTTCAATTGCTAACAAAAGATGTAGAATTCTTGTGGACTGAAGATTGCGAGACATATTTCACGAAAATTAAGGGGCTGGTGTGCACGGCTCTAATCCTCCAAGGACCTGATTGGGAATTACCATTTCACAAACATATTGATGCTTCTCAGACAGCAATAGGGGCTATTTTAGGAAAACAGGTAGACAAAACACCGTATGCAATCTACTATGTCAGCAAGAACTTAATTCCTATTGAACTAAACTATACAGTGATAGAAAAATAATTCTAGATATCATTTACACTGTCAATAAGTTCTGACACTACATCACCCAGTATTTTACTATTGTCCATACTTATCACGCAGAAAACAGGTATTTGTTGAATAAACCTATTACTCCTGGCCGTATTACAATATGGTTACTATTGCTTCAAGAATTTGATATTACAATAGTAGATAAGCCAGGAAAAGATAATTTAGTAGCTGATTTCCTATCTAGAATGGATAACAATGATGAATGAACACCTATAGAAGACAGTTTTCCCGATGAACATATTTTTGCAATTTCTACTAAACCTCTGTGGTATGCAAATATTTATAACTATCTTGCTATAGGGAAAGTACCTCCTCATTTGTCACACAGGGAACAGTAGAAGATTATTCATCATAGTAATCGATATTCTTGGATGGTAGGGTACCTTTTTGATACAGGAGCAGATAAGTAGATCCGGTGTTGTGTGTCTGAAGATGATATTTATGAGGTATTGAAAGTTGCCATTGATGGTCCTTGTGGAGGGAATTTTGCGAACAAAATAACAGGCCATAAGGTGCTACAAATGGGATATTACTGGCCTTCCATTTTTCGTGATGCTCGGAATTATGTTAGGAGGTGTGATAGTTGCTAATGTATGGGGCAGCCCGATCGAGCTGATGAAATGCCTTTGCAGGCACAGGTAGTCCTTGAGCCTTTTGAGAAATGGGATATTGACTTTGTTGGACCCTTTAACTGACCCTCCTAGTAGAAAGTCCACATCTTGGTTTGTATTGATTATGTGACTAAGTGGGTGGAAGCCAAAGCTGTGGCAAAATAAATAGAACAGGAGGTCTTAGATTTTATATTTGAAGAATTTTTTTCTCATTACGGTACTCCAAGAGAGATTGTTTCAGATGGAGGGGCACAATTCACATCACACAAGATAGAAAATCTCATGCAGAAATATGGCGTCAAGAACAGAGTGACATCTCCATAACACCCCCAAGCGAATGGACAAGTCGAAAGCACAAACAAGACATTGGAAAAAATCTTGACAAAAACTTTGGCTTACCATCATTGGGATTGGGCTCAGAAGCTGTCAAAAGCTCTCTGGGCGTATAGAACAACATGGTGAAATACAACCAGGTTTTCACCATTCGAGCTGGTTTATGGGAAATACCCATTGTTTCCAATAGAAATCGAAATCAGTATGCTCAGAACAACTCTTGAAGTTGGTTTGGATCTGTCAGATGCCCAGAAACACCGACTGGCCTAGCTCAATGAACTAGATGAAATCTTTTCAATGGATGTCTAGATAACTACTGCTATTCAACAGAAGAGAATGAAATGGCATGATAAGTTTATTAAAAATAAGGTGTTTCAAAGTGGAGATTGGGCACTACTTTATGACTCCCGCTTTAAGGATTTTAAAGGAAATCTTTACACTCGTTGGATGAGACCTTACGAGGTGGATGTTGTATTTGATAATGGAACAATCAGGCTAGTCACAATTGACGATACACGTGCTTAATTTATAGTCAATGGACATCGCCTGAGATTGTACCACTGCCCAACCTCTAAGGATGCCTTTATTAAACACCTCTCTGAGAAATATAGCTTGAAGGTCATCGATGCAGAGAATTCTTCCTCTGCACCTTTTTTGTAAAAAAATAATAAAGAATAAAGAATTATGTTTTATTTTGTTGTCTTTTTGCAGGAGCTACTACTGAGGAGTAAAAATCAAATAACAATTTCCCAAAGCATCAATTTTTTCCACTCATGGCGTTGTTACTCGGTTGCTGTTACTCATGGTACTATTACTTGGTTACTGCTACTCATGGTGTTGTTACTCGGTTGCTGCTACTCATAATGTTACACCAAACGCTTCTAACCAGTGTTGTTACTCCTTGATCGATGTTGATACAAGAGATGTTTTTACTCGCACTGTTGTTACTCCAAATGCCGTTACACCAAATGTTGTTATTTGCATTGTTGTTACACCTTATGGTGCTACTCGCACTATTGTTACTCCAAACATTGTTATACTAGATGCTATTACTCGCATTGTTGTTACTTCGGATGCTGCTACTTGCATTGCTATTAATATGATGTTGTTACTTTGATGTTGTTACTCCGATGTTGTTACACCGATGTTGTTACTCCAATGATGTTACACGGATGTTGTACTCCGATGTTGTTAAACCATGTTGTTACACCGACGTTGTTACTCCAATGATATTACTCCAATGTTGTTACTCCATCCACATCATTACTGTGCCGTCATCCTACCAACCGTCACATCATCTAGGTAGGCTGTCAAGTACACCTCCATGTGACTTTTACTGATTTAATTAAATATCCCGTGTGAATATTTTAATGTCGCGGATGGAAAAAATTTAAGTTGGGGGGGTTGTCGTCATGTCAAGGACGGCGTAATAATTGCCTCATAAATTAAGTATGAAAATCCATTCATGTTACACCTTAATATTCCCATCAATATGTGGTATCATCATTTAATCATATAAGGATTCGTAAGATGTCTCGTCCACCCTATATGAACAATTAGTATTTTGTTGGATAGATAAATTGTTCTTGCTGACAAGACATATCTCCCTAGTTTCCTACGGACAACTAGCAACAAACAAACAAAAAAAAACTATTTTATGATGCAGGGGCATTAGACACTAGCCAGTAATGTAGGAGGTTTTGTCCACATGTTGTGGCTAGGAGGGTCCAAAATCATCTGAATTTGTAATATCAAGGTGTCAATACCTTAGCTTCCTGTTGCATTTAGATTAGTTAGAGTCAATAGAAGTCGAATAGTTAGTTCAATCCATCTGTCATGTTCAGTTATTCGAATAATTTAATTAAGTTTTGTTAGAAGATAGATGGTCCTCACCGAGGAACCAAAGAGACACATTGTAATGCATATAAATTTTATCCCCCGGATGTATTGAGGGGAGGATATTTTCACAGTGAAGTTGCGTGTTAAGCTTTTGCTTTATTCTGAATAAAAACCAATATTTTATTGACTATCTGTGTGTGATTGAATTAGTCTATGTGTGAATTTTTTGGTCCCAATCATATTGAATCTTCAGTCCTGTGATTAATTCAATGAAGAGAATTGCTATGTGAATCTATGCAATTCCTGTCTAGGGTTGATTGTGGATTTCTCTGGAGTTGTCGAAATACATTATGTAAGATACTGGAATGATATAATAACCCATCATTGTAGACTCTGTAGATTATAATCTTGAAGTGTGTAACCTCGACTTAAACCTTGGTCAATTACTATTCCAAAACAGAGAGTGGATTTGCGAACCCAAACCACCCATATCGCACCGCCTTCGCAGGACAAGCGGTATTCAAGAAATTAGAGTGATCACATTTGTTGGAGGACACGTGGCAGAAGGCGGGTTTACAAAACCGCCCTCATCATGCGTTAACTATCGACTGAGGAGGCAGCGTGATATCTGCGTACGCCGCCCGATCTGGAGGTTGGCTATCGAACGGTGATCGCACCCGGACTTTCTCGGAGATTCATCTAAGGTAAGGTGTGCGTATTTAATTGAACCTTCGATTGCGTATGATGGGCCTGAGGCCTAAAGTTTTTTAAGTAATGTCGGGTTATTAATATAAGATACTAAAGGGTGACAACCTTAGTATAAAGTTCGACGAGAGAATTAAGGTTCGGGAATACATTTGAAATTCCAAAGTTGCTGAATGTATTTATTTGTCAATTTCTTCAAAATTGATAAATAAAATTACAAAAGAGTTATGGAAGACCACGTGGAGATGAACTATGTTAATCCAAGGGAAAATGCTAACAGAGCTACTCTAGTGGTCAGCTCTCCTTAGGGGGCCTAATTCAGTTTTGTTGCTGTCAATTGTGGTATCAGAGCTGTTTTTGAGTTGTTTTTGCAGAGAATTAACATGGCAATCCGAGTTGGTAGAGGTGCTCGTAGAAGGAGAGGCAGACCCATTGCCAATGCAGAAGTTGTTGTGTAACCAGCTCCAAAAAGAGAAGAAAAGAGATATCAACGCCTTAGAAATGAGCCACTTTGAGGGGGCAACCTCCAATATATTACATAAATGAACAATTCTTGGATGATACAATTTACAAAACCTCCTTTCTATATATAGGAGTCCATGGGGCCATAATTTAATCCTAGTGGGCCACAATGTAATCCTAGCCGACCTAACAATAATAATTTAAGGGCACAATAATAACAAAATGAGGGTTACAAGGGTACAATAATAACAATAAGGGGGTTACACTAACAATAATAAGGGACTATACTAGTGATATAGGGACCTAACATGCCCCTCTCCTTCAAAAAAGTGTTGTCCTCAACGCCTGAGTAGCTCTGGGTGCTTCTGTATAAAATTCTCATCCTCCCATGTAGAATCTTCGGTGGGTAAGTTCTTCCACTTGATGAGATACTCTGAAATTGATCGATTTCGTAGCTGTCGAGTTCTTGTTTCCATGACCGCTTCAGGTTCCAATATGATTTTTCCTTCCTCCTCAAGTTCTGGCAATATTGTTTGAACTGGAAGATTTTCACCTATAACCTTCTTTAAGCATGAAACATGGAAAACTGGATGTACTCGCGAAGAAGCAGGAAGCTCCAATTTGTATGCCATAGTACCAATCTTTTGCAACACCTTGTAAGGACCATAGTACTTTGGCGATAATTTATTATCCTCCTTTGCTTGCTTGAGGGACATTTGTTTGTATGGTTGTAGCCGTAAAAATACCCAATCTCCTACATCAAAACTTCTCTCGCTACGATGTTGATCTGCCTGTTGTTTCATTAGATTTTGTGCCAAATTCAGGTTATCCTTTAAGAGTTGGAGAACTTCTTGCTGATGCTCGATGTGATCTTCCACTGCTTGAACCTTCGAATTTTCCCTTAAATATGATGTGATTGATGGTGGATGATATCCATAAAGTGCCATAAATGGGGTCATTTTTGCTGTAGTATGGAAGGAAGTGTTATACCACCATTCAGCGAGAGGTAACCACTTGACCCATTGTGTTTGTTTATTAGATACAAAACAACGAAGATATCCTTCCAAACATTTGTTTACTATCTCAGTTTGACCATCAGATTAAGGATGATAAGATGAGCTATGAGCTAATTGAGTACCCAAACAAGAAAATAACTCCGTCCAAAAATTTCCAGTAAAAATGGGATCTCTGTCGCTCACAATAACCCTTGGGCTTCCATGTAACTTTTGAATTCTGTCCATAAATGTAGTAGCAACTGTACTTGCTTTAAATGGATGAGATAATGCACAAAAGTGTACATACTTGGTAAGTCTATCAACTACCACCATGATGACATTCTTTCCTTCGGACTTAGGTAAACCTGTGATAAAATCCATTGAAATCTCCTCCCAACGTTGACTTGGAATGGATAAAGGTTGTAGAAGTCCCGGGGTCTTAATTATCTCCACTTTATTCTGCTGGCAAACCAAACATTCTGCCACAAACTTTTGAATATCAGATTTAAGGCCATCCCAAAAAAATTCTTTCTTCACCCTGTGGTAAGTTTTTAAAAATCTCGAGTGTCCTCCTAAAGGAGAAGTGTGCAATTCCAAAAGAATCTTTTGTTTTAGTTGAAAATTCTTACAAAGATATAAGCGATCTTTGTACCATAAGGAATCATTTTTCCAACTAAATGTATCAGATGTACTAGGATCTTGCTGCAACTTTTGAATGAGTGTCCATACATCTTTGTCCTTCTTTCATTCATCTCTTGCTTCGGTTATCCAATCTGGTTGGATAATAGAAATAGCACAAAGCAATGCTTCCACCTCTTCATTCTTTCTTGAGAGTGCATCTGCAACAACATTAAGCTTTCCTTTTTTGTAGATTATTTCAAAGTCATACCCCAACATCTTTGTGACCCATTTTTGCTGCTCTTCTGAAGATAGTCTTTGTTCCAAAAAGTGTTTAAGACTATCATGATCAGTTTTTACCTTGAAGTGTCTTCCCATTAGGTAAGTTCACCATTTCTTTAGTGCATGCGGTATTGCTAACATTTCCTTCTCATAAATAGGTTTCTGTAAATACTTTCCTTTGATTGGACGACTTTCAAAAGCAATGGGTCTTCCTTCCTGCATTAAAACTGCACCAATTCCATTTCCTGAGGCATCACATTCCACAATAAAGGTTTTTGTGAAGTCTGGCGTAGCTAAGACCGGTGCTAGGCACATTGCCTCTTTAAGATATTCAAAAGCCTTAGTTGCTTCAGGAGTCCATGAAAATGCATCTTTCTTCAATAATGTTGTTAGAGGTGCTGCTATTCTCCCATAATTCTTAACAAACTTGCGATAATACCCTGTTAACCCGAGAAATCCTCGCAACTACTTTATGGTTGTGGGGACTTTCCATTCCTTAATAGCTTTAATTTTGTTAGGGTCTACCTTAACACCCTCGTGAGATACAATATGACCCAGATATTCCACCTCTTGTACTCCAAAGAAACATTTGGATGTTTTTGCATATAATTGTTCTCTTGCAATAGTTTGAGCGCCCTGTCAACATGTTGAACATGATCCTTCCAAGACCTGCTGTAGATTAGTATATCATCAAAAAATACTAGCACAAATTTTCTAAGGAAGGGTTTGAAAATGGAATTCATCAACCCTTGAAATGTAGAAGGTGCATTGGTAAGGCCAAAGGCATGACCAAAAATTCATAATGACCCTCATGAGTTCGAAATGCTGTTTTTGGAATATCTTCAGTCTTCATTCTAATTTGATGATATCCTGAACGAAAATCCAACTTGGTAAAATAAATTGCTCCATGTAATTCATCCAATAATTCATCAATCACAGGAATGGGAAATTTATCTTTAATGGTGAGCTTATTGAGCTCCCTATAGTCCGGACACATTCGCCATGATCCATCCTTCTTGTGTACCAATACTACAGGAGCAGAGAAAGAACTTTGACTAGGTTGAATTATACCCGCCTCTAACATTTCTGCAATCATACGTTCAATTTCGCTCTTTTGGACGTAAGGATATATATAAGGCCTGATGTTTGGAGGAACACTTCTGGAATCAAATGAATAGCATGATCATGATCACGAATAGGTGGGAGTCCTTTGGGAGTTTCAAACACCTTGGAATGATTGTCCAAGACTTGTTGGAGATCTGCAGAAATAGATGATTTTGATGTTGGAACTTCTAGTGAGCATAATTGTGCAATTACGCCTCGTTGTTCTTTGTTTAGAAGCTTTGTCATGACATTAGAGCTTATTATCTTTCCCGGCTTCCCTGCAATACCCCGTAATTCGACTTCCTTTCCTTCTGAAAAAAATTTCAAGAAAAGTTCTTGAAAATTAAAAACTACCATCCCCAAAGATTGTAACCATTGTACTCCTAGTACAACATCAACACCTCCCATAGGAATGGAAAGCATTGGACTAGTCAATACATATTCCCCCATGGTTAGCTTGATATTATGGCATTTTCTAGAGAAATTTATAGTTCCTCCATTTGCAACCATCATTTGACATTCTGGTGCTGGGTATAGGAAACAATTTAATTCCTTGGCTACCTTACAATGAATAAAATTATGGGTGCTACCTGAATCAATCAACACTATTACCTTTTTCTTCTTGATATGTCCTTCTATCTTGAGAGTTTGAGGAGTGGTAATTCCCGCCAATGCATTACAGGATATGGTCGGACTCATTTCTTCCTCTTCTAAGGCTGGTTCCTGGTGTATATCCTCTTCTTGTTCATTTCTTCTTCCTCTTCACAATCTATGTAAAATAATTTCTTCTCAGCACACTTATGACCTTTAGTGTATTTTCTATCACAACTGTAGCAAAGCCCTTTTGCTCTTTTTTCTTTCAATTGTTGTGGTGTCAACCTTGTAGGTTGTGGAAATCTAGGCGTAGCAACACTTCCTTCTTTATAGAATTGAGTGGTAGGCTTCCTTGTCGCCATTATTTTACATTCAACTTTTCTTGCCAACTTGAATGCCTTCTCCAATGAATCCGGTTCCAAAACGCGAACTTCATGTTGGATGTTATCCTTTAAAGTGCCTATGAAGAGATCGATCCTGTGTTCCTCTGGAATATCAGTTACCCTTATATTCAATTTTTGGAAGTCCTCAATGTGCTGCCCCACTAAACCCTTTTGTTTGAGATTTATCAGTTGGCTAAAGAAGGTGTTTCTCTTTGTATCCTCATAATGTGCTATCATTTCCTCCGTAAAAATTGACCAAGTGACAATTTTTTTATGGGAGCAAAGCCATCGATACCATGAAAATGTATTTTGTTCTAAATGTAAAGTTTCAATGCGTACCTTTTGTGTGTTTTTCACATTATTGAGATCAAAATATTGCTCCATCTGTAGTATCCATGTTATAGGATCCTTTCCATCAAACTTCCTCATATCCATTTTTGGAATATGGTAGTTCTTCCCGCCAACATTAGAGTTTATGAAATCACGATTAACATTTATTTTGTTCTCATCATGAGGTTCTTCTACTATATTTTCACCATTAGGAAACATTTCTTGTATCAACTTGGTCAAATCTTCGATGTCTGCTTTTAGATCATTCTTCATGTTTTTCATGTTGTTTTCCATGTTGTCTTTCATGTCATCCATCTTAGCTTCCATGCCTTCTATCTTAGATTCCATGCCATCTATCTTAGATTCCACGCCTTTCCTCAAACCATCCATCTTATTTTCCATGCCTTTCTTCAAAACTTCCATGTCATTTTTTGTTGCTCTTTGCGAGAGCGAAATTTGTTGCACTTGCTCTTGTAATTTTGATATGTCATGTTGCCATTCTTCGTCTTCATGAGTCATAGTAGAGCTTTCCAAAGGCTTAATGGGTGTTGAATTATTTTTAGGGGCAATTTTATAATCCAATACTGATATCTATTCTACAATATGCCCTTGCAATCAATTCAACTTGATTCTTCAAACAAGACTTATGCAATTCGGAAAAAAATTACACACCTTTTACTTGCTTTTGAGGAGCTTGATATTTAAATTGGATTATCTCTTTGATTGCAGCTCTTAAATATATGAAATTCAGTACTGAAGTCACCCTCTAAATTCTCTTTTGAATGCCACAGGTCTGACTTGATTTGGATTCTCCAAGACAAAGTTATGTCCAATCTCCCACAATGACCTAATTATGGACTGGTTCATTATAGCGAACTTGTACGGCTTGCCACGTGTCACTGTTTCGTCCTTCGCCTCTAAAATTCATATCAAAGAAACTATAGTTCATGTAATTGCGATAAATTTTTACGGCACTCCAATCCGATGCTCAGAGAGAGAGTTATTGAAATTTTCCCACGATCACCTCTTTGAGATGAAATTCAGGAGCCTGAAAAAGCACTACCTTCCACAGATCATATCTCCAAAAATGTTGTGAACCAAGCTCTGAAATGTTTTGACAAATTTCCTCAGGATTTCGGCTTCGCACCATATGAATTTCAGATTCTGAACCTTCGTAGAAAACAATTTATAGCGCAAATGCCACGATGACCTGTTTATGAGCCTGACAAAAGACCTAACTTCCACAGATCATATCTCTGAAAATATTGCGAACCAAGCTCCGAAATTTTTAGAAAAGCCTCCTCAAGATTCTTGCTTCGCACCCTAAAAATTTCAGCTTCTGAAACTTCTTAGAAAAAATTTTATAGTGAAAATTCCACGATGACCTGTTTGGAGCAGCGAAACCCTAGAATCCAAAGCTCTGATACCAAATGTTGTGTAACCAGCTCCAAAAATAGAAGAAAAGAGATATCAACGCCTTAGAAATAAGCCACTTCGAGGGGGAAACCTCCAATATATTACATAAATGAACAATTCTTGGATGATACAATTTACAAAACCTCCTTTCTATATATAGGATTCCATGGGGCCATAATGTAATCCTAGTGGGCCACAATGTAATCCTAGCCGACCTAACAATAATAATTTAAGGGCACAATCATAACAAAATGGGGGTTACAGGGGTACAATAATAACAATAAGGGGGTTACACTAACAACAAGAAGGGACTATACTAGTAATATAGGGACCTAACAGAAGTGTTGGGGATCTTGCAGAGGCTCGAGACCACAATGGATGTCATGGAGAAAAGGTAGCCCAGTGATCCTGAAGACATCAGCGAACCTGAGATAGAAGAAGCTAGAGAAATTGTTGAGATTCCTCCTGACATGAGGCTCCTCAGAACTATTCTGGGGTCTACGGTTTAGCCCAAGATTAAAATATCAAGTTTTGCAGGAGGACTGAATCCAGAGGAGCTGGTGGACTGGATTAATGAAATGAACAAGTGCTTTGACTATGAAGAAATGAGCGAAGATAAGAAATTCAAGTTTGCAGTAACGAAGCTGAAGGGACATGCTGCACTCTGGTGGGACGGAGTGAAAGCAGAAAGAAGGAGAGTTGGCAAGCAGCCTATCAAGAGCTGGACCAGAATTATGGCTAAGTTAAAAGGTAAATTCTTTCCTAGTGATTATCAGCTAACATTTTTTAGGCAAATGCAAAACCTGAGACAGAGGTTGCTGACAGTAAAGGAATATACAGAAGAATTCTATAGAGTAAGTATAAGAGCTGGGAAATTTCAAGACACACCAAAGAAGACTGCCAGATATGTGAATGCTCTCAAGCTAGAGATCTAAAATGAGATTGGTCTTCTGTCTCCTAAGACAGTTGAAGAGGCATATCAGATGGCCTTGAAAGTAGAGGAGAAACTCCTGAGGAATCAGTCTTCCAAAGGGAGAGGTACTTTCCGTGGAAAGGGAAGTCAGGGTGGTAGAGGAAAGCCTACTACACCCAGAGATGGAGCTAATATTAGCTCACCTCAGAATGCATCTACAGAGGGTGATGCAAGAGGCAGAAGGGGTTCTTACAGAGGAAGAGGAGGCATAGGCAGAGGCAGAGAATTGAGGTGCTATAGATGTCAGCAAGTGGGACACAAACATTATGAGTGCCCAAAGAATGTGGGTGCTGGTCCAAGAAATTTTGTTGTTGCCTAGGCTGGAGAAGAGGCAAAAATTGAAGAATAAATTCTACTAGAGAGGGGAGAGTCCTTGGTGGTTAATAAGGTCCTGTTGAAACAAGCCAAAGAGGTCACTGAACCTGCACAAAGGAATACTTTGTTTAGGAGCATATGCAAAGTCCAGGGGAAATGCTGCCAGTTGGTCATTGATAATGGTAGTACAGATAATCTAGTTTCCACTGAGGTGATAGAGAAGTTGAAGTTGAAGACAAGGGAGCATCCAACTCCCTACAGGGTGTCCTGGTTGCATAAAGGGCACCAGCTGATTGTAAAAGAACAGTGTGAAATAGAGATGCAAATGGGAAGCTACAAAGACAAAGTCCTGTGTGATGTGATGCCCATGGATGTGTGTCACATACTGTTGGGTAGACCTTGGCAGTTTGATAGGGCAGCAGTGCATGATGGAAAGAAGAACACTTACAAGTTCTTCAAGGACGGGGTACATCATACATTGATACCCATGGAAGAAGGAGAGCCATGAAGTAGAGTGGTTGATCCAAAGACCTTTTTGCTGAGTAGGAAGGAATATCTACAGCAGATTGAAGAAGAAGATGTAAGCTTTGCTTTAGTTTGCAAACCTAAGGTATTTCTTACTTCTACAAATATTTCTGATTTTCCAATAGAAATACAAGAGATGTTAGACAATTATTGTGACATTTTTGTGGATGATTTACCTGATGAGCTGCCGCCTGTGAGGAATATCAGCCATCAGATAGATTTTATTCCTGGTTCAAATGTGCCGAATAAGGCAGCCTATAGAATGACCCCCACAAAAAATGAGGAAATTAGGAGACAAGTACAGGAATTGGTGGGCAAGGGACTGATCAGAGAAAGTTTGAGTCCATGTGCAGTACCAGCAGTATTGAGCTCAAAGAAAGATGGAAGCTGGAGGATGTGTACTGATTCCAGAGCAATCAATAAGATAACAATTAGGTACAGATTCCCTTTTCCCAGATTTGAGGATTTAATGGATTGCTTGAGTGGTGCTAGATATTTTTCAAATATAGATTTAAAAAGTGGATATCATCATATTAGAATAAGAGAGAGTGATGAGTGGAAAACTGCCCTTAAAATGAATGAAGGACTGTATGAATGGATGGTAATGCCTTTTGGGTTGTCAAATGCACCTAGAACTTTCATGAGACTTATGAATTAAGTATTGAAAGAATTCATTGGTAAATTTTTGATAGTGTATCTGGATGATATATTAGTTTTTAGAAAAACCAAAGAAGAACATTTAAGGCATATTAATTATGTCTTGAAGAAGCTGCACCAAGAGAAACTGCTGATAAACTTAAAGAAATGCTCATTCATGAAGGAAGAGTTGGTGTATTTGGGCTTTTTTGTCTATGCAAAAGGATTGAAGATGGACCCAGAAAAGGTTAAGGCAATTATGGAGTGGCCTTCACCCAGAAATCTTTTTGAGGTAAGAAGTTTCCATGGACTTGCCTTTTTTACAGGAAATTTATAAGAAACTTCAGTAAGATTAATGCACCCATCATTGAGATAATAAAAAATAGCAAACAACCATTTAAATGGACTGCTGAAGCAGAAAGAAGCTTTAAAATTTTGAAGCAAAAGATAACTGAAAAGCCTGTGTTGATTCTGCCTGATTTTACTAAACCATTTCAAGCGAAGTGTGATGCCATTGGGGAAGCCATTGGAGTTGTGCTGAGTCAGGATGATAGGCCTGTAGCCTATTTCAGTGAAAATATGAATGCCACTAGAAGGAAGTATTCCTCTTATGAGAAGGAATTCTATGCAGTTGTTCAGGCCTTGAAAAAGTGGAGGCATTATTTGATGTCCAAAGAATTTGTGTTATATTCTGATAATCGTGCTTTGCAGAACATTGTACAGTAGCCCAAGCTGAATCATAAGCATGAAAAATGGGCTGACTATCTCCAAGGTTTTAACTTTGTTTTGAAACATATAAGTGGCCAAGAAAATAAAGTAGTTGATGCTTTGAGTAGGAGGCACATGCTTGTTCAAGAAACCAATTTTGAAGTTGTAGGATTTGATTTTCTCAAAGAACTATATAAAATAGATTCAAATTTTAAGGAAGCATTTGAGGCATGTTGTAACCCTGTTCTAACAGATAGGATCTAGTGACTGGATTATTTCTTGCAGGAGGATTTACTATTCAGAAGAAACCAACTATGTGTACCAAAATGTTCCATGAGAGAAAATTTGATCAAGGAGAAGCATAGTGGTGGACTTGCTGCACACTTTGGTGCTGATAAAACTTATGAGTAGCTGAGTCACTTCTATTATTGGCCCAAGATGAGAGCAGAAGTGAACAAGTTTGTGAAAAATTGCAAAATCTGTCAATATGCCAAAGGAAGGAGCCAGAATGCAGGATTGTACACTTCCTTGCCTATTCCAGACAGGCCTTGGGACATGGTGAGTATGGATTTTGTTCTAGGATTGCCCAAGACTCAGAGAGGGAATGATGATGTCTTTGTTGTAGTGGACAAATTCTCCGAAATGGCACATTTTATTCCATGTTATAAAACTAGTGATGCCACCCATGTTGCTAACTTGTTTTTCAAAGAAGTTGTTAGGTTGCATGGGTTACCCAAGAGTATTGTTTCAGACAGAGACACCAGATTTGTGGGCCATTTTTGGAGGACACTGTGGAAGAAACTTGGTACTAAACTGAGTTTCAGCTCAGCTTATCATCCTCAGACTGATGGAAAAACTGAGGTATTGAATAGGAATCTGGGAAATTTTTTGAGATGTCTTGTAGGAGAGCATCCCAAGCAGTGGGATCATATTTTTCCCCAGGCATATTATGCATATAATGAATCACAAAACAGAAGCACATGGCAGATTCCATTCCATATTTTTTATGGAATGCACCCCAGAGGAATATCAGAGTTAAGAAATCTGGGAAAGGAAGAGCTAAGGAGCACTGATGGTGAGGAATTTGTTTCAGAGATCCAAGCCATACACGAGCAAGTGAAACAGCAGCTACAAGGCAGCAACATCAAATACAAAGGTAGAGCAGACTTGAGTAGAAAAGAAGTCCATTTTGAAGTAGGAGATCTGGTTTTGGCACAATTGAGAATGGAGAGATTCCCAAAGAAGTAGTATAACAAACTGAAGTTCAAAAATATTGGGCCATGCAAGATACTTAGAAAGTTTTTTGTAAATGCTTATGAGATTGAATTGCCTCATGATGCTGGAATATCTCCCATTTTAATTTTGCAGATTTGTAGTAGTATGAAGATGAAGGTGAGGGACCAACAGACAACGAACAGATTGAGTGGGAAAAGCAGCTACCCCCAGCACAACCACTGCAGCCAGAGAAGATATTGGACAAAAGAGTGTTCAGGAAGACCAGAGGACAAGAGTACTTTCAGTACTTGATCAAGTGGAAGGACCAGCCAGAGGAAGATGCCACTTGGATGACTGAAGGAATGTTGCGGAAGATAGGCGGATCAGTGGAAGAGCTCATGTACAGGAGTCCACGAAGAAAATTTCCCTCAGGAGTCTGATGCAGGGGCATTAGACACTAGCTAGCAATGTAGGAGGTTTTGTCCACATGTTGTGGCTAGGAGGGTCCAAAATCATTTGAATTTGTAACATCAAGGTGTCAATACCTTAGCTGCCTGTTGCATTTAGATTAGTTAGAGTCAATAGAAGTCAAATAGTTAGTTCATTCCATCTATCATGTTTATTTATTCGAATAATTAAATTAAGTTTTGTTAGAAGATAGACGGTCCTCACCGAGGAACCGAAGAGACACATTGTAATGCATATAAATTGTATCCCCCGGATGTATTGAGCGGAGGAGATTTTCGTAGTGAAGTTGTGTGTTAAGCTTTTGCTTTAGTCTGAATAAAAACCAATATCTTATTGACTATCTGTGTGCGATTGAATTATTATCTGTGTGAATTGTTTGGTCTCGAGCATATTGAATCTTCGGTCCTGTGATTAATTCAATGAAGAGAATTGTTGTGTGAATCTCCACAACTCCTGTCTAGGATTGATTGTGGATTTCCCTGGAGTTGTCGAAATACATTATGTAAGAGACCAGAATAATATAATAACCCATCTTCGCAGACTCTGTAGATGCTAATCTTGAAGTGCGTAACCCCGACTTAAACCTTGGTCAATCACTGTTCCAAAACCGAGAGTGGATTTGCGAACCCAAACCACCCATATCGCACCGCCTTCATGGGACGAGCGGTATTCAAGAAATTGGAGAAATTACATTTGTTGCAAGACACGTGGCAAAAGGCGGGTTTCCAAAACCGCCCTCATCGCGCGTTAACTATTTACTGAGGAGGCAGCACGATATTCGCGTACGTCGTCCAATCTAGGGGCTGGCTATCGAATGGTGATTGCATTCGGACTTGCTCAGAGATTAATATAAGGTAAGGCGTGCATATTTAATTGAACCTTCGATTGCATATGATGGGCCCGAGGCCTAAAGTTTTTTAATTAGTGTCAGGTTATTAATATAAGATACTAAAGGGTGACAACCTTAGTATAAGGTTCGACGAGAGAATTAAGGTTCGGGAATACATTTTAAATTCCAAAGTTTCTTAATGTATTTATTTGTCAATTTCTTCAAAATTGATAAATAAAATTACAAAAGAGTTGTGGAAGACCATGTGGAGATGAACTACGTTAATCCAAGGGAAAATGCTGACAGAGCTACTCTAGTGGCCAGCTCTCCTTAGGGGGCCGAATTCAGTTTTTTTGCTGTCATTTTCTCTAGATAATATTCGATTCAGAATTAGCTACAACAGAGGTTTTGAACACCTACCTATAGTCCAGCACTGTTTGTAATGATCTTCTTTCCAGTTGCCTGAAAGAGTAGTCTTCAAAGATCTATAATCTCAAAAATGGAAAAAATCAATAGCACCTGCATAGTATAAACTAATTCATGAATCATATATCTATCAAGATGATTAAGGAATTTAAGAAAAAATCTAATTAATTAAATAACTCATTGATAAAACATGCTAGACAAGCTACTTAATTAAAGAACTCATTGAGAAAACAAGATCCATTCATATTATCTTTGATGAAGATAGAGCCTTACAACCGTGTCCGCCTTGATGTCGTATAGGTCTTTCTGGGGTCTGTAACATGCATTTCCTCTACTCTTACAAGCTTTGCACTCTCTCAGCTAAAATTCACATGGGTGTGTAATCATTCCCACATAATGATCAGTTAAGAGAGTTTGAGTTTCTACAACATTTCTCCTCAAAAACTCTCAAAGTCTAACCCCCCTTGAGGTTGCACTATGGATTCAATGTATAGGAAAAGAGAAGAGGTTGCAGCTCCACATAAGAGGGGATAGAATCCTCTTCTGAAGGAATTGGGCTCCATAAACCAAGGGGTAGGATCCCATAATGGAGGTATGAATGTACATGATAGGAGCGAACGTTCGACCAGATAATTGCTTCCAAAAGCTTCTATATTTGACTGTTTGGCTTCTAAATGTTACTTTTCGCCTTTATTTTACCTTTCACAGGGGTTCACACCTTTAATG
Organism: Pinus albicaulis; assembly: GCA_034641835.2. NCBI lineage: Eukaryota > Viridiplantae > Streptophyta > Pinopsida > Pinales > Pinaceae > Pinus > Pinus albicaulis. The sequence continues at coordinate 39,342 of JAXQQM020079898.1, forward strand.
AAGAAAAAGTGTGTTTAGCTCCGCATGATTTAGAGCAAATAGGTGCTGCACCACAGGCAATGTTAAGAGAAAGTACAAGTGTTTTTAAGACTTTTATGAGCTTTTCTCTCAATTTCAAGGTTTGATTTTAGGAACTTTGATGTTTTAGACTTCTAAGGGAGTAATATATGAGTAATGATGAACCCATATAGACACTAAAACGTCATGGTGAAAGATTTCAGTGTAAAAAATTTCCCCCTAAAGTGTGAAGTCTAAGAGAATTCGAAGAGTGATGTGCTTTATCATTTCAAGGATTAGCCTGTGGACACCCCGGTCGAAATCCTATAAAAACATTCAATGAAAAACATATATATATATATATATATATATAGAGAGAGAGAGAGAGAGAGAGAGAGAGAGATCATCACTAAGGTAGCCATTCCCATATTCAAATCAAAAACTAACTAAACTTGTTCTGATACAAAAATGATTTTAATATTACATCAATAGTGTAGACACAACATGGATGCAGCCATCTGTAATGAATAGTCTACTACATAATGAATAATAAAACTCCTCGCAGCTTGGATGGTGGAAACTAGATCTAGGGTCTTGAATTCTGCTTCCCAAACTAGTATGATTCTATTCATGTGATTAAATGTGTCGAAGTCGAACATGGTAGAACCCACTTGATTACCGATCAATGATGTGAACTGTTAACAAGTGTGAGAGAAACCACCAATAATGACAATGGCTCTCAAAGTACTCAGTACAATCCATGAAATGTGAATAAATGATTTGAAGTTGAATATTTCACGGAATCGTTCGATCGAAGGTCAATGATGCAACCTGTCGTTGAAGGCGAGAAACCTGCCATTAAGGCATGCAGATTCCAAGGTACAGACGGATTCTAGATCAACTTCCTAGATGATGAGCTTTCGTCGATAGAAAGTGATCCGTCATAAGCAAGCTCACAACACGAAACCATAGATCAAGTTTTGAGGAAATTTTTTGCAAGGACTAACTCAGGGATGGTCAACATGCATGGAGACAAAATTTTGCAGATGAATGGTTTGTTTTACTATCCTCTTGAACACATAACGACACTACAGATGGTTTGGTCACAATTTCCCTAAGCTGGCTGAATACCTTCAATGTGGTTTGATTAACTAATAGGCAAAGGATTTTCCCAACCTAGATAGAAGTGTGACAAAAGGTGTCGTGTTCAAGAGTGGTATACTGCTTTTAAATCAAAGTGTAACAAATGGATTCGTTTTCTCTCTTTTTCCCCTACCATTTCTAGCAAGTACCTCTTTATTTTTGACATGCTTGAGGAGGATAACATTTGCTTGTTTATAAGCTCATCCTTTGTATGAGTCCAACTTAGTTTAAAATTGAACTCTAAGAAGGAGTGGTCCCTTCCTGTTTGTAATCGACAAGTCCTTTACTGTTAAATTTTAACGAGTCTAGTATAGGAGAAACTCAGTGTGTTTCATTTTTAGGAAGTCAGAAGAAAAAACTTAAGAAAACTCCATGGGTGTACTTTTTCATAATTTTAGTCTCTTAGGCCTGAAAAAGGGATAAAATAATGCAGGAGAGAACTCTATTAACCATTATTGGTCAACGTATAACTTTTTTCGTAAATATTCCATTTCAGTTCAGAAAAGGGGTAAACTTATACTAAAGGGACAACCATTCATTTCCTTTAACGAGTTCGAATAGTCAAGTACTCGGAAATCTTTTCATATTTAGAGAGTCTGAAAAGGGCTAAAAAGAGGACTCCAAGGTTTTGCTTTTTCGTAAATTTTTAAGAGCCCGAAAAAGTGATAAAAGTATACTCTTCATCGAAAATGACCATTTCACCTGAAAAATCAAGTATTCTACACAAAAACTCAAAAAATTAAACGTACCTACTTTTAATAAAATAAAAATATTTTGAAAAAACATCTCTTTAAAGTGAAAAATAAACAAAATTAAATTTCATTTATTCGAAAAAACTTATAAAAAGGAGTTTTCCAAAATCATTTTTACCATTTGAGTTCAGAGTGAAAGTTTGAGAGCTTTTGGCAAAAAAACGCTCCAGAGAATATTCCAGACAAAACGACCGTTCAAATCAAAAACCATCTGCTCCAGGTAATCCACATTCTCTTTTCCTTGCCTTTCATCTGTTCATTTCCTTAATTTCGGGTTTAAAATTCATTTTTGGGGAAGAAATAGGTTCAAAATTTTGCTCATAAGGGTCCGCAAGTAAGACACGCGGTACCTGCGGACCCCGAAATTTTCTTACAAAGAAAAATGTTGTCATCCCGCACTTTTAGTACAGAACCTCGTGCATAGCTACGCACTATCTCTGAACAAAAAATGAAGAGCCATCGTGAAGAATATAAAAACACATTTTCTCTCCAAATTACCCAAAATTTTCTTTTTAAAATGATTCTAATATTTCATTTTGTTCATTGTAGGATATTTACAATGCTTATCTCATGGGAACGTGAACATGAGGAGGTGGATGAAGCTGCAATGAATCATCCACCTACATTACAATTTTTGAGAGCATGCAGTTTACTTAAATTCTGGGCTATTCAGGGCATGAGAGCCCAAGTAGACTTACTCACTTGGTTGGTAAATGAGTGGTATGTACAGGACCAGTGCTTTGTGATTGGAGGCAACTGGCTCAAAATCGAGCTAGAGGACATATATTTTCTAACTTGTTTTTCTAAAAGAGGTGAACGGATTTATCTATTTGAGGCTAGGCCAGGTGGCCAGTCTGTCGCTAGCCTGCAACTAGATTTTTGAAATGATGAGGTCGATCCTAAAGACAAATGGATTGATATCAAAACCATCATGCGTCCTGAGTTGAAAGTACTTGCATTTACCGTAACGAGGTTATGTGGAAGTGTAGCTTTACATGTTGCTATTGGATCTCAAATATGGAGTGCAGTGGACTGTTTCCAAGGCACCATCTTCAATTGGTGTGAGGCAGTGTTGGCCAATATCAAAGGCCAACTAACTAGGGAAAATAATGGGAAGTTGAATAACTTCGGATATTGATCGATTGTGGTTACTTTTTCTCTACCGAGGATTCCTCTACTGGCCCTGCAACATATTCCAGTTGATCATGGTAGAGTCCGAGAGCCTCGGATGGTCCGATGGGTTGCATTGATGGCCCGTCATAGCGAGGGTATAGAGATTGTTCGATTTCCCCCAGCCTACTTTCATTTTTTAGAGAACCAACTCTTCATGATAGAAGACATCCCTTATGCCGAGATGGATTACCGCAGTGATCAGGATATGTCGCTTCCTCCGGGAGCTCAGTGCGATAACTCAGGTAAGAACCATTTTTGACATGTTCTAAATTCTAATTTTTATTTTTTATTTTTAAATTGTCCACACAAATGATAACAAAAATTTCAAATGCAGATGTGGGTCCTCGTCGATTAGTCACTCTCCGCCCCTTCGAGAGGAGGAAAAGGGACGCAGCTATAGCAGCACCACCACCACAAGAATAGACAGCAAAGATCCTTACTGATTTGGAACAACATCTGGAGCGACTAACTATGGACATTCGAAAGACTACCATAGACAACATTCCACTTCGCTTGCAGAGATATGTCAATAGGGTTCCTGGACCGTTCAATAGATTCTTGAGCAGGGTGGCACAGGTTGTAGTATATTATCATGATCATTACTAGGGATAGTGGATGATCGACTATATAGACTCATATCATTTTTTTGTATCACTTTTTTCCCAATCATAAGGCATTTTGAACCTATGATCGAGGATGATGTACTATTTTTTTGAAACACTACTCTAGGCTATGATATACTACTATTTCCAGTTACATGTCCAACATGTTATCGAATGTTATTTTCATTTATTTCTTTCATTATCGCAAATGTCTATTTATAACACTAGAAGCTATTGCATCTGCTAATGTGTTTAAATTTATTGGAATGTGTTGATACTCAATATAATCAAATTCTCATTCCAAGAGACGAACATTCAAAAATAATCTTAACAACAGTGGGTTTTTAATTGCATACACTCGATTTAATTGTAATACAATGAGTTCAAAATCTAACCTAACGATCAAACTCCGAATTCCAAATGAAATGGATTCAGACAATAACTCAATAACTGTGCTATATTCTACAATATTATTCGTCATTTCAGCAAGGCTTACCCCATGCATAGATACTAACTCGTCAGTGGGTGAATAAATAACCCAAGTTGCAGAACAAATCTTCCATGTACTACGACAAACACCATTAGCAAAACCAATGTATGTTTGAAAAGACGTTGACAGCTGTAATATCAGAAGTAATCCAGATAAGCAGGAATAGTAGTAAAAGCACACTTAAGCTAGGCACACGTTTCTAATCTATAGCACACCAGCTAGAAAATAACTAATATACAGGAAATATCTCCACACAAGAATCAAGCGTAATATCTCTTCATATAAAGCCCATTTTTGGGTTTTCCTAAATAGACCACGTCAAAATCAATCAATTCATAGGCCCTACTAGTCGTCTTCAAAGATCTGCAATCACAAACATGGAAAAAAACAATAGCACATGCATAGTATAAACTAATTCACAAATCATATATCTATAAAGATGATCAAGGAATTCAAGAAACAAGCTAATTAATTAAATAACTCATTTATAAAACATGATAAACAAGCTACTTAATTAAAGAACTCATTGAGAAAACAGGATCCATTCATATTATCTTTGATGAAGAAAGAGCCTTACAACTGTGTTCGCCTTGATGTCGTACAGGTCTTTCTGGGGTCAAGAACAGGAATTTCCTCTACTCTAACAAGATTTTCACTCTCTCAGCTAAAATGTACATGGGTGTGTAATCATTCCCACATAATGATCAGTTAAGAGAGTCTGAGTTTCTACATCATTTCTCCTAAAAAATTCTCAATGTCTAACCCCCCTTGAGGCTGCACTATGGCTTCAATTTATAGGAAAAGAGAAGAGGTTGCAACTCCACATAATAGGGAATATAATCCTCTTTTGAAGGGATTGGGCTCCATAAACCAAGGGGTAGGCTCCCATAATGGAGGTATGAATGTACATGATAGGAGCGAACCTTTGATTGGATAATTGCTTCCAGAAGCTTCGAGATTTGACTGTTGGGCTTCTAAATGTTACTTTCCACCTTCATTTTACCTTTTACAGGGGTCCGCACCCTTCATGAAGAAAAAGTTTGTTTAGCTCCGCATGATTTAGAGAAAATAGGTGTGGCACCATAGGCAATGTTAAGAGAAAGTGCAGTACAAGTGTTTTTAAGACTTTTATGAGCTTTTCTCTCAATTTCAAGGCTTGATTTTAGGAACTTTAATGTTGTAGACTTCTAAGGGAGTAATATATGAGTAATGATGAACCCATATAGACACTAAAATGTCATGGTGACAAATTTCAGTGTAAAAAATTTCCCCCTAAAGTGCGAAGTTTGAGAGAATTCAAAGAGCGATGTGCTTTATCATTTCAAGGATTAGCCTATGGACACCCCAGTCAGAATCCTGTAAAAACATTCAATGAAAAACATATACATACATACATACATACATACATACATATACATATACATATACATATACATATACATATACATCTATATATATATATATATATATATATATATATATATATATATAGATATATATATATATCATCACTGAGGTAGGCATTCCCATACTCAAATAAAAAACTAACTAAACTTGTTCTGATACAAAAAATAGTTTTAATATTACATCAATAGTGTAGACATAGCATGGACGTATCCATCGCAATGAATAGTCTCTTTTGCATAATGAATAATAAAACTTTCATGACTTGGATGGTGGCTTAGATCCAAGGTCTTGATTTACCGCTAAGACTACTGTGATTCTATTCATGTGATTAAATGTGTCGAAGTTGAACATGGTAGAACCCACTTGATTACCGATCAATGATGTGAACTGTTAACAAGTGTGAGAGAAACCACCAATAATGACAATGGCTCTCAAAGTACTCAGTACAATCCATGAAATGTGAATAAGTGATTTGAAGTTGAACATTTCACAGAATCGTTTGATCGAAGGTCAATGATGCAACATGTCGTCGAAGGCGAGAAATATGCTATTAAGGCATGCAGATTCCAAGGTACAGACGGATTCTAGATCAACTTCCTAGATGATGAGCTTTCGTCGATAGAAAGTGATCCGTCATAAGAAAGCTCATAAAACGAAACCATAGATCAAGTTTTGAAGAAATTTTTTGCAAGGACTGACTCAAGGATATTCAACATGCATGGAGACAAATGTTTGCAGATGAATGGTTTGTTTTGCTATCCTCTTGAACACATAACGACACTGCAGATGGTTTGGTAACAATTTCCCTAAGCTAATACCCAGAAACTGGCTGAAGACCTTCAATGTGGTTTGATTAACTGATAGGAAAAGGATTTCCCAACCCAGATAGAAGTGTGACAAAAAGTGTCATGTTCAAGAGTGGTATACTGATTTTAAATCAAAGTGTAACAAATGGATTCGTTTTCTCTCTTTTTACCCCCACCATTTCCGGCAAGTACCTTTTTATTTTTTACAACCTTGAGGAGGATAACATTTGCTTGTTTATAAGCTCATCCTTCGGATGAGTCCAACTTAGTTTAAAATCGAACCCTAAGAAGGAATGGTCTGTTCCTGTTTGTAATTGAATGGTCCTTTACTGTTAAATTTTAACAAGTCTAGTATAGGAGAAACTCAGTGTTTTTCATTTTTAGGGGAGATCCGTCTGTTAGCAAGAACGATTTATCCGTCCAACAAAATGGCGACCATACTAGGGATTTGAATGCTGATATGAGGCGAACCTTCGACTGCATAATTTCTTCCGTATCGCATTTGACCGCCGGGCTTCTAAATGTTATTTTCTACCTTCATTTTACCTTTTGCTGTGGTTCTACACCCTTAATGAAGAAAAAGTGTGTTTAGCTCCGCATGATTTAGAGCAAAAAGGTGCGGCACTGCAAGAAATGTTAAGAGAAACTGCGATACAAGTGTTTTTTAGACTTTTATGATATTTTCTCTCAATTTCAAGGCTTGATTTTAGGAACTTTGATGTTGTAGACTTCTAAGGGAGTAATATATGAGTAATGATGAACCCATATAGACACTAAACATCATGGTGAAAATTATTTCATGTACTACATAATAATTGCCTCATAAATCAAGTATGACAATTCACTCATGGTACACCTTACGATTCCCATCAATATGTGGTATCATCATTTAATACGTATTGTGATCCGTAAGATGTCTTGTCCACCCTATACGAACAATTATTATTTCTATTCACCACGCTGACCATATCCCTTCATGATTTTTCTCGGTTTTCGAGAGTTACCAGTTGTCTTTACCGTTACCACCTTTCCATTTTCACCATGCCATTTCTCCGAATTTGGTACCCACCACCTTGCCCAACGATCTGTTGTTATAGGAAGTGCTGCTACAAGTCTCCACAGTATGGGTGGGTTGGTTGTGCAGCATGAACCTAAAAACACAGCTTCAGTCTGCAGTAATCCAGAGGTTTGGATAGTCTTTGTCGACGCAAGGTGGGATACCTACTTTGACATATTGCAGGGGTTTTATGGAGGAATCACAATGGAATTCACACTCAATTTAGAGGAGAATTATTCACGGGTTAGAGGTCTGGAAGTTCTTATCATAGAAGAGGCAATTGCAGAGGTCAGCGGGTTACAATAGGGGCAGAAATGGTTTGCTCAGAAATTTTCTCTCCCGGAATTTCCCGAATTGTTCTTACAGGCAGGAGAGAGTGTTGTGCAAATGGGCCGAGGGTACGAGCGCAAAACCACGCTATATCCTTGGAATGAAGTTGCAGGTTTCGTAGTAAAATGCATTACCTACGAGGGTCGGGCCTCAAATCTTTTCAAGTATCACTTTAAAATTCTAACGCACCTCTGATTTCCACAGGATCAGATGCATTCCTTAAACATGCCCTTATTCCTCTTGAAACAGCTGCAGCATATGGCACAGGCTGCTCGTCGTTCGCGCCAAATGCCGGCAGTGATTTCCAATCACGGTTTGGTGCGATTATTGGTCATGCATGCAATAAACAGGCTTCGGGTCTCCTGGGTGGAACTCTGTGGGTCCTCAGAAGAAGAGGTGGCAGCCATTATTTCCCCCAGAGAAGAAGAACTAGCTCTCTGGATGGTCTGGTGGAAGCAGAACATTCAGATGGAATTGACCAAGAGGAACCCGAGGATATGGAAATGGAACTCAATCAAGAGGAACCCAAGGAAGAAGAGATGATGATTAATCAGGAGGAACCTGAAGAGATGAGAATGGAGGAGGTAATTGGCAAGACACCCAGTCACACAAGAACCACTTACCAAGAGCCCATAGAGGAATAAATTATGAACATCATGAAGGAAGTCGCATATCGTTTACTACCATCGACTTTTGTCAATGAAGAAAAAGAGTGGAATTTGGCGGATAGAGAAATGGAAAGTGATGTTGTTTTGTGAGAAACATCATCATCACCTTCCCAAATATATATGGATGTTGATATTGTGTGTAGGGGTGTTACACAATAACCGCCCCACTTCATAAGACAGAGGAGCTGTGTTCTTTAATCAATGTGGTTCCTTACGAAATGGTACAAACCGGTGGGAAAAAGAGGCAATTCATGAGGAATAGTAAGGCGTAAAAATAAATGAACCAGGAGGTCGATACTGTCACACAAGAACTAGCATCGACACTAGAAGGAGAAATGGTGAACAAAGAGCGAGAGGATAGAAGGGAAACAAGTTGCAGGATAGATGTTGCTCCACAAGACCCATCATCAACCCCGGTTAAGGTAATAATGTGTCAAGTTTCATTTCAAGCTGAAATTGAGGATGATAAGCCTATCCCCCGCTCTCTGTTCCAGCCCATGATGCCTAGAGGGGAGAGGTTATTCCACTCACCCAAATGACTAATAGAGGAAGTATTTGTTCCCCCCAATGCTTAAATTTGTTGACACAACCAAGATCGGCCTAGCCACTACTGAACCAGAACATTTAGAGGTTCGTGAAGAAGACAAAGTTCCTATGGAAACACCAGAACACGGAGTGGCCAATGAAATTGTTGACCAGACGGTAGAAGTTCCCGGAGGGAACATAGAGGAAAAAACCCCTGGAGATAGAGAGCTTGGCCACAAGGGTTTGGAAAAAGAATACGTGGAGAATACAGGCAGCGTTCTACCCCTTTCTGAGCCTATTATAGGCCTAGAAACTGAATTCATTGTTAAATAGGAATGGGTTGAACAGTGTGAGAAAAGAAGGTTACCTCTCAAGAAGAATTATCAACTGCAATTCAGTGAAACCATGAGACTAAAAAGGGAGGTTCAAGATTTAAAGAAGCATGTTTCACGATTGAAAAGGAAGGTAAAAATCTACAAATGGAGGGAAATAAAGCCGAAGATCAAAGTCTTCACTGCAGCTACCCAGACTCGCATGATCGAAGAGTTATTTGAAGGTCGAGAATTTTAATTGGCCATTGAAATTCAGAAGTGGTAGTCTGCTGCAAGCAACCATAAGAAGGAAAAAGCTAGGGTTTGAGAATAGGCTGCTAGAGTCGTCACAGGGTACATGGATCAGCTATACAAGGCACGATTGAAGCAGGCCAAACAGAAGGCCAGAATAGAGGAGTTGGAAGAACAAGTGCAGTTGCTGAAGACATACAAGGAGAAGATGTTCTCCATGGCACAATAGGTAATGGCATGCAGACCCCCTACACATAGCTATGCATTGATCCTACATCAACAATTTCTTTTCTTTTGTCTTGAAAGTATATATAAGGATATTTGGTATGAAATTGAGGACCCTATTCAATTTCTCTGTATTTTAAAAGTTCATGATACTATAGGACAACACTTAATGTGCGAGCTCTACATGCATGGGTATTACTTAAGGCATGATCAGTCCTTTAATACTGTTCCATTCGTGGGGGACATCCATTTAAGATATTTCACCTCTTATACCATCAATCAGTTAAGTGGAGGAAGGTTTGGGACACATTTGAGGAAAACCAAGCTGGAAGGCCATTAATGATGAGGAAAGAGCATTTTCAGTCCTCAAACATTTATAACAAGCATTATACATTTCTACAGATTGAGGGCTATAGAGAACACATGTTGGAAACCCATAAATGGTTTGCTAACTTATGTGTCGGCAAGATTATGATGTTCCATAAAGAAGCACTAGATAGTTGTTAGAAAAGGTGGATGTTGTCATCTTTAGCCGTCAAAGAGATAGAACCATTTGGGGAACCTAACTTTGCATGGGCTTTAGAGAGAATGCCACATTTCATGGCATGCATTCATACCTGTGGGGTCAGATGGATGGGATTGAGATTTCAATTTCCCCTTATGTGGTTGCCAGCCAAGCAGTATACTCCTACATACAATTTTGATCCAGACTGGTGGAAGGATGTTGTTTTGATAGAAGGATATAAACCACCAGGGAAAAAAATGGCTGAAGAATATGACCTTGCATAGCTTCATGCCAATCACAGTCGGTCCAACCCGAATCTGAGGAGATGACGAGCTGCATGAGGATGTGTAGATAGACCAGTTGGGGGGAGATGTTGGGTACTGGATTTGTATACTTTCCTCTCCCATTTTACCCTATCTTTCTATCTCTTTCTACCATTATTATTCTTAAACACATGAGGTAAAACCCTTTTTCCTATATTTCATGGGATATTTGATTAATGAAGTATTTTTCATGGAGGTTTTACCTTTTTACATATTAACTCTGATATTTCTTAAGATTTGGCTAAAACAGGAGTGTTGCGGCCGCGAGTCGAGGCACATCCCATCATCTCCAACATTTTCCTTATTTGTTGTTACAGCGTAACAGACTTGTTTGTATCAATGCTAATTTAGGCCTTTTCACAGTTTCTTAACTAGGTTGTCATTGTAACAAGATGTATTTTTGTAACTATGGAGTTGCTAAGAGGAATCGAGGGTTTCAGGAAAATTGTATAAAGAGGCCTATGGGCTGTGAATCGGGGTTAACCCTTTTGACATATAGATCTTGTAATGAATATATTTTATCATTAATTAAATGCACAACATCTTGTTGTTTCTCCTATAATTCATGATTTTACCGTAGTCCTGATCAAAGAGTTGGGCCCACTCTTCTAATCAGGTGCTACGTTTTCCTTTTTTTCCTTGCAATGTCTTGTTTTAGTGTGATTTATTTACTGTTGTTATAGTTAGGTTTAATTGCTATGGATTCCCTTTCATTTCCGTAGTTCATTTCATTGTTGTTATAGTCATCTGTGTGTTATAGATTAAACCTGTGATCTACAACAGACCATGTGCTTGTATCTTCATATATGTTGCTGTTAGCCTTGAAATAACTAATTCCCTCAGGTTGATAATTTATGTGGAGAAAGGGGTTAAAGTATGTTCATATCCAGACACCAACAGTAGACTCCTAAACAATTTCCATTAGTCTCAACCTAAGATCCACTAAGGAGGTGTTCCACGATGAGTATGTTGTTCTGAAACCAATTAATTGATTTTATAAATTAAAGACACAAAATTAAAAAAGGGGGTAACTAGGATAATAAGGATTACCAAGCAGCTTTGAAATTCAATTTACAACCTTGGAGAACCAAGGATTTACGTACGATCAAGAAATCTCTCAGAATTTTTTGTTCAGTGTATCACAATGTGCAAGGTGATCGGATCGGTTAACTATGGTGGGGATAACAACCTACGTTGGACTTCCAAAATATACTTTACAATACGTGGAAGTTCAATCCATGTTAGTGTTGTCTAATGCATAACCATATGATGAGAGTGTTTCCATATACTTTTCATTTGTGGAGTGTCGACTAATATACTTGAAGGTACATGCAGAAAAATTCAACACACTTATGTGTGTGAAACGATATTTCACCCACGGGATACAATGCTGGAAAAAAACAACATCCCCTATGTTTAAAGACTCTGGAACACGTCTCTAGCCTAAACCTTTATGTATGTCATTAAGTTTCAAATGATCCTTACGTTAATTGAGGTGAATTTTAGAGTTTTTCTTAAATTAGGTTTTGATTTCAATGATAAAAACTTGATGTCACCTAAACACACCTATGATGCAACTAATATGAAAGAAATCACTCTTTTTATTTTCCTTATAACAATGAAAGGATGACTAGGTGCTCAAAATTATGCTAAAAAATGAAATTTGTCAGAATGGTGTGGAACCTAAAATAACGAATAGATCTCGTTGTTCTGAATCCGACACAATTTATTTCATAGAAAACCAACATCGTATGCTCCCAAAAATCTGTTTTGTCCACTTTGTAAAGCATGCAATTTAAAAAAGAAATGCAAGACAACCCAGTAAATAGTCCATACATCTAGTTGGGCATGCCTATGTGGCAAGGTCACTATCACTACAAGAAAAAAGCACATTGGTAAGGGTCATGTTGGTGGACCTTTAAAGATCCGTCTACCATTGTCACATATGGTGACGGTCTTAAAAGCGAGTCAGCATGAGGAGTGTATATAGTGATGGTCCTTTATGGTCCATCACTAAAGACATTTTCAATGACACTTTTGGTGAGGGTTGTTAAGTCCCATCACTAATTCTCTCTTTGGTGACACTTCTAGTGATGAAATTTTAATGACCCTCACAAATGCTCTTTTGTTACTTTTGGTGACGGTCAAAAAATGTCCGTCATCATTGATCATTAAAAAAACCTCACTGTAAGTGTATATAGTGATGGTCCTTTATGGTCCATCACCAAAGACATTTTCAATGACACTTTTGATGAGGGTCGTTAAGGCCCATCATAATTCTCTCTTTGGTGACACTTCTAATGACGAACTTTTAATGACCCTCATGAATGCTCTTGTTGTTACTTTTTTGGTGACGGTCAAAAAATGCCCGTCATCATTGATCATTCCAATGAGTTTTTGATGGCATTATGTTCTGTTAATATATTTTCAAAAGTTAACGATTTAATACCATTATTGTGGATTATTTTTTATAATATGTCGAGGCCATAGTGGTTAGGGTCGATCAAATTTTTTAGAAGTAATTAATGTGTATCATTTCCTTCAAGTAATGACTAGTCGAATAGAGATTTCCTATGAGTCAACACATGATTCATATATATTAAGTTTATTATCTAGAAAATTCCTTTAGATAAGTTCCACTATTGTGTGTAGGAAATATATTGTTTAATACATAATCAAGCTTTGAAAATTCTATTAATGAAAAATACCTAACGATCCTCACCAATCTGGGCATGCCTTAAATTAATGCTTTGGCACACACTAACATTTCTTAGCACACCCCACATGTGTTGGAACATATTTGTGCACAGAACATCTTGTGATGACAACGATGCCCAAGCACATGGTGGCATGCACTAGCACAACTTCGAACTCTCCTAGCATGTGTTGGCATGCTTCATATAATCCACTAGCATGCCCTGGAACACCTTGGTTGAATTCATTGACATACATTAGCACTTAGCACACAATGCCACTTGGCATGTATTGGAGACCTATTATTAGTGTGCCTAGCATACCCCTTTTCAAAAAAAATATAAAGTCCGAGGTTATTAACCCTCTTATTGGTTCTTCCTTTTGTTGCCTTGACATATATTGACATGCCTCTTTACTGCACCACATTTGTAGCACACAGCATGTATTGGCATATCTTGGCACTATTAATTGGCACATGATATAATTAGTACACCCTGGAACTCCCAATCACACTTTGGGAGTTCTTGACATACTTTGATATTCCCTAGCATGCCTTGCAATTCTTATCATGCCTTGTCGGTCCCTCCTTGGCATGACAACTAACACTCATTAACACTAGTCTTTGGCACACGTTCCTCATATTCATTAACTTCCATGAATTTTTACCTAGTACTCCCTTAATTTTTTTCTAGTAATCCTTAACACTCATCAACATACATTATCACTCTCTAGCACACCTTAGCACTCTTGACCCTTCCACTTCATAACATGCATAACACTAGTCACGACACATATTGGCACTTGGCACATGTTGGCACTTAGAAAGTCTTAGCATGTATGGAATACGTTCGGTGCCTTAATATGATTTGGCATGGTTTAATATTAAATTTATTTGTGATTATCAATTGTTGGAAAGTAGATGAGAAGAAACGAAAGGAATACTTGGCACATAGAATGCACTAAGACTTTGCACTTGGCACCTATTGTTGCTTAGTGTTGGTGTGCCTAGCATACCCCTCTTGAAGGAAGTAAATTTATGACTTATTAACGCTCTTATGTGTTCATTTCCTTTTAGTTTAAATTTTTTCTCCCTTTTGTTGTCTTAACGGTCACGACACGCATTGACACACCTGCACATCTTGGCATGCCTTATCACTTGGCACATCTTAGCATGTTTGACATGTATTCCCACTATACGGCACATCAAGGGGGTGAAGAGATGTAGTCCTAAAGTAGGTCGAGTACGAGGGAGAGTAAGGGTTGCTAAAGGGAGGTTATGATCATCCTCCAAGATCAAGGTCATCATGTGAGGGTTCGGAGATGATGTTGCATACCTTAGGGGTCGATTTGCGCCATTAGGATGGCATATTTTGGTTCTCTTACGGTAGATCCAAATTCAAGAGAGGTTTCTCATGAGAATGCGGGCATGTGATTTTGAGTGGTGTATTTGTGTGAAGGAAGCATCGGAATTCTGAAATGTTGAAATTTGCAACAAGAAAAAAGTGAGATTCGAAACCGGAAAGGACAAAAAAAAATGCACCCACCTTTGGTGAGGAATTTTGATGCACCGGGGGGTGAGGGAATGTGGAGCGTCTAATTTATTTTTCCCTTAAATAAATTGGACAATAAATTGTAATTTCATCTCATAACAACTTGTGTCAGTTAATTAAGTCATGATGATTGAGTTAGCTCGAGAAATTCAAGTAATTGAGGGTCTAAGATGAGACATCACAGGGATTCTAATAAATTTGGGGTCGAGTTGAATTTGATGCATTAGTGGGGTGAAAGTGTAATTCACTCAATTAAATGTGTTAAAATCGAGTTTAACTAGTTCCCTGGCGGGTGATGAGCTAGTGAGAGGTCCGGAGTGAATTAAATTAGATTTAATTCACAATGAGTGATCAATCATATAAGCGATAATTCACTATTAATAGTTGCATGCATATTAATAAGGTTTCGAGGAATAACCGAGTTGAGACGAGAGTTAGGGAACATAACTATCGGTTGTATTCGGAGAAAATTGCCCATGTGAAATTATAAATTCATTGGGATTCCATAATGGATTGCGCAATCAAGGAAGATTGATTTTCCTAATTAATAAGGAGTTAATTCCCTAGGAATTGCATGAAGCGAGTAAGTTTCGAAGTAAGGATGAGAATTGGCTAAGTACTGAGCTGAGGTTTTCCTAGATCAACGAGGCAAGTGGCAGGTACTTGAAGAATCTCATGAGGAACAAGCCATTAATGTATTGTTTCATGATTCCTTGACTTAATACACAATAGAGATAAGGGTTTTGAGAGAAATTTCTTTCCCCAAATACATCATGTTGTTGTGCGATTGATAATTTATTTCTCTTAATTATATGTGATTGCGTGATCATGTTTTGTTTTCACAAATTGTAGGAAGGATTCAATATCTTGTTTTAGTAGATTACAAGATTAGATTGAATCTCGTTAGTTAGATTTTCTACATGCTATCGGAGAGCGAGAATTTTTGGGCGACAAATTTGCGGATAATATTTGAATATTTTGGTGTGGAAATTTTCAAAAAACGAATAGAATATTTGGATTCGTTGTGAAAATATACCCAAATGGAAAAAATCAGCCGGAGAATCGGGCTTGAATGAGGGAGATATGTCGATTTTAAAATCAACTCTTTTTTGAGAAACTTTTGTAACGTCGAGAATTACACTATGCGCAAGTCAAGAACCTATATGTAATTGAGGTACGAGATGCATGCAAATATTTGAGGAGAAACAATTTAGAGACTTGGTGGTTTAAAGGGAGCATAAATTACCTCTCAACATGCATCCTCATAGCAAGGAAAACGATCTCATAAGGTTGTCGGAAGCCGCTACCACAATTGGAGAAGCGAGAGAGGGCGGAGTGGAAGCGTCCAATCTAGCGAGACACTCCATGAGGGGGAAATTTCGAGCAGGATGGGAAGGGCAGCCATACCTCAAGGTTTAAGGTGGGGTGATGTGTATACTTAATCCCAAGATAAATAAGTTGGGCAGGGTCCATTGAGATGGCATGTCTCATGGATAGAACACAGCTACGAGAACTTGCATAATTACAATAGTAGTGGAAGGATCATTTAGATTGATGTAGTCGAGATGTCAACAAGACGAGAAATCGAGTGACGAGATGTCAAATATGATCACAAATCGAGTTAGCAATAGTTCAAAGGCAGATCTGAATGTCGGCTTGGTAAACGGAGAATCGATCTTAGATAGGTCATTAGCTAGTAGCGATTAGGAAGACTGCGATGAGATGCATTATATTGAGTAAGTTGTTCGGAGGCTATTCGGTTCGGGATTTGCGAGGTGAAAACAACACTAGAGAAGTGTAGCATGCAGAACATTTCAAGAGTACCGGATGGGGATGGAGTTGAATTCCTTTCTTGTGAGAGGAGTGTTGAAATTTGCAACGAGAAACGGTGAAATTGAAACTATAAAGGAAAAAAAAATGCACCCACACTAGTGAGAATTTTATGCCAGGGAGTGAGGAATGTGAGGCATCTAATTTATTTTTCCTTAAATAAATTGGACAATAAATTGTAATTTCATCTCATAACAACTTGTGTCGGTTAACTAATTCATGATGATTGAGTTAGCTCAAAAGTCAGTCCAAGGTGGTCCCGGAGGTGGATATTGGTGGCCACTCGCCTATTCCACTTGGGCCCACTCCATTGTCTCTTTCGAGTTTTCGGTTCTTAATTATAGCACAATTTACTAGTTTTGTCGAGTTTCGGGTCCTAAACTTTCGGAGTTGTTTTGAGGCCCCAAACGACGTTTTTTGGTCATAAAAGGTTTAGCGATTTCATGGGGAAATCACATTAGAAGTTGTAGTCCTCGGAGAGATCTTTCCTAACAAGATATCATGTGCCTCGAACGAAGATCATATGACCAAGTTACGACCCCGAAATTTGGCTATGTAGCAGGGCCCGAAACTATTGGTGCTACATCTCTCTAGTTAGGGTTTTTGTTGTTTGGGGTTTTATCTTGTTTTTAAATAATAAAAAAAGACCCTTCATCCTTATTGTAACACGGCTCGGAAAACAACTGCTCAGGTTGTATTTATAGAAAATGTCCCATGTGCAATTATAAAGTCATTGGCATGCCATGTTGGATTGGTAAGTAAGGAAAGGTTGATTTTCATAATTAATATGGAGATAATTCCATAGGAATTGCATGAGAAGCGGTAGAAATTGAAATTTAAGTATTAGACTAATTTTTCCCTAGATCGAGCGGGAGACAATTGGCGAGTCTTGGAGAATCTCCAAAGAGATTAAGCATTGTATTGTTTCATGATTCCTTGACTTAATAAAAAATAGAGATAGAGGGTTTTGAGCGATTTGCTTCCCCGGATACATCTTGTGTTGTGCGATTGATAACTTGTTTCTCTTACTTATATGTGATTGTGCGATCATGTGTTCTTTCCACAAATTGTAGGAATGATTCGGTATCTCGTTTTAGTACATTACAAGATCAAATTGAATCCGTGGGATTAGATTTTCTACATGAAATAGAAGAGAGGGTTGATACCATCTTGCCTTCTGGTGGTTATAGGCTACAAGGTACGTGATAAAGACCAACATAAATGGAGGAGGGCTTGCCTTGTAATTTAGAGCCATAACATAAGTCGCGCGAGCATAATATTGAGCGATTTAACCCTAGTTTGGGGGTCAACATTGAGATGCGAAGTTCATGTCAAGATTCGGTCAAAGAAATGCCCAGGAATCTATGAGTCCATATGAGCTAGGTCGAGTCTCTTATGGAGGCAAGAGTCTGTTTTTCCTATGTGTGGATAGGGTTTGTTCTACAACAATTAGAAGTACATAAGTATAATGCCTAGTTAGGACGAGATTCTAGCATGTTTAGCTCATAAGGTATGCCCTTAAGGCTTGTGACAAATTTTCGTAGAAGAAGACGGGTTGCGACCCTTAGAGCGAGTTTTATTTCGCAATAAAGACCACGGATCTAGAGATGGTTTGCAGATTCGGTATGTGTGGAGACAATGAATCCAAAGGAGGGTGGAACCTAAGTAGAATATTGAGCATGCGGAAAATGTGCCATATGAAGAATGGATTGACATGCGGAAGGAGTTGATTTTGGTGGACTTTCCATAGAGTTTTAAACAAATATCTAAAGAAACCTATAAAAAATTAGTAAATGGACGAGTTAGTGGCTGATTTGTGACCCCTAGTTCGGTGATACGGAGTTTTAGAAGTATGATCGGAGGAGTAGTTCATATGTGTTCATATATTGGACAACAAATATCAAATTGTCGATACACAGAACGGTGATCTTGAGAGGACTCAAACCCCTTGTTCGGTGGTAGATTTGAAGAGCCCTAGATGAAGACAATATTGTAGGCCCTAGATCGGTAAAAATAATTGACTATGGTTGGGCGGATTGATGGTAGTCCAAGTACGGTTGGAGGTTGTTAGGTTCTTGTCAAAGAAGAGCCTTGACTCTTGTTCTGGTGAAGGACAACAAAATTGGTAGAAGGGTAGGTGTATAGGGCCTAAGGATGTGCGGACTTTGAAGGACTAAAGTAGCAGGTCAATTGGGCCAACCAACTAGCCCTAGTTCACTATATTGTAGAGGAGATTGATTTAGAGAGAAGAAGGGTAGGCTCCATAGCCCTGGACTTCTCATCTTGGAGGAAATTTGTAATATGGAAAAAATGGGCATACCAAAGAGTTGTTCACAAGTGGAATTGTGAACAACTTGTTACCACTCAAACTAGTAGTGGACCTAAAAGGAGTTCTAAGAGGGCAGCGCACAGGACAAGGAAACGATGGAGGGAGAAACAGCTCATTGTCTCTGACTAAGGCTGCGCGATCTTCACGAATTTCACCAATGGGTGGAGTCTCGATAGTTTAGGAAGTCACTTGTAGAGTTTAGGTCAATGAATAGGTGGGAAGTGACCCTCGAAACCCTTTCCCTAAGATAAAATAAAGAGTGGGACTTGCTTTCCATTTAAGCGAGAGTGAATTTATCTTCTAGGGAGAGAGGAGGGGGATTGAAGGGTTGAGGGAGAGAGAAGAAAAAGACTTATGAAGGAAGTTCTCAATCCTAAAATCCTTTGGGAACTTGGATTTCCCAAATGGTCCTTGATGAAAGGCCTTTGACACCAAATGGGACCACACGGGGCCAAGTGGACCCGGCCAGTTTAAATTAGATTTAGAAACCAATGATGTTCCTATCTTGAATGAGGTGAGGGGAAAGGATCAAACAAGATTTTTGCGATAAGTCAAATTGATCCTACTAGGTTCTATCCTTGGGACCACACAGGCAAAACTTAGTCCTAGAGCTAGGGCTTGAGGTATATAGAGATTCCACCATCGAATTGGCCCAAGTTACGAGGAGAGTGAGGGCACCCAACAACACATTTGCCTCTAGGAGATAAGTTTTCCTCTAGCTAGATTCTAGGGGAAATTGTTGCCCTAGGTGACCTAATGGGGCTAGACCTAGGGAATGTTAAAATTTATTAATCTAAGAAACCTACTATAGTATCTTGATTTATTTCTCCTACTTGAATTAAGTTACAAGGCTCATTTCTGAAATATTTAATAAATTAGCGATAAATAGTAAATACAACTAACAACCTACACATACGGAGCACGTCAAATATTGAATAACATGCTCATAGACAAAGTGACACATGGATTTTACGGACAGCTGTCCCTCGAAAAAACACCAATGCGGGAAGAGAAAACCGGTACGGCTAGCTCTAGAGGTTTTCTTATTTATTATTCAGAATCTAGTACAACAATCTATTGAAGCCTCGAAAATGTTGCTTCAAACATTGAGGGAGTAACCACCAGTCGGACCTTAGAAAACTCCTTTTAGTTTGGTATGGTGGCTCCGGCCCCGGATTGATAGGACTAGTATCCTAATAATTTAAATGGGTTGGTAATGGAATGATTGGGTGAAGAAAAAAATTGGACTAAATGGTAAAATAAACTATCTAATCTAAAAGCGATAAAAATAATTCTAAAACTAATCCAGGTATCAAATGTGAATACAACTTTAAATTGTTTCAACTAACCAATAACCATGAAAATGTATTATAGCTTAATTGAAATATGCAGTAAAAAATAAAGATAAGTACATTTTAAGAAATTAAAACGGAGGTTATAATAACATATTGCATTCATCATTCATAATATCATTTGCATATATTGTAAAATAATATTTCTACACTTAGAAATGATATGTCTAAATAAATATTGTAGAATAATTACTACATAAATGATAGAAAAAATTTAAAAAATATCTCATAACATAAGAAAGCGCGGTGAATAGATAGAAATACCATATCCATCTTGATACTTTCCGATGCAATTCGATATCCAAATCCAGCAATAACTTCAATGTAAAATAGACTCAGATACAAAAATGAAATTCTTAAAGGCAATTTTGCATAGAATCACCAGAGATGTGATCCTTTATAAAAATATAAGAGTCAATGGAGTACAAGAATGTAATCTCCAAGTCAAAATATTACAAGTCGGGACCCATTTCTAAATCCATGAAAGGGGTTTAAATAGGTACTTAATAAAACAAAATAACTAAAACTATTCCCGAAATCTATCTAATCGAAAATCTAGAAACATAAATGTGATCTTGAAGTATTTGATTCATTGATTATCTGTTGCGTTTAATGTTGGATAAGCTGATTTTGAGCATTTCCTTCGCTTCTTCTAGGCGGCTAAGCTTTGAATATGCTTGCCATGTGTATGTGGCATCGGAAATTCGGGAATAATGCAATCGATGGCATTTGAAAGAAATTTAAATTACATTTTGCGACTATGAGGCTTGATAAGGTAGGTCCCATGTATCACGATATTCCTTGCGGTTATGCAATTTGCTGAATTTTTATTGATTATTTCTTGTTTCCATCTGTGTCAGTTTCTTTTACCCTAGGTAACTTTCCGGGGGTACAATGCGAAATAAATTAGGTGCATACAAGCTGTATTCACAGTTGTGTTACATTGTTCATCATATTTTTAGCTACGGATGTAGCTCCTTAAGCTTTGATTAAACGCTATTCCCATTATGCAAAATAATTTCCTTGTGTATTTCCATAACCACAGGAAGGTTTGCTTTCCTTCCCAACTGCGAGTCTTGCCATAAAAGAAACTCGGAAATTTTTCCTTGACTTCATCAAATTCAATTTTAGAGTGACTCCTTCATCTACTAAGGAAGATGTAATTTCACACAAGGATACCTTACGCAATCTTTGGGCAATTCATTTAATTATTGAGACAATAACTTGTTTGTCTCCGGGGCTTCATTTTTAAGCTGATCCAAATTAGGATATTTCTTGTTTATTAATCTGGATTGAAACATCTTCTCTTGCTCAATCTTTGAAGTCTTCTCATTTTTTGCGGAAAACAGCAATTTTGCTACTTCTTGGTTTATTTGTTGTTGTTTTTCTAAGGTCCCCATTGATCAATATTTTTCTTTTCAACGTGAAGCTACTCTTCTAGGCATTTGTTTAGTTTGAGCTCTTCATCACGCAATTGTTGTTATTTGAATAATTACCTATTTTGGTTCTACGTAACCTGTTCTTCTAACATAGCTATTTGCACATTCTTTTGTTTCATTAATTGTGTAACTTTAGAGGCCTTGTCTATAGTTGCAACACTATAAGCACGTGCGTATTGCGATAATTTAGTGATATCCTCATATGGATTCACCTCGAAATTTTATAAAAAATATTCATAAACTCCACATCCATGTCGAAAGTGCATCCTAATCGAGTTCTCCTCCTTTTCCTTTTTTTTTATCACCACAACCTTATGTGGGGCTTATGCAAATACATCCCGGAGGAGGATTCTTCTATTTTCAGCATAATTTCCTTTGTGGGATTTTACGGAATAACTTCTATATCCTGGTCTTCCGGAAAATTAACTTGGGGATTATTTTTTGTCCAATTTGGCTGGGCAAATTGTTAATATTGGCTCGGCAAATGAGGATAAACTATAATTTAGGATTCTTCTACCTTTGCTGACTTCTCTCCTCCAACTTGAGAATGCGGACTATTTTTTATATCTCCTTTTGGTGCCTATTCGATAGCCTTACTATTTTTGCCTCCTTTCTCGGAATGCACATTGGTATCGGTACCAATGTTTTCTTTTCCTATCTAAAATTTGGCTTGTTGATCAATATGTTCATGAGTTTAGCGGTCGTTTCCTTCTTCTCATTATCAACTTTGCTGCTAATATCTTCCTTTTGTATAACATGATTATTTCATGTTACTTCTTTCTATGTACGTATGATGGCTTTCCTGGCAAATGTTTCGCATTTACTATTTTTCTAGATGTATCCTCTTTGTTTCATCTTGTTGTGACTCGGCTTCTGCTAAGACTCTTAATTGATCAGGAGGAACTTTGAGTAATCTACGGCTTCTAAACAACATAAGAATTATTCAATTCTTATTTGGGGAATTTTGGACTCGGCCAAATAAAAAACTTGCGACAAATTATTTACAAAAACAAATAAATAATCAAAAAATATCTGGTTCATGTTCAAGGCGAGCAATTGAAACGTGATGGCTAAAATCAAATGCCACCTTCCTTAGATCATATTGCCTCCCTGGGATTGTTTAAAGCTTAAGATTGGTTAGCTTACCAACATCTTTTCAGCATGAATAAAGTGTTGGGAAGTATAATCCTGAAATTTAAAAGGAAAATTAGGCCACATAAGCTTCTTGTTGTTCTTCAAAGTCACGGACATGCCTTCTCTTGTTAGTTGATATGAAATTTCTGTGCTATGAGTTTATACGGAACATACAAGGAAGAATGTGTGGTTCTACAATACTTCCGAAAACTCGATATATGTGAATATTTCTTCTCCAAACCAATCCCCAATCGAGGATAAATCAACTTTGTTCTCGGGAAAGTCTAGGAGGGAATCGGCCAAAAATAGTTTGATAAATCGGGATAAGAAAACCATGACAAACTCTGTAAACATGGCTTTTGAAATGCCCCTTCCACGAAACTTATGATATATATGAATAGGAACAAGATCTTTAGAGTTCCATTTCCCATCCTAACATGGGAATTCGGAATTGAAACGAAGGGCATCTAGAGGATATAAGCACAAAAGTAAAAAGAGAGTAAGATTTCTGGTTGTCTTTCCTATACTCAAGAATCCTATTGGTTATCTTATCGAAAGAATGGCAGCCAGTCCATTATCTCGGAGTTATGTGAGAATGTATTAATAGCCTGTTTAGCATAAAAAGAAAACCTAGTTGAGTTATCATTCCCAAATAATGCGCACATCATTGCTATGGTATAATAGTATGGAGGCGAAAGAGACTCCTGAGTACATACACGATGCCTCATGTTTGTTCTTTTAGGATCCCTTCTCCATTCCCTAATCGTATCGGCTGATTTTCATTGTGTGTGTGACAAATTCCTTGATGAAGTCTTTGTTATAGATTTTTAGCTGGATCGAAAGGTGATACATTGCTTTAATGTCCTCTTGCTTTGAACAACTTAGAGATATTTGCTCCGAAGCGAAATGAACGTCATTGCAATGTGGTTACATTATCAATTACCCACCGAATCACATCATAGCATGGGAAAATGTTCGCCGTGCAATTCGATGAAGGAATGATTTTAATGCACCAAGAGGAGTCTCAAAATCATAGTCTGAGTCATCTTCATCGGTGTTGCCTTGGCCTCAAAAAATTTAGGGTTTTCCTTTTCAGTAGATTATACATTTCCAAGTCATCTTACAAGTCCCTGGCATGAGGTGTACGTAACATTGCTTCAATGGTTTCTCTTTAGGTACATGATGAAAAATAGAGCTTTTGCGACGACAACAACTTTCGTTTCTGGGATCTCTTGTTCAGGTATCGAACGCGTTTCCTTGTTAGTGAATGAAAGGATTGGACATTCTATTGTTACGAAATGAAGAAAATCTTTCGACCAAGGTGAAAACACAATAATGAGAATAGTTATACAAAAGGATTCATTCGTTGATTTCCATTTATTATCTCTGTAGTTAAAACTTAAATTCCCTCTAAGGAGTCACACTCACATTCAAACAAAATAAATCGTTATTATTTGTTTTGATTTTCAATTAATAAAATAAATGTACCATCGGGAGATGAGCATATTTTGAAATAAGAACTACAAAATTACCTTTTGAATTCTTGTGGGTAGATGATAAAAAAATGTATGGGAATTAGTAATAATCACATAGGATTTTCAAGAGTACATAAAATAACATTGTTATATGTTTTCTTCTAGTTTAATTAGATGATACAAATAGAAGTTTTTAAATGGAGAAAATTATCAATGGGTTCTCATTTCGATTGCGATGAGGTGGGGTCATAATAGTGGAATCTTTAAATCAAAAAATATATACTTGTTTGTTTCTCCCCAATGGGTGCGATGAAATTCATTCATTGGGGTTTACAATTAACAAAGTTTGTTTAAAGTTTTTGCGAAGGCGTTCGATGAACTACATCACATCGATGTATTTCAAAGCGGTCTTGATCACATTAAAGTTTTCTAATTTGCGATTGCGATATCACTCCTTGTAAGTTTCATTATAATAATTCATGAAAGATGAATTCTCTGAAATTCGATTGTGATGGATTGCATCGCACATCAGAAGTATATGAACAATTATGAAACTTAAATATCTCTCCGATTCGTGATTGCGATTGAGTTCCATCGCATCGGATTTTAAAGTAGATATAGACTTGGGTCTCTCAATTTCGTTGGTGTACACATCAAATATTGTTAAATATAAAAACTTTATATAATATTTTGATATGATAAAAGATTTATATATCATCGGATCGGAAAGTTTTTCATCTTTATTTGTTTATACACACTTGTTAATAAAGATATGCAATATGTTCTCTTATCAATGAACTTCTTATTCCTAATTTAAAAAATGATCGGATTGTTTCTAAATATTTTATTTCTATCTAGAAAGAAGAAGATAAAAAAGGGGGACCTATTTCTAAATGAAATTTATTCTAGAAATTTTGAAATGGGGAGGATTGTTGTATAGTACAACAATTGGCGATTCATTGGAAGAAAATTTATCTCTAAAAAAACAAAATGAACAATATATTTCTAGTAAGTAAAAATTTCTAAAGATAATGAAAACTATCTTAGGATAATTGAAATAAAATCTAACTATGAAAAAGAATAAAAATCACTTACAATTTCTTTCTAATTCCTTAAGAATAAAAGCAAATTTTTGGGTTATCTCAAGCTTGATTGGTTGATAATAATGAAGTAAGTGGACTTCTTCAAGTTTAGCTTTTGTAATATACTTTATTGTCATAGGCATTTCCTTTTCTTGCCGTGACGTTCATAGTCTCGACGGGGTTACCTTTTAACTTATGGACTTGATACTAAGTACTCATCCAACTAAGACTATGACTCTTTAAAAATAAATTCATAAGATATATTATCTCATGTTTTTGTCTTTTATTTAATTTTTTTAATTTAAGAGCCATTATTATAGTTTTGGTAGCTAGTAATTAACAATGCCATTCACTAGTTGTAATTAAACCGAACAAAGTTTGGCTCGTGATGAGACCCCTTGTCTTACTTTTATAAGTCATTACCACATTTTTGGTATGCGGTATTGTGTCTCAGTTTTGTACTTCTTATGATCATGGTAAGTAGGCTCGTGATGAGACCTCTTATCTCTAAATTTTTCGTATAATTTCTTAGAATTACATTCTAAAAAATAATGACAAAGTGGATGGAGTGAAATAGTTGTATCCTTAAGAATAAATGGATGACAATTTTCGAGTTTTGTTTCTTTAAAAGCTTGAAAAAGTCTTTACTTTTAAAGATAACCTTTCTGTACTTAACAAACTTATAATGATTTACATTTTCCTCAAAGTTTCAAAAGACCATGCAAATGTTTTGAATAAATTTTCAAAGTTCAGCATTTTTTATTTTAAACTATCCAAAATTGTGATCATTTCCCTAAAAATTCTTATTTACACAAAATAGTATTTACAACATTCTTTCTAAGAAAATTTTATAATAGTAAAAAAAAGTCAATTAGAGACTATTAACAACTTTATTTACAAAAACAAATAAAAATTGCGAGAAAGGAATATGTATAATTACGAAGGGGTTACCTCCTTATGAAAAGAATTTCTTTAATACAAGCCCATTTACGCGGGAACATGTTCTCTCTTTCTGTTAAATCTTGGGCTATGAATGTATATGAGCGTATACTTACAATCTAAAATGGTCCAAGCCAAATTTTCTAAACTTTGGCGTAACACCTTTTCTTCATGTACTTTATCCCATTTTAGAACAAGATCACCAATTGAAAAATGTTTTGAGGCGGTGTTTGAATCAAAAGAATATTTTTACAAAATTTGTTGATGTTTTTCATGAATATATTTTCTTTTCTATATCTTCTTCTAATTTAAGGATCTAATCAAATCTCAGCGAATGGATGAGAAGGATTTTCTTCAATGAATTACCTTAGGGCTAATGATGGAAGATCTAGATTTGATGGTCATCACGACTTCTTTCCATAAACTAAATCGAAAGGTGAAGTTCCTATAGAAGTTTTAAGAGTAATACGATCAACCCATAATGCAAAGATTAAGAATAGGCGCGATTCTTTTTGATTTTGATCAATGGTCCTTTTAATGATTTTGATGAGATTTTTGTTAGTGGATTCGGCTAAACCATTTACCTTGTGGATAATAATTCGATGGATATTTCAATTTAAAACCTCTTTTAGTTGAAAATTCCATTATAATATTACCAGAAAAATAAGATGCATTGTCAAAGACTAGAGCGTTAGGTACACCAAACCTGGTAATGATGAATTGATAGATGAAATCAATAATTGCATCAGAATTGGCTACCTTTAGAGGGATTGCTTCTACCCACATTGTGAAGTAATCTATTGTTGTGAGTATGTATTTTTTTTGTTTGGAAGAATGAGATATTATCTCACCAATAATATCAAGCCCCCATTGCTCAAATGGTTGCTCAATGTTTACTAGTTGCAAAGGAAAAGCTGGCTTCCTTTGTCTTCCACTAGCAGTTTGACAAATTTTGCACTTCCTCACGTAATCATGTGTATCTTTAAAAAGGTTAGGCCAATAATATCCAGCATGGATGATTTTTTGAGCTGTGGTATCACCTCCAAAATGACCACCTGCTAGTCCATCATGTAATTCCTGCAATACCTTTTTTGCTTCAGTCTTTTCAAGACATCTTAATAGAATTGAATCATAATTCTTTCTGAATAACACATCATGAATGATTTCATATTTAGTAGCCTTCAATATTAAATCAAGTTTATTCTTATAGATGAGATTAGAAGGATCATACCCATTTTTCAAGTAAAATATTAGATCAGCATACTGAGATTCAGAATCTGTAACACTTATCTAACTTACTTGAACAACGTTTTCTGGATCTTGATTTTCTGGTATATTATGAGCTCTTGCTAATAATCTACAAAAACCTTGACCTCTAACAATCTTTGCTGTTTTAATATCAATATCATATTCTTGCAAAGCTGTCACCCAATTAGCCTTTCTTTCTCCTACTTCTCTTTGAATTAATAATTGTCTCACTGCAGAGAATGGGACAATAACTTTTGTGTGTATTTTTAAGAGAAAAGGCCTAAAATTTTTTATTGACTTAAATACAACGAAGGCTTGTTTTTCTACATCAGAATAATTCAGCTCAGCTCCTTGCAGATTCGAGCTGAAGAAAGAAATTGGTGCTTCAATTTGTTTATCATTGAGCTGTGTTAAAACAACAGCATAGGATTTTTTGGTTGCCAAAGTATACAGAATAAAATCTTTAGAAAAATTAGGAGTATTCAATGTAGGTGCATTAATGATTGCCTGTTTGATTGCATCAAAGGCTTAATTTTCTTTATACCCCCATTTGAATATTGAATTTTTCTTAATCATATTATGCATAGGTAAAACAATTTGAGAAAAATCGGGGATGAATCTTTTTACAAAATTAATCTGCCCTAAAAATGATTCCATGGACTTTTTATTATGAGGTAAAGAAATATCGGAAATTTCTTTAACGCTGTCAGGATCGATATATATACCATCTTTTGATACAACAAACCCTAATAGTTTTCCTTCATCGAGAGCAAAGAAGGATTTCTTTGGGTTTAAGGAAATACCAAACCTTCTACATATTTCAAATATTTTTTTCAGATCATGTAGATGATTGGATCTCTTCTTTGAATATACTGTTATGTCATCAAGATAAATGACGACTGATCTATTAATCAGACCCTTGAATGTTATATCCATGGCTCTCTGGAAAGTAGCTCCTACATTTACTAAACCAAAAGGCATTTTCTGATAAGCATAGGTTCCCCATTTGGTTTTGAAAGAGGTTTTCAACCTATCATCTGGATGTACTAAAATTTGATTATAGCCCAAAAATCCATCAAGAAAGGACATGAGTTCAGAACCAGCTACCTTTTGGAGAATTTTCTCCATGGTTGGCAACGGGAAATTGTCCTTTTGACATGCCTTGCTTAAATTTCTAAAATCAATACAGATTCTAATATCAACATTTTCTTCCTGATAGGTACCATGTTGGAAACCTAGTTGGAATGCCTTACAGGAAAAATGATTTTGGCTTTCAAAAGTTTGTTGAGTTCTGTTTTGATTTGATCCTCAAGATTTGGATGAATCTTTCTTAACTTTTGTTGAATAGGCTTAACATCAGATAGCA
Source organism: Pinus albicaulis (assembly GCA_034641835.2). Classification (NCBI taxonomy): domain Eukaryota; kingdom Viridiplantae; phylum Streptophyta; class Pinopsida; order Pinales; family Pinaceae; genus Pinus; species Pinus albicaulis. The sequence goes on from JAXQQM020079898.1 coordinate 68,346, forward strand.
TTGGAATTGTGTGTTGAATCACAAAGTGTCATAAGTCTTTAAGTCCTCATAATTCCAAGCGAAGACATTTTTATATTTACTCAGAAGTTTGATAAAAGCAGATCTTTCTTCTAGAGTTAAATTGAGTCCTAGATTAACATTTTGCAGTTTAGAATTAGAGCCAAGATTAACTAATTCAAACTTTAAAGTTGAATGTTGAAGTTTAGCATTAGTAACTTTCTTGAATATGTCTTTAATATCATACAGATCCTCAAGTTTAACAACAGATTTAGGAATCATATTTTCATTATTTCTTGAAGTAATTTGCAGATCATGATCTTCTTCATCAATAATTTGTTCATCATATGATTTCTCAGAAGTTAATAAATTCAATATATATTTATCATGGTAGAATACTCTCCAGTTAGTAATATTATCTGGGACAGATGGGAAAAAAATCAATTCTACATGAAAATCTATCAGGACTGCAATCTTGAGCAGGGAGGAGTTTGGATGCAACATTAACTAACAGGTCAGCTGATGCGTTTTGATTTCTAGGAATAGAAGAGATATTAAATGCTAGAAATTGAGTGGTAAGGTCCTCTACTAGGGTTTGATAATGTTTGAGATGTCCTGAAAGACAATGGATGGTATTCCTCACTTGTTTTATGACAATTTCAGAATCTCCATATACTTTCAAATATTTTACATTTAACCCTATGGCCTTATAAATCCCTTGAATCAAGGCTTCATATTCAGCGGTATTATTAGTGCACTCAAATTCTAATCTACATGATAACATGGTTTTCTCTCCTTATGGATCAATTAGGATGCATCCTTCTCCTGCTCCATCACTAGATTTTGATCCACGAAAATATAATGACCAAAATAAAGTTCTATCGATAGGTTTATCTACAAATGTATTAGAAATATTAACAATTCTAGAAGCATCAGATTGCGAAAATTTTTCAAGTTGAGAAACAAATGTATTTACAGAAAAAGGTGATTGTGGTGCAGTAAAATTCCCAAGAAATGACTCAGCAGAATAACCTCCAAGAATATTGTTGTTGAAAGCTACAAGTTTGTTTGGCTGTTCAAATTCAGTTACAGTGTGCGTCATATGTTTTTCTCACTCGATTTTGATTTGATTTGGTTTCCCTTTGTAGGGAAGCCACATATGTGAAAAAACAGTCGCGATATAACCTTTAAGTTTCGCAGACTAGTTCCTGCTTAAGACTAACCCATTGAATTCAGGAATATATGCAATTAGAATATCAATTCTTCAGAAAATCCTAGGATCGGAAGCTAGCCTAATGGTAACTAAATTGATTTCTCCTACAACTTGAACTTTAGAGCGATCCAATTGTACAATGTGAACAATAGACTTTTGTGGTTCAATATTCAATTTCGCACAGACTGAAGTAGGCATTATATTAGAGGATGCTCCAGAATCAATTAAAAAAATATGCAAATTCTTATTGTAGATTTCATAAGTAAAAAAAATGGAGGTGTCTGAGAATTTGATCTTTCTCCAATAAGAACAGTGTCTGTGGCATCTACTTTGTCTGGTGGCTTACCAGTCCCTTTAGCTTCTTTGGCAACTACTCCGCTTGGTAAAGGAGCAATAGGTGTAGCATTTAATTCTTTTAATAGCATCTTTTGTTGATGTTTAAGTTTGCTGAGTTCATGTAATGAAATGTTCTCTCTAGTCTTTTTCATGTCCTCAACAATGTTATAATCCATCGGATCTGATACCACTAGAGTCTTAGATGATGATGCGGGAGGATTGAAATATTATGGTTGATTCTGAGTGGGTAAAGGAGAAGCTCTCTTTGCAGGAGTTTTGTCTTTGGTACTCGGAGTTGTAGTTTTCTTCTTTGGAACAGGTTGAACAGGTTCCAATGTAGATTTTCTCCTTGTACTCATAGGCATAGCTTCTTGTTCCATTTCAATATCCGAATTAGGGAGAATGAAATCCCACATTCCATGTAGTTCAACTATTTCTTCCCTTTCATATTCTTCATTCGACATTGGAGGAGTATCTTCCTCTTCTTCGTCTTCTGATTCCGCATTGGAGATTGTGTTGGGAGGTTTTGATTCAACTTGATTTCTCTTGAAATTTCTGAATGGTCTCTTTGTAGAAGTCTCTGCTACTTTCTTTTTAATCTCAACCATCTCATTAGACATGGTTTTAAGAACTTTCTGTAAACCCTTCATGTCATATGGATATCTTGGTGTCTTTTTCTTGGAATCATCTTTAAAAGTGACTTTCTTTTATTTTCTTTCCTCAAGAGTTTTTTTTTTATATAGAGCAATCATTCATTTTTCAACTGAAATAGCTTCTTTCATATTCTCAGATAAAGTCAGTTTTGCAACTCTATCTACAAAAATTTCTATGTTTGAGGGAAAATCATTAATATACCATTCACTTCTAACCTGTTCACTAGGTTTAGATGTTGTAGGTATCTTATTCAAGAGTTTATTGAATTGAGAGTTAAAATCTTTGATGAGTTCTTTCAGTCGAGTCTTTAAATTGGAGAGATGGTTGATTAGGGTAGCTATTGATCTATCAACTCCATATTTAGTTAAAAATTGCTCTTCGAACATATCCCAACTTGTAATCGAATCTAAAGGTAAGGAAAAGTACCAGGATCCTGCTATCTCTTGCAAATTATAGGGGAATAACCTGACTACAACATCTTCATGCTCTACTGCGTTTAAATTTATAGCAAGCATGAAATTATTGATGTGTTCTTTCGCTTGTATACCAGTATCTAGACTAAATTTTGGCAGCCATTTTTCACGATGATCAGGTAGATCATGTAAAGGTGCAGCCATATTTATAGCTCCCGGTCTAGTCCATGGTCTTTGTGCCATTGTTGTGATGATGGTAGAAGAACTAGAAGTGACAACTGGTGTATGAGTAGTAACAGTTGAAGTACTGGAAGAGACAATCGGTGTTTGAACAGATGTTTTTTGAGCAAATGATGATGATGAGACTACTGTACTTTTCTGATTTGGAGCTTGCGAAACAAATGATTGAATTTGCGATGAAGAACTAGTTTCACTTTCTGTTTCCGATGGAGTTCTTCTTGTTTTGACTCTACTAGGTAAAGAAAATTCTTTTGGGGAAATTCCAATTTTTTCACTATGTGATCTAGTGAGAGGTCTGGAAGAAACAAATTGTGAGGTAACACTACCTTTAGATATCTCTGATTCTTCTAATGATAATGAGAATCCTTGAATTTTATGAACTAAAGCTTCAACTTCAGGAGATTCAGGAGGCAGATTATCTGATTGATCTAAAACTTTGGTAGTGGGTGTTTGAATACTTTTATCAATTTCTTCACTAGTGATTTGAGATGTGGAAGAAATTGAAGGTGATGAGGGTGTTGTGCTGTTAGAATGGCTTGTCGATTTGGATTTATCTGCCATTCATAGCTTGTGCCCTCCTTCTAGTGCCAAAAATTTTGAAGCCTTGAAAATTGTTTCTTTGAACATTGGGGATAACCACACGGTCGGGCCCTTAGGATAGCTCCTTTTCCGTTTGGTGTGGTGGCTCTGAATAGATTGATATGACCAATTTCCTAATAGTTTAAATGGGTTGGTAATGGAGTGACTGGGAAAAAGGGAAAATGGGACTAAATGAATGAAATAAAACTATCTAATCTAATCTATAACTGATAAATAATTCTAAAACTAACCCGGGTATCAAATGTGAATACAACTTTCAATTATTTCAACTAACCAATGACCATTAAAATGTATTATAGCTTAATTGAAATATGCAGTAACAAATAAAGATAAATCTGTTTAAGAAATTAAACAGAGTTATAATAACATATTGCATTCATCATTCATATATCATTTGCATATACTGTAAAAGATAAATATTTCTACACACTCAGAAATGATATTTATAAAGAAATATTGTGAAACAAGTACACATAAACAATAGCATTTTAAAATAGAATATCTTACAACATAAGAAATTAACAGTGAATAGATAAAAATACCATATCCATCTTGATACTTTCTAATGCAATTCGATATCCAAATCCAGCAACTTCAATGTAAAACAGACTCCAAGATACATGAATGCAATTCTTAAAGGCAATTTTGGATAGAACCACTAGATGTGATCCTTTATATAAATATAAGAGTTAATGGAGTATAGAAATGTAATCTCCAAGTCAAAATATTGCAAATTCAGGACCCCTTTCTAAATGCATGAAAGGGGTTTAAATAGTTACTTAAAAAAAACTAAATAATTAAAACTATTCCTGCAATTTATCTAATAAAAATATAGAAACAAAAATGTGATCTTGAAGTGAATCAATTCATTGATTATCTGTTGCGTTTGATGTGCCTAGATGGTATATTTTAAGAATTTCCTTCTCTTCTTTTGGATGACTAAGCTTTGAGTGTAACTACCCTATGTATGTGGCATCAGAGAATTAAGGAATAATGCAATCGATGGCATTTGAAAGAAATTTAATTGATGTTTGCTGACTATGAGGCTTGATAAGGTAGGTCCACATCATATCCCACGATAATCCTTGCAGTTGGCTAATTTGCTGATTCTTATTGATTATTTCTTGTTTCCATTGTAATCAGTCTCTTTTACCCTAGCTAACTTTCCTGGGGTACAATCTGAAATCAAATTGATTGCATACAGGCTATTATTCACCAGCTGTGTTACATTGTTCATCATACTTGTAGCTCTGCATGTAGCTCCTTCCGCTTTGATTAAACGTTGTTCCCACTCTGCAAAAATAATTTCCTTATGTCTCTCCACAATCCTGGGAAGGTTTGCTTTTCTTTCTGACTCTGAGTCTTGCCATAAAAGAAATTCGGAATTTTTTTCATCAGCTTCATCAAATTCAAGTTTAAGACTGGCTCCTTCATCTACTAAGGAAGATGTAATTTCAAACAAGGATTGTGCTTCTGCAACCTTTAGAAAAAATTCATTTAATTGCTAAGACAATAACTTGTTTGTCTCTAGGGCTTCATTTTTGAACTGATCCAAATTAGGATAGTTCTAAAACTTATCCAATCTGGATTGAAACATCTTCTTTTGCTCAATCTTTGAAGTCTTCTCATTTTGCAGAAGAGATTGTAATTTTGCTACCTCTTGGTATAGCTGTTGTTGTTTTTCTAATTTCTGTTGATCAATATTTTTCTTTTCAACGGAAAGCTACTCTTCTAGTTGTTTGGATTTGAGCTCTTTGTCGTGCAATTGTTGTTCCAACTGAATATTTTTTTTTTGGTTCTCTGTAACCTGTTCTTCTACAATAGCTATTTGCACATATTTTTGTTTCATTAATTGTGTAACTTCAGAGGCCTTGTCTATAGTTGCAGCACTATAGGCACCTGCGTATTGAGATAATTTAGTGAGATCCTCAGATGGATTCACCTCAACATTTTTATAAACAATATTCATAAACTCCACCTGTGATGTCGAAAGTGCATCCTGATCAGCTCTCCTCCTTTTCCTTTATTTTCTCACAACAAACTTATGCTTAGGACTATAAAATACATCCAAAGGAGGGATTTATTCTATTTTAAACATAATTTCACCTGTTGGATTTGCACGAATAATTTCTATATCTTGGTCTTCTAGAACATTAACTTGGGGATCATTCTGTTGTCCTATTTGATGGGAAAATTGTTCATATCGGCTCAGAAAATGAGGAGAAACTATAAGTTCAGCAGATTCAACTACCTTTTTAGCAGCTTCCTCTTTTCCAAGTTCAGAATCTAGATTATTTCTTATATCTCCTTTTGGTTCCTGTTCAGTAGCTTTAATATTTGAGCCACCTTTCTCAGAATGCACGTTGGTATCAGTACCAGTGCTTTATTTTCCTGTCTGGGCTGAAGACTGCTGATTAATATGTACATCAAGTTTAGTAGCCATTTCCTTCTTCTCAGTATCAACTTTGCTGCTAATATCTTATTTTCGTATAACATGATTAGTTTTTGTTACTCTTTTCTGTGTTCGTATGATGAATTTGTTGGCATATGTTTCTGTTACTATTTTTCCAGATGTATCCTCTGTTTCCTTCTGTTGTGACTCAGTTTCCTCCATAGGAACTCTTAATTGATCCAAAGGAACTTTGAGCAATATCTGGCTTCTAAACAACATAAACTTATTCAATTCTTCAGCCTAGAATTTGGACATGGCCAAATAAAAAACTTGGGACAAATTATCTACAGAAACAAATAAATCATCGAAAATATCTAGTTCATGTTCGAACCGAGCAATTGAAATAGAAGTAGTAAAATCAAATACCACCTTCCTTGGGTCATATTGTCTCCCCGGGATTGTTGAAAGTTTAAGATTGGTTAGCTTACCAACTTCTTTTTCAGCATGAACAAAATTATTGAGAGTATAATCACCACATTTAAAAGGAAAAGTAGGCCACATTATCTTCTTGCTGCTCTTCAAAGTCCTGGACATGCCTTCTGCTTTCAGCTGATATGCAATTTCCTGAGCTAACATTTTATCTAGAACATACAAAGGAAGAATGTGTGGTTCCACAATACTTTCGAAAACTCTAATATATGTGAATATTTCTTCTCTGAATCAATCCCCAATCGAGGATAAATGAACTTTAACCTTCTCAGAAATTCTAGGAGGGAATTGGCAAAAAATAGTTTGATAAATTGGGATAAGAAAATCATGACAAACTCTATAAAGATGGCTTTTGAAATGCCCCTTCCACAAGAACTTGTGATATGTATGAATATGAATAGGATCTTTAGGGGTCCATTTCCATCCTAACATGGGAAATTAAGAATTGAAGCATAGTGCATCTAGAATATAAGCACAAAAATAAAAAGGAGTAGTATTTCCTGAGTTTTTTTCTTCCATATACTCAAGAATATTATTGGCTATCTTATCGAAAGGAATGATAGCCTAGTCCATTATCTCAAAATTTATAGCAGAATGTATTAATGGCACCATTTGTATAGAAAACCTAGCTGAGTTATCATTCCCAAACAATATGCACATCGTTGTTGCGGCATAACAGTATGGAGGCGAAAGAGACTCCACAAAGTACATACCTAATGCCTCATGTTTGTGCTTTTCAGGAGCCCTTCTCCATTCTCTAATTGGCTCTGAATGATTTTCATTATTCGTAGAAAATTCCTTGATGTAGTATTTGTTATAGATTTTCTATGGGTCCGGAAGGTGATACATTGCTTTAATGTCCTCTACTTTGAATGACCCGAATGTTGCTCTAGAAGTTGAAACAAAGGCTCTATTTTGGATATCCACATTATCAATTACCCACCGAATCACATCATAATATGGAAAAATGTTCACCCGAGCTGCAATTCGGTGCAGAAATGAATTTGCAGGTGCTTGGAGGGAAGTCTCTAAATCTGACTCTGAATCATCCTCATCAGGAACTGATGCTTTTGGCACAGTTACCTTAGTCTTTTCCTTTTCAATGAGGCTATATACCTCTTCCCAGGATAATTTACCCAGACCTTGGCACGACATGTCTATAAGCAGCTTAATCTTAGCTAGTTTCTCTTTAGGTGCCATGGTGAACACAGGGGATTTTACTGCGACAACAAATTTTTCCTTCTTAGATCTATTTGACATTTCTGTATCCAGAAACGTTTCCCTCGCTCTGCGAATGAAAGGATTTGGTTTTCTTTGGTTCTGCAAAGAGAAAAAAATAGTTCAATCGTGGTAAAAACACGAATGGGGAGAACAACTGTATAACAATCTATTCATTTATTTTTATTTATTATCTCCGTGTTTATAACATAAATGCCCTCTTAAGAGTCACACTCACATATTTAAAAAAAAATCGTTTTCAATTATTCATTTGATTTCTTATTCCATATCATACGTACAATCAGGAGTTGGCATTTTTGAAATAAGTGTTAAAAATCACCTTTTGTATTATTGCGATGAGATGAATAAATAGTATATGGGCATTAAGTAATAATCACATCGGGAATCTTCATAGGTACATAAAATAACATAATCTGATTTATGCCGATTTCCAATTGCGATGATCACATCGGGGATTTTTGAATGGAGTGGATCGTTAATGAGTTTCTCCGATTTTCAATTGCGATGAGGTGGGGTCCTCCACATCGGAGTCTTTTAATCAAACAAATACAACGTTTGTTTCTCCGCAATGCAATTGTGATGAAGCGCATCTCATCGGGGTTTTGCAATTGAACATAAAGAGTTTGTTTAAAGTTTTTGCAAAGAGCGATTGCGATGAACTGCGTCGCATCAAAGTATTTCAAAGCAGATGTGATCACTTAAAATTTTTCTGATTTGTGATTGCGATATGACTCATCGCATCATAGTTTTATTATAATAAATCCATGAATGATCATTCTCCGAAATGCGATTGCGATGAATCGCATCACATCGGAAGTATGCAAAACAAATATGAAAACTTAAAACTTATTCCGATTTGTGATTGCGATTGAATTCCATCGTGTCAGATTTTTTCAAAGTGAATATAAAGCTTAAAGATCTCTCTGATTTCCAATTGTGATTACTGTACACATCAAATATTTTTAAATATAAAAATTTATATAATATTTTGATATGATAAAATCTTTATATCTCATCGGATCAAATTGTTTCTAAATCTTTTATTTCTATCTAGAAAGCAAGATAAAAAGGGGACCTATTTCTAAATGAAATTTATTCTAGAATTTTAGAAATGGGGAGGGTTGTTGTACAATAAAATAGGTTACAGTGCCTATCTTCCTGAATACTCCTTGCTAAGGTAAAACCTAAGCTTTTATTTCTTATTCCTGAACTAAAGCTTCCTAATCTAACTAGATTTCTAATGCCTCAAAGAGTAGATTTGTATGTGTTTTCCTAAAGGCTGATCGCTCTAGTATTTCCTTCAACTTTTGTAGATATAATATCTTTGTGTTCTTCTTATGAGCACCAACTCATAGCTATGTTCTTGCTTAATCTTGTAGGTTGTATTTTTGTTATGTTGCTTCCTCAGACCTTCGTTATATTTTCTTTGTCTTTCAATAAAGTGTTTGTTTGTGGTTACAGTGCCTATCTTCCTAAATACTCCTTGCTAAGCTAAAATATTAGAATTTCTTTCTCATTCCTAAACTAAAGCTTCCTAATCTAGCTATCTTTCTAATGCCTCAAAGAGTAGAGTTGTATGTGTTTTCTTGATGGTTGATAGCTATGTTCTTTCCTTCCCTGATAGCTCTATTATTTCCATCAACCTCTACAGATCTAATATCTCTGTGTTCTTATTATGAGCACCAACTCACAACTCTGTTCTTTCTTAAGATTGTAGGTTATATTTGTGTTCTGTTTCTTCCTCGGACCTTTGTTAAATTGTCTTGTTCTTTCAGCAGAGTGTTTGTTTGTGGTAATAGTGCCTATCTTTCAGAATACTTCTTGCTAAGCTAAAACCTAAGATTTTATTTCTTATTCCTAAACTGAATGTTCCTAATCTGTTACGGGCAATGTTACCCTACAGCCCTCGGTTGATAAACCTCATAGAGTGGGGGCATGTGATCACAATAAGGACCCAATTACCAACTTCTATGATTTAAAATAGAAAGTGAAGATTGAAGATCTTACCTGTTTATCCTTCATTTGTAGTAGATCTCGTAGGGTTCAAACCCCCTGCAAATCCTTGTTCTCTAGAACCTACAAATAAAAAAGAACAAGCACAAAAACCTAGTTGTACAGCATGTATGGCCTAGATGTTAGCAAAATAGCATACATAATCTCATAAAGATAACAAGAAATGAAATATTAAATATTATAAAGCATGTATAAGGGATATATGACACATGAACATCAGGAAAAAGATGGCACTTCTTTTATTAATAACATGGACATAAGAGAATAGTGGAGAAATCACCTGAGATCTGCCACGGCCTTGAGCAAAACCTTCCTCTAGATTCATCCAGCCCTAGCCTCACAAAGTTTCTTCCATGAATGATGCACAAAGGATATCACATAGGATGGGGGTGATCATCATAAGGAAACAACGGTTTCCTGAAAATCTGGGAAGTGCAGGAGGCACAGGGGAAATATCAAACTTCGTCAGGGCTATAATAGGCTATAATATCTATAATTCTCTTTGTTCCCCCCTTAGGCCATTCCCTTGAGGCGTATTTATACTTCCTCAAATCAGTTTTTTCAACTGGGGAACAGTTAGGCCACGGGCTGGGGTAGTTAAGTTACAAGAAAAATCGTAAACCCCACCTCAAGAATAGGGAAATTTTATATTTTTTAATATTTTAAATAGCATACGCGGGCTCTCTATATATCAAACCGAGTGCAAGAATCCAGTAATACATCACAGTTTTGGAAAAAACCCTACCAGAGCTCTGCACCAGGCTGACCTCCATGACCTAGGGTTTGTTGGTTCTAGTGATGGCTGCCCATGGAAATCCTTCTCCCCCAGTCAAATCTACGAAAAACTACTACTCAAACAACTACAGGCTTCCCAATTACTGACTCTCGCAGGGGGGCTGCAGCTCCCCCACTACTAGCCAGTCTCCAACAAGGATGGTGACAGGGGCTGAAAACTCCAATCAGCCCAAATCTAGCCCGTCTCAAGAAAACACAGGGGTGACACCCACAACGCAAAAGAAAAATAAAAAAGCAGCAGCAGACATGAACACGAAATCCACCACTTTCATCCCAAAGGAAACGAAGAAAACAATGATTGAACTACCTGCGCATCGCATCAATGGAAGAATCCAATTCATGAAAGATCATTCATTGATAGGCAAGTTCACGGGTTTTTGGCCCATGGAAAAATCGTTGAGAGGATGGATCACCTCAGAATGGAAACCCAAAGGGCACATCGAACTGCAACTACACACAAAAGGCTTATTCAACATTCTCTTCACCTACTTTGAAGACATGGACCGGATCATGGATGGAGGACTGTACTTCTTCAACATGGCAGGCATATACCTCAAACCATGGACAAAATGTTTCAACCCAGACAAACGGGATCTAACCTAGGCACCATTTTGGATCCGGCTCTACTCTCTCCCCCAGGACTATAGGGAAAAACTCACCCTCTACAATATAGGAAATGCCCTAGGGGAGTTTGTCAATATGCAGAGGAGACCAAAATCAACTACTATGCAGCCTGCGCTCACATCTGTGTCTACATGAATCTAGTCGAACCGCTCCCAGGTGAGGTAAGCCTTTAGCATGAAGAATATGAATGGACTCAAATTGTTGATTATGAACATATTCCTTTAGATGTAGGAAATGCCATCAATATGGGAATCTCTTTTGAGACTACCCACTAAATAAGAAAGAAAAAGTTGAAAAGGATACGGGTGAGCAGGAATCAGAAGAATTCATTGAGGTAGCAAGTAAAAAAAGACACAACAAGAGAGCTACCCTGCAACAGAAAAAAAAATGACCTACAACTAGCAACAGCTTTGTAGCCCTTAATCAGCTAAGAAAAAATGAAACAATACCAGTCAATGAGGTAGGAAGCACCCCCACAACGTAGCTCCCTCCCTTGATAGCTCAGCAACACAATATTCCATTGGAAACCTTCTTAAAATACCCCAACACCAATACAGAAGAGGATAATAGTCAGATAAAGGGAACATAACTGATAATGGATATGATCCCAAAAGCGATGGAGAAAGAACTAGAAAGCATAGATCTGGAAGGAGTGGATCTTGTGAGGCTCAAACAAGCATGTACCAAAAAAGATTACACTTCAATCCCAGAGCAGCAAATCCAAAAAATGGAGGAAATCCTAGCTCGGGCACAAAACTGCCCTCCTTGGGCATATAGGGAGGAATTCTAATCAATACCCAGTATTTTGTGAAAGAGTCACGAAAAAGAGGAAGGAAAACATCGCTTCAACGAACTATAGAATTGGGGAAAGAAAGGGTGGATTATGGATGTTTTCCCAAGCAAATGATATTTTATGCCCTCACCTCCAAATATATCCCATGAAGCTTATCTCATGTAATATCAGAGGGCTCAAAAGCCCCTCAAAGCATAAGATCTTAAAAAAAATTATCTCAGAAGAACATCCAACAATCTTTTACATGAAAGAAACCAAATGTACCATCTCAACACTTGAAACCATCTTCAAAAAAATATGCAAACGTAGAAATACTGGGCATCTGGAGGACTCACCATCATCTAGAACCCCCAAGTCATCACATTAGAGAATCTTCATGCCAACAGAAACTTCATTCAGGGAAATTTTCGCCTCATAGGTACGAACATCCATGGACTGCTCACCAATGTCTATGCACCTCAAAATGTGCAACAAAAATTGATGTTATTTAGAAATCTAGAGGAAATCAATCTACAACAATCCCATCCACTCTAGCTTCTGGGAGGTGATTTCAACATGATAGCCAGCCTCCAAGAAAAGAAGGGTGGAAGGCTACATCTAGAATCCTATAGTAATGGATTCAAAGTATTCATCCAAAGCAACAACCTCATCGATCTTCAGAACTCTAATGGAATCTTCATTTGGAACAACAAAAGAGGCAGCACCCAATAGATAGCCTCTCGGATATATATATTCCTCATCATCGATGAAATCATCCACCTTGGAGGAAATCTGGATACTACCATCATCCCTGTAGTGGGATCTGATCACTTGCTGATACAACTCCAATGGCTCCAACTAGCTAAGCATGCTCCCATACCATTCCTCTTTGAACAATGCTGGTTCAGGCACCTGGGGTTCAAGGAATTAGTGTCCAACTACTGGTCTTCCACAGAACCCCCTCGAGGCACTAAAATTCTTCAATTCTAGACAAAACTAAAACTTCTCAAAAGACATCTGAAAGTTTGGAACAAAACTACCTTTGGCAACATATTCACAAAGTTGAAGGACATGGAGGACAAAATGAAGACTTTACAACAAAAAATCATCCTACTGGGATGCATAGATGATAAAACTCACTAGGAGCAATCCCTGACGACTCAGCTGGAGGAAAGAAGGAACCAAGAATAAGCCCTTTGGAGAAAAAAATCTGGAATCAACTGGCTCAAAGAGGGAGAAAGAAACACCAAATTCTTTCACCGCTCCACCATACAATGCTGGATGCATAATAGAATAACAGTCATCAAGAACCAAATAGGGGAAAGGCTGGAAATACAAGAATCCATTATGGAGGAGTTGCGCACTCACTCCAGGGATAACCTCCAGGAACCCAACCACTAGAGGCATGAAGCCATTGCGGAAATTACCCAACATATCCCCAAGATGATAACAGAAGATCACAACAGGATTCTTCCTACTACAACCACCTTAGCAAAGGTGGTGTTATCTCTCAGGTTTTCCTTGAAGTTGCGGAAAAGGAAAGTATACCCAAGGTAACCACAAACCAACCTTCAGATACAGAATCTAGCCAATCTGTATCCAGAGAGGGCTCTCTCTTTTGAATTTAGCTTTGTTCTTAGAAAGTTTTAGGCTAGCTATAAGTCCAAGAATTTTATTTGATTTTGAATGGTGGAATCCGCCAACTAAGGGCAAGGTTGAATATTTTCAGGCCATTGGGCTATGGAGTTGAAAGGATGGCTTTACTGGATTAATATTCTACACAGAAGATGGCTTTACAGGGAAATATATCCAAACAGAGAACAATTTTAGAATTTAAAGTGAACGGAATGGATTTTGAAGGGATGAAAGGCAGTTAAGAATCTTTCAACATGTTCAAAAGAAAGAAATGGAATGATTACAAATAAAGAGAAGTGAATAATTCTTTACTATAGTAATCAAAATGTTTAAATTAGCGAAGCAAGAGAAATTAAGAATTCGTTGCTTATAACCAATTTAGAAGAAAACATTTAGAATAATCACAACTGAAATCAGAGTACAATTAAGTAAATTCTGATTTATTCTTTTATGTCAATTATTCAAAAATGGACAGAATGATATTATAAACAGATATAAAACTTAAGACATAGGATAGAAAGACTTATTGAACTGCAGTCCAACACATGAATCCTACAAAAAGTCATGAGCTTCAAATTATCATCCAGCAAGCCACAAATAAATTTCTCCAAAACACTTTTATTCCAAAAACATCAATGTCACAGCGAAGTAGTAGAATCTACCCTCAATACTCCATTCGAGGGCTTTTTTATACAAAAAATGATTAAAAATATCTCACAATAACCTAGGAAATAATCTAGGGTGACTAATGAATAAGTTACAGCAAAAAGGGAGACAGATGGTCTCGTAGATAGGATAAAAGGCAATTGCTGGTGTGTTGTTTCCTCCTTTTATGCATGTGCTGGAAGTAGGTCCTACAATCTGGCTCGATGCTGTCCTTTTTGGTAATTCTTTTCTGAATGCCTTACTTGTCTGATACTCTTCTATTCTTACTGATACGCTTTCAACTGCTAAGCTGATACTCTCTAACCTTTGTTCATTTATTTATCCTTTACACAATAGTAAAAAGGCAAAATTTTCTATCTGAAGATGAATTTTACAAAATTTCTAAGAGGTCTTGCCACCATTTCTCTTTTGCTATTATGGTTCATTTGAGTTTTCTTAATGTTTCATCGGCCTCTGTGTATTTGAAAAAACTGGGCCGATTTGGGAACAAATATCTTATTTCATGCTCAAGATGAAACAAATTCTTTAATCTGTCATAAAGATTCTTTCCTGTAGGAAATGTCGATTCTGATGAGCTGGTAGAGGAACATGTGACATTGTGAGCATGTATGTCCAATTTGTTAACATAAGTTTCCAATTCCATTATTTTGTCTTCTGAAATCATCGGACTGGGCAACCCACTGGCTAATAAAACATTAAACCTTTCTTTAAATGCAATGATCTCCTGCTGAATATCTGAGCATTTACGTTCCAGATTTTGCATAAGAGTTCTCTTAGTAAAAACTCTTTTTATTTCTAAAATAGTACTTGTCCTGTCCTCAATTCCAAGCTCTACAAGCTGTTGTCTGGTCTGAGTGTTTAAGAACTGTATGAGTTGATTTGCTTGTTCAGGTCTGTTTCTCAATTCTCCTTTTGTTTTGTCAATTTCCTCCAGAGCTATTTTGACCAAGTCATTTTGTTCAAAGATTATTTGAATGAAGGACCAAATATTCTTTATTGAATCAATAATATTATTCCAAATAATTTCATTTATTTCTCTCAAAGGCTTTTCTAATGAGAGATCTTTTTCTAAAGCTTTAACCAATTTCTCCAGCCTTTTGATTTCTCTTGTATGATCAGCAACAGTCTTTTTTGAAATATCATATTTTTTTTTCTAAATTAGTGAGTTGTAACTTTGTAGTTTGAAGTTCTGTTACTCTAAGTTTTAAATTTTCCATTTGTTTCACTAATTCATCAGAACTTAAACTAGAAGTATTCACCTGTGATGGGTCTGTTTGTTGGTATGATGTCGTTGTACCTGTAGTAGCCTCTGTTGTGGATGTCTGAATGATAGATTGCTTTTCTTTCAATGCTTGCTCCAGTTGCTTTGATGTTTCACTTAGTTGCTCAGTCATTTTCAGGAGCAACTCCATCATTTCTTCTTCTGAATTTTCCTTTAAAACTTCTTGAGTTTGAGGATGCCTTGAAGCTAGTAATTTCAATTGCTTCCTCAGTGCAGCAATGTCATCATCCTTATTCTTAATCAGTGCTTCAATGCCTTTTATATCTTAGGGATTATGACCCAAACTAATGATTATTTCCTCCAGAGATTTTATTCTGTTATCCTTTGCTTGAGAAGAAGCTTTCTCAATTTGCAACTGTGTACTTGTATTATTCAAAGAATCTTGCAATCTATGGGCTGCCGTTGCTATGTCAGTAAGGGTAGAATATATCATTTCTCCAGTTTGCTTGTGTAATTCTATCTGGTCCAATGGATTAATATCTTTTGCAAGGACCTCAAAATTGGTCCTGATGTAATCAGCTGCTGTCTGGGGTTTTGGCACATTAGATTTGAAATGGCTCATTAACATTTTCCCTTGCTGAATATCAAAAGCTGACATTAATCTCTCTTGATTGTGTGGAGCCATTTTAAGATACTGATTATACACCTGGACCCTTAGTGGATCATTCCTTGCTTTTATACTGATAAATGTCTTTTTTATGTCTCCTGTATCTATCTTTGGCTGTTTGAATGAAGACACTTCAGTGCTTAACTGTTTTTGTATTTCCTTTCCTTTATGACTTGTATATGTTTCACTAACTGAACCAGTAAGTTGACTATCCTCCCTTTCTTCTTCAAAGATTTCATCAACAGATTCTACTTCAGGAAGTGGATTTAGTTTTTGCCTTTTAGCTTGAGGTTGTTGTGAAGATTCCTTGGGCGGAGTAGGATCTTGAACTTGTCTTTTCTTGCCTTTTTCCTCATTAGATGGAGTCTACAAATTTGAAACTTCAGGCTGATTGATTTGAATAGGAGAAATCTGTGCTTGATCTTGTGCCTTAGAAGTTTGAGGTTTTTCTGTCATGATGAAAGTTTCAATGACTTGTACTTCTGGTTCTTTTTCTTTGCCTTTGGATTCAATTGCAATTGATGGAATCTTTTCCTGTAATCCCTGTTGAAGATTTCCTGCTGAAGAAGTGCCAATATGTGCTACTTGCACTTGCCCAAAATATTCTAGGTCAAAATTTTTCTCAAGATCTTTCATAATTTTGTTTATATTGACTTCTTCACTATCATGCTCTATCAAATTTCCTTCTACCCATTCATCTGTATTGGCATACTTTTCAATTTCAGGGATTCTTCGATGCATGTAGGGTGCTGATTTATTTTTCATCCTTTTGTCACAAATAAAGTTGAATGGGTCATAGGGCACCCAATGGAAACTCTTCTGCAATTTGTAATGTTCCTCTAATATCTTTTGAGCTTCTTCCCCTCCATCTCTAGAATTGCAGATAAATGGACCTAGTTGGCTCCTTATTCTGAGTTGAGCCTTTTTCTTAGCATTACAGAAGTGAATTATATCTGAATTGTTCATTTGTCTGAAATACTCAAGTGCAAAAAGTCTCAATGGAACATATCTGGGTAACTTGAAAGGGCTCAATTCACATCCATAAATTCTAATTTCAGTATGATTCGGATAGAAGTACCAGTCACCTATCTTATACTGTTTTGAAAGCTGAAGGATTTTCCTGATTTCATTGCTGAGTCTTGGAGGGGCAACTCCTGTCAACAAGGTAGTTGCAGGATGTATGAAAAGGTCAATGAACTCATTGTAAGAATAAGGAGAATCATAGGAGCTGTGAGTTATGGCAGACCAAAATATAACAGACCTAGGGTTTCCCTTAGCATCAAGATTTTGAACATGAAAGGGAAAGTTCTCTCATTGATAATAAAGGATGAGATGATAAATGACTGAGGAATACTTAAACACTTTCTCATTCTCTAACCTCATGAACTGGTCATGGATTTTATTTGCAATGAAAGATGCAAAGTCATATTTGACAGCAGGAGGTTGTCCAGGAGTGAAGATAGATAATAATACTCGGGATAATTCATCAACATACTCACTAGTATTAAAGCCCATTACAAAGGATATCATATTCAGGGTGAGCTTCTGCTCTATCTGCAAAATAAGAAAAAACCATAGGGAGGAGGGACCTTAGGTTGATATTGGAGGTAACATAAAAATCAAAATGTATTTCAATTTTCTTGAGACACAATTGGGTAGACTTTTCAAGTAGTTCTTCCATGGACAAGGGAGTAGTATTTTGATCGTGTTCAAAATGGAGCATTGTATTGATAGCTTGAGGAGTAATGGGGAAAAGGATACTTCCGGTCCTGGGATAACACTGCGTTCTTTGAGTTGGATCATAATTGGAATGACAAGAATGGATAATTTCGGGAAAATACTGACTCGAGGGGACAGATATCTGAAAATTGGATTCCCATAACCCAATGATATTCAAACCTTTCGAATAATCATCTCTCAGAGACAATAAATCTCGAAGGGGATTTTCATTGAAAACTAAGTCTTTAATTTGAAAATCTTTATCCACTAATGGCAAATATTCCAATTCTCTATGAGGGGCATTTAATGGGGCTACATTTAGGGCCAAAGGAACTTCCATTTTGGTTCTTGTGTATTCAAAGTGGAAATTTCGGGGGTTTTTCACGGAAACGGGCACAATTTTAGTTTTGGAAGTATTATTTCAGTTGCAGGAACTAAAACAGACCGATATTAAACTTCCTTTCAGACTATGGTGTGAATTTAACACTGGAATGAGGATTTTTCTCAGAGTTTCAGCGGGAAATCAGATAAATACCTGTTTTTTAGGAAATGGTGATGTTCAACAGGTACAGGCAGAT
This sequence comes from Pinus albicaulis, assembly GCA_034641835.2. Taxonomy (NCBI): domain Eukaryota; kingdom Viridiplantae; phylum Streptophyta; class Pinopsida; order Pinales; family Pinaceae; genus Pinus; species Pinus albicaulis. The sequence goes on from JAXQQM020079898.1 coordinate 86,610, forward strand.
GGCGGATAGATGCTTGGATACTGGAATGATGGGGGTCTTCAACAATTTCGATTAATGGCAGTTTAACGATCATTTTTTCAAATTTCTCAGTGGAGGGTGCAGTCACTTTCAACAGACAGAATAATGGAAAAAATGCGCAGAACTTGGTTTTATTTGCAAAGTCAAAAGGGATTTTTTATTATTTTCGGAGATGACATCATTAGTGTACGGGAGGACACCTCACCGGGGTCGGGCGGTAAGCGGTAAATTCCGCACCGCTTTCAGGAGTTGGCGGTTTTCGGTGAAATGGCAGCGAATCCATTCAGCAATTGACACATAGCCGATGCACTGTTTGGAAACCGCCGCAATTTCGCGAGTTAATCATCGGACGGGGGACGGTCAGTGGAATGAACGATCACCATTGATTTTGGAGTGGGCGATCAGACAGTTGACATTACATGAAGTTGGTGGGGTATTTAATGTGTGGGCCCAAAAATAATTAACGTTTAATTGATTATTTCGGGCGGGATTTCATTGGCGGAGGGGGAGGTTATTAATTAATCCAGGTGATTAATTAATCCCTTTGGTTTATAATGGGTCGGGTTACGGAGACTTGGGGTTTTATTTGTTTTTTCCATTTAAAACATAAAACATATGTTTAAAACCTTTTTCAATATTTTTATTATATGGTAATAAATTAATGCAATTTATTAACCATAGGGGCGGGGATAGTTTATAAGGATATTTTTTAACCAAAGGGTATTGTAATGAGGGATTTTATTTCAAACATATGGAATTAAATAATTTTGGCATTGTAACAAGCTGCACACAATTACTTATTTACAAAAAATGAAATAGTAGTGGCATTTGGATTTGCATACTTTCCTTGGTATATTTTTGTTTGGGGTTCATTTATTTCACTTTTTTGACCATTTTATTTTCTTACCCTTTGATTTTTCTTTTAGGGTATACCCTCTTTACATTTTTTAAAATTTTTTGATTTTTTGATTTTTCAAGAATATGGAACACCTTTGCACAAGAAAAAGGTTTGAACATATTGCATAGTTCAATCAAGACAATAATGAAAAATGACGCCTATTGGTATAGGAGTCTAACACTGGCTCCACTTGGGGATGGCTTTTCCTTGTAAAAAGTCAAGAACATCAGGTCAGATGCCTTAAAATGTCTTCAAACTTAACCATGTAATCTCCTTCTTCTGGTAGCTTTATTGTATATATGATAGTGCAACTTCTGAATCTTAGGGCCTTCACTTCGGGCTTCAACTCCAAGAGGTCACCATCCAATCAAAAATGATGCATTAGAAAGGATATATTATGCACAAGTTAGAAAAAATCAGAACATCTTAGTAAATAGGATCAAAATAGTGCTTTAACATTCGACCATTGACTGGTCCTTCCTCAGCTTCTGAATTGTCCAAATTCTTCAAAAAGTATGTGTTGTTTCCCTATAAAGCATGAATGATGTAAGGTCCCTTCCATAAGAAATCAAATTTCCCATGTTTTCCTTTATCTTCCCTTCTGGAATCCCATCTTAGAACTTTGTTTCCTAGTTGAAAATATTCTGCTTTAGTTCTTTTTTCAAACATTTTCTTTAACTTTTCCTGCAAGACTTGGGATCATTGATACACTTCTTCTGTGGTTTGCTGCAAGTGAATTGTTTGATTTATTCTTCTTTGAATATCATTTGGTTCCACTTGAGCCTTCTGAAGTAACTTCATAACAGGAATTCCTAAGGATGATGGAAATCTTGCCTCAATACCATAAACTAATTCATATGGACTGATCCCAATTGATTTCTTCGTTGTAAGTCTATCTGCCCACAATGCATTGGTCAGTTTCTTATGCCAGTTATTTTTATTTTCTTCCAATAATTTCTTAATGATATTGATAAGACTTTTATTGGAAGACTCTGCCAGTCCATTACCCTGGGGGTAACAGGCTGTTGAATGGCCTAAAGTAATGTGATATTTATTGCAGAAACTAATCATTTTCTTAGACTTTAAAGCAGCAGCATTATTTGTTATAATTTTCTCTGGACAGCCAAATCTTGAAATTATATTAGTTTCTAGAAACCCTATAATTACAGAATCATTGGCTTGTCTGCATGGGATAGCTTCAATCCATTTAGTAAAGTAATTTGTGGCAGTAAGAATCCATCTGTGTTGCCCAGAAGAAGGGGGATAGATTTCTCCAATAAAATCCATTCCCCATTGTTGAAAGGGTCTTTCTGCGGAAATTGGTTTTAATGGTAAAGGTAACAACTTTCTTCTGCCCTCAAAGATCTGACACTTATGACAAGAAGTTACAAATTTCTTAACATCTGAAAACAAGGTTGGCTAGTAAAAACCAGCGCTTAAGATTTTATCTGCAGTTGACTTCCAGTAGAGGTATCCACCACAATCTCCTGCATGAAATTCATTAAGAACCTTATCAGTTTCATCTTTCAATAAACAATTTAATAGGATTCCATCATGATTCTTCCAAAAAAGAGCACTATCTAAAATACAATATTTTAAAGATGTCATTTTCAAAAATCTTTGTTTCGTTTTGGATAACCCTGGAGGAGCTCGCAGGTTTAACAAAACATAAATGATATCAGTGTACCAGGGTGAGTCTAAGAAGGTTTTACTGATCTGTGGAGTCGCCATCTCCTGTTCGTCATCCAGCTCGTTGATGTCCAAGGCTTGGCAATTAGTTTCAGTCATGATTTGAGCCAAACCTTGACCTTTTATGAGTTTTGTTGGTTTAATTTCAATATCATATTCTAATATGGTAGCTATCCACTTACCTCTTTTGCCTTCAATACCATCTTGAGTTAAGACGTCTTTAACGACAGCATTAGGTACATAAGCTATCACATGAGAATACAATATATAAACTCTAAAATATTAAATTTCTTTGACAAGTGCAAAAGCCTGTTTCTCCATGATATTATATTTCAAAGATGCATCTCTAAGTGCTTTACTAAAAAATGCTATTGGTTTTTCACATCCATGATCATCTTTTTGTAGTAAAACAGCTGCAACTGTATGTTCAGAAGCAAATGAAAAAATAATGAAATCTCTATCAAATTTTGGACTAGTAAGAACTGATGTTCTTGTTAAAGCCATTTTGATTTCTTCAAATGATTGCTTGGCTTCTACAGTCTAGTCAATGCTTGAATCTTTCCGTAACATATTAGTAAGTAGTGTAAGTAATTCAGCTAAACTAGAAATGAATCTTCTCAAGAAATTGATCTTTCCTATGAAAGCTTGAAGTTCTTTAATGTTTCTGGGAAGAGGTATCTGCAATATGGCTTGTATTCTTTCAGGATCAATTCTAATGCCATCTTTAGAAATAATGTGACCTAGGAGCTTTCCTTCTTCCAAACCAAACAATGATTTTTTCGGATTTAAAGAGATACCATACTTTCTGTATTTTATAAACACTTGTCTCAGATGATCTAAATGTTGCTGATCTGTTTTGGAAAAAAATGTTAAATCATCTAGATAAATAACCAGAAAATCATGTATTTCTTTAGCAAAAGCAATGTCCATTTCTCTTTGAAATGTAGCTCCTGCATTCTTTAGTCCAAATGGCATCTTGACATATTTAAAAGTACTCCATGGTGTTGTAAATGTTGTTTTATCTTGATCATCAGGATGAACCAGAATCTGGTTATACCCTAAAAATCCATCCAGAAGAAATATCCTTGAAGATCCCACTACCCTTTGTAGGATATGGTCCAGTTTAGGCAAAGGATAGTTATCTTTTAAAGAAACTTTGTTCAAATTTCTCAAATCAACACACAGTCTAATCTCTCCAGTCATTTTTCTTGTTGGTACTAAATTAGAAACCCATTCATAGAACCTAATAGGAGCTATAATTCCTGCTTCATACATTCTTTTAATTTCTTTTTCAATTGAAGGTAGTAAAACAGGATTTATCCTTCTAAGTTTCTGTTTAAAGGGTTTCTGATCTGGTTTCAAAGGTATTGTATTTTGAATGATTGAGGTATCATATGATTTAAGATCTTCATAACTCCAAGCAAAAACGTCCTGGAATTCTTTTAAGAGTTCAACATATTTAACCTTTTTATCTTCTGGCAGAGATTTGGATAACTTAACCATTTTGGGATTTTCTGGTGTTCCTAAATTGCACTCTTCAATGTCAGCTTTAACAGGTTCCATTTTGGGTTTTAAGGGAAGGTCATTTGAGTCAAAAAGATCTTCCAAAGGAGTTAATCCTTTGGGTAAATGATTATCTTTCAGATTAATGATTTCAGTTTCATCTTCTATGATCTCATCGAATTCCATTTGTTTCAAATCTTGCATATCTTTTTCAGTGAATTTGGTTGGGTGAAGCATGTGAATTGCAGTTTCTTCTGAAATATTTGTTTCTTGTTCATCTACTTGATCAGATTCATTGATTGTCATGTCTTCATCTATACTAATGTTAGAAAACTCATTTTCTAGTGTCAAAAAACTATTAATCTGATTATTATTTACAAATACTTGCCAATTCATGAGATTGTCCGGTATAGCAGGTCTATGTCTAATCTCAGTTGTGAAATGATGATTAGATCCAAAAGGTAATTTACATGTGCTAGCGAACATTGCAAGACTGTGAGCATGCAAATTTTGTTTCCTGGGAATCTTGGCAAGTTGAGCTTGTAGAAAAGTGTTGAGAATTTCCACAACTGTTTCTCTGTATTGTTTCAATCTGGGATGTTTTGTTGAACATTCACCATTAATCTGTTGGATAATTAATTCAGAGTCTCCTATGATTGATACTCTAATGGCTCCTAACTTTTTGACATGTTTAAGCCCTAGCAAAAGAGCTTCGTACTCTGCCATGTTGTTAGTGAATCTAAAATTTAATCTATAAGCATGACCTTCGGCATGATCATTTTCAACATTATGTAACCAAATTCCAACCCCTGCTCCTAACTTGTTTACTGAGCCATCAAACTCTAAATGCCACAGAATTTTATGTTCATAATCTTCATCAACTGTTTTAACATGTTTCTTAAGAGGAGCTACTTTCTTAGCTTTTTCTGGTATTTCTTGATTATCTGGTGTTTCTTTGTTTTCAAAAATATCTTCGATTTGAACAGTAGATTTATTTGCATTTTCCATTTCTGGTGCTTCTAATTCAATAGGAAGGTCCAATTCAGCATTATAAAGGATAAAAGAGTCCATATCAGAATGCACTGAATAGACAGGGAATTTTTCAGGCTTCTCATGGCTACTGACTAAATATTTCATCAAGGTCTCTCTGTATAATCTTTTAGGTTGACCAAATACCAAAATAGTGGCATATGACATGTCTATTTGAATAGATCCTCCAAGTTTAGCACCCCAGGATCTAGACAACAACATACCATATTTGGGAGGAATATCGACCACTACTATATCCATCAAAACAGATTTCGCAAGATATTGCACCAAAGTAAGACACAAATCTTTAATCAAACCTAAACATCTTACTTGACTCGAATCAAACGAATAAAGATCTTTATACGGTCTGGTAATGTCTAAATTTAGTCTTTTCATCACAACTTTTGGCATCAAATTGTGGGATGCTCCAGAATCAAGCATGGCATTATGGAGTATTTTGTCATGAACATTCAAGCTTACATAAAATGGAGGAGTTCCTCCACTTTCTGGTTTTCCATTTACCTCAGGGCCAAAAAGGAGTTTGGGTTGATCATCAAGAATATTCACTGAATCATCCATTCCAGTAATGTTAATGTTAAGAGTTTTGCTGATTTGGCTTCTATAGACATCATGTTTAGCCAATTCTGATAAAGGAACAACTATCTTTATTTTTCCTATTTCAGTCTCTAGATTGAAGGGTTTTTCTGTTTGATCTCTAGTGTTTTGAACAGTTGGGTTTTCTCTATTTTTTGGGTCTTCGGTGTTTTTCTCTTTTTCATGAGTGGGATTATGAATTGGAGGTGTTTCTGAATTAACTTCTGTTGTTTCTTCTACGTTTCCTACAGGAGGAAAAGTATTAGATAATTGTTTATTATTGGGTTGGTTGTTAGACACATCTTTAATTATTGGATTTGCGGGGTTCGGACTTGTCCTAGACAAAATTTGTACAGGGGGAATGTTTTGTACAGGAGGAATGTTAACTTTACCTTTGACATTTTGTTTTACAGCTTTCTGTTTGCTATTCTCCGGCAAATCAATCCTTCTACTTCTCAAATTGTACTGTTTATGAAATTCATAAATTGTTGTGTCATAACCTTCCTTAAAATCAAAACTTTCTCCTGAATGAGTTTGAAATGTTTCAATAATGTGATTCTCTTGATCATCTTGAGATAGGAAAACTTCTGGTTCATTTTTGTTCTCAGTCACGTTATTTATTTCAACATCCTCAGTAGGTTCTTCAGAAGTTGAACCTTCAACAAAATTTTCTTGGAAAGGAGGCCTGATGTTTTGGTCAGGGACATTTTTCCCAATAATTTGGTTATGATTCCTTCTAAAGTTTGGGTTTCTCACAATATTTTGATTATCACCAGAAGTATTTCTTTCGATTGTCTCCACTCTGTCTCCCAGTCTTTCCATACCTTTGATGATTGCATCTAGCTTTCTTTCAAAAGCTGAAGGTTCTTCATTCATAGGCATTCTTCTTTCGGCCCTAGCTCTAGCTCGTTTTTCTATGAGGTTTGCTTTCACACTAACCATTATGCTTTTCATTTCCTCTAGGGTTTGGGGGGCTCTTTCCCTAAGTGAATATGCTATGTCAGAGTCAAAACCATCAGGGAATTTAACCAATACTGAGTCTGGAGGTGGTCTAAGGTTTTGAGGAACAGCATTGTAGGCTTCGTTGAATCTTATGATGTAATATTGCACGGTTTCATTAGGTCTTCTTCTCAATTTTTCAAATTCTGGTAGGATCTGAAGAGGGTCTTTATTTTTCTCCCATCTATTCAAAAATGCCCTATACGAAGCTGGTAAATCAGCAATACTGTTTGGAGCAAGGGCCCTAAACCATGTCCTGACTTACCCAGTAAGACTCTGAACAAAAATTCTCATTCGGACATCATCATCGTCAATTTCATAAAATTCAAAGTAATCAGTCATCCTTTTGGTGTGTTGTTGAGTAGTATAAGTACCTGAACCGTCAAAAGGGGTGATTTTACTCTAATAATCCTGAGGCAAAGCAGTAGGGTTGCCTGGAAACCTTAACGGGGCATATCTATTAGCCATTGGAAGGTGTAATGGAATAACAGGTGATGATGGTCTGGAAGGAGTGGGTGGAGGAGTAGAAGGAGTGACTTGGGTTTGAGAAGCTTGTGGAAAAGTAGCTGAACTTGGGGAAGCTTCAGTAATTACAGAAATGTTTGAACTTTCTTCAAAGGTCTGTTCAGATTGAACAGAATTTTGTAAATATCTGTCAAGATGATATGAAACAAATCTCAATTGTAAATCCTCAAGAAATAGTAGGTTTGGAACGAGTTTAGACAATTCAGATTCAGAAAAATTCACAAACAGAGATGTTTCAAATTGCTCATCAAAAGGAATTTCGTCAAAATATATAATCTTCACAGGACAGGAATGTGATCTAGAAAGAGGTCTGGAACTTCCAGAACTCTCTTGACTTCCTCTTTCAGAACTTTCTTGACTTCCTTGTCTTTGAATCCTAGGAATCAGATTCGGATTTTCAAATATTGGTGGTGGATTGGGGTCAGGATTTGACCTAGTGTGACGAATCCTTTCTGAAGCCAGTTTTCCTAGATGATATATGTTTTTGGATTTTTTAGTTTTAATTGAAATGAAAGTACAAATTCTACAAATTCTTTAAGAAATAATGATTTTTGATTAAAATTTTCTCAAAGATTTATTGAACTAGAGAATCTAATTAAACATTTCAAACTAAAGTTCAGTATATAATCTAAATCTAGCAGGTCTTCCCACCATTTTTCTTCTGCTATTATGGTTCGTTTGAGTTTTCTACGTTTCATCTACTATGGTAATATCTCGAAAACTCGGGCCGATTAAAAAAAAAATATCTTATTTCATGCTCAAGATGAAACAAATTTCTTTAATCTATCATAAATATTCTTTCCCGTAGGCAATGTCGATTTCCGAAGTGAGTCATAGAGGAACATGTGACATTGTGAGCATGTATGTCCAATTTGTTAACATAAGTTTCCAATTCCATTATTTTGTCTTCTGAAATCATCGGACTGGGCAACCCGCTGGCTAATAAAACATTAACCTTTCTTTAAATGCAATGATCTCCTGCTGAATATCTGAGCATTTACATTCCAGATTTTTCATAAGAGTTCTCTTAGTAAAAAGTCTTTTTATTTCTAAAATAGTACCTGTCCTGTCCTCAATTCCAAGCTCTGCAAGCTGCTGTCTGGTCTGATTATTTAAGAACTGTATGATTTGATTTGCTTGTTCAGGTCTGTTTCTCAATTCTCCTTTTGTTTTGTCAGTTTCCTCCAGATCAATTTTGACCAAGTCATTTTGTTCAAAGATTATTTGAATGAAGGACCAAATATTCTTTATTGAATCAATAATATTATTCCAAAGAATTTCATTGATTTCTATCAAAGGCTTTTCTAATGAGAGATCTTTTTCTAAAGCTTTAACCAATTTCTCCAGCCTTTTGATTTCTCCTGTATGATTAGCAACAGTCTTTTTTGAAATATCATATTTTTGTTCTAAATTAGTGAGCTGTAACTTTGTATTTTGAAGTTCTATTACTCTAAGTTTTAAACTTTCCATTTGTTTCACTAATTCATCAGAACTTAAACTAGAAGTATTCACCTGTGATGGGTCTTTTTGTTGGTCTGCTGTCGTTGTACATGTAGTAGCCTCTGTTGTGGATGTCTGAATGATAGATTGATTTTCTTTCAATGCTTGCTCCAGTTCCTTTTCTGTTTCACTTAGTTGCTCAGTCATTTTCAGGAGCAACTCCAACATTTCTTCTTCTGAATTTTCCTTCAAAACTTCTTGAGTTTGAGGATGCCTTGAAGCTGGTAATTTCAATTGCTTCCTTGGTGCAGCAATGTCATCATCCTTCTTCTTAATCAGTGCTTCAATGCCTTTTATATCTTTGGGATTATGACCCAAACTAATGATTATTTCCTCCAGAGATTTTATTCTGTTATCCTTTGCTTGAGAAGAAGCTTTCTCAATTTTCAACTGGGTACTTGTATTATTCAAAGAATCTTGCAATCTATGGGCTGCCTTGCTTTGTCAGTAAGGGTAGAATATATCATTTCTCCAGTTTGCTTGTGTAATTCTATCTGGTCCAATGGATGAATATATTTTGCAAGGACCTCAAAAGTCGTCCTGATGTAATCAGCTGCTGTCTGGGGTTTTAGCACTTTAGATTTGAAATGGCTCATTAACATTTTCCCTTGCTGAATGTCAAAAGCTGACATTCATCTCTCTTGATTTTGTGGAGCCATTTTAAGATACTGATTATACACCTGGACCCTTAGTGGATCATTCCTTGCTTTTATACTGATAAATGTCTTTTTTATGTCTCCTGTATCTATCTTTGGCTGTTTGAATGAAGACATCAGTTGGCTTAAAACTTGCTTGTCCTTCCTTTAGTTTCTCGCCTTTAGCTTCGAGGTTGTTGTGAAGATTCCTTTTTGGATGAGTTAGATCTTGAGTCAGTTTTTCTTCGGTTTTTTCCTCATTAGATGGAGTTCGGTAAATTTGAAACTTTGTATTGATTGGATTTGAATAAAGAGAAATTTGTGTTTGGATCTTTGTGTCTTTAGTCTTTTGAGGTTTTTCTCATGATGAAAGTTTCAACACTTCAGATTTCCTCGTTCTTTTTTCTTGCTCTTGGATTCAACTGCAATTGATGGAATGTTTTCCTGTGATTTTTGCTGAAAATTCCCTGCTGAAGAAGGACCAATGCCTGGTACCTGCACTTGCCCAAAAAATTCTAGGTCAAGCATTTTTCCAAGATCTTTCATTACATTGTCCATATTGACTTCTTCATTATTATGTTCAATTAATGTTCCTTCTACCCATTCATCGGTATTGGCATACTTTTCAATTTCAGTGATTCTTCGATGCATGTAGGGTGCTGATTTATTTTTCATTCTTTTGTCACAAATAAATTTGAATGGGTCATAGGGTACCCAATGGAAACTTTTCTATAATCTGCAACCTTCCTCTAATATCTTTGAGCTTCTTCCCCTCCATCCCTAGAATTGCAGATAAATGGACCTAATTGGCTCTTTATCCCGAGTTGAGCCTTTTTCTTGGCATTACAGAAGTGAATTATATCTGAATTGTTCATTTGTCTTAAATACTCAAGTGCAAAAAGTCTCATTGGAACATATCTGGGTAACTTGAAAGGGCTCAATTCACATCCATAAATTCTAATTTCAGTATGATTCTGATAGAAGTACCAGTCACCTATCTTATACTGTTTTGAAAGCTGAAGGATTTTCCTGATTTCATTGCTGAGTCTTGGAGGGGCAACTCTTGTCAACAAGGTAGTTGCAGGATGTATGAAAAGGTCAATGAACTCATTATAAGAATAAGGAGAATCATAGGAGCTGTAATTTATGGTAGACCAAAATATAACAGACCTAGGGTTTCCCTTAGCATCAAGCTTTTGAACATGAAAGGGAAAGTTCTCTGATTGATAATAAAGTATGAGATGATAAATGACTGAGGAATACTTAAACACTTTCTCATTCTCTAACCTCATGAACTGGTCATGGATTTTATTTGCAATGAAAGATGCAAAGTCATATTTAACAGCAGGAGGTTGTCCAGGAGTGAAGATAGATAATAATACTAGGGTTAATTCATCAACATACTCATTAGTATTAAAGCCCATTACAAATGATATCATATTCAGGATGAGCTTGCCTAATTCAGTAAAATAAGCAAAACCATAGGGAGGAGGGCCCTTAGGTTGATGTTCAGGTAACATAAAAGTCTGGCAAATGCATTTCAATTTTTCTTGGGACAATTGGGTAGAATTTTCAAGTAGTTCTTCCAGCGGACAAGGGAGTAAGATTTTGATCAAACCAAAATGGAGCATCAGAGCTGATAGCTTGAGGAGTAATGGGGAAAAGGATACTCGTCCGGGATAACACTCATTTTCGAGTTGACTATAATTGGAATGACAGTAATGGATAATTTCTGGGAAAATACAGACTGAGGGGATGAGATATCTTGGAAAATTGGATTCCCATAACCCAATGATATCCAAAACTTTCGAATAATCATCTCTGCAGCGACAATAACTTCGAAGGGGATTTTCATTGAAAACTAAGTCTTTAATTTGAAAATCTTTATCCACTAATGGAAAATATTCCAATTTTCTATGAGGGGCATTTAATGGGGCTACATTCAGGGCCAAAGGAACTTCCATTTTGGTTGTAGTGTATTCAAAGTGGAAATTTCGGTGGTTTTCCACGGAAATGGGCACAATTTCAGTTTTGGAAGTATTATTTCAGGTGCAAGAACTAAAATAGACTGATATTAAACTTCCTTTCAGACTATGGCATGAATTTAACACTGTAATGAGGATTTTTCACAGAGTTTCAGTAGGAAATCGGATAAATACTTGTTTTTTAGGAAATGGCGATGTTCAACAGGTACAGGCAGATGGCGGATAGATGCTTGGATGCTGGAATGATGGGGGTCTTCAACAATTTCGATTAATGGCAGTTTAACGATCGTTTTTTCAAATTTCTTAGTGGAGGGCGCAGTCACTTTCAACAGACAGAATAATGGAAAAAATGCGCAGAATTTGGTTTTATTTGCAAAGTCAAAAGGGATTTTTTATTATTTTCGGAGATGATGTCGTCAGTGTATGGGAGGACACGTCACTGGGGTCGGGCGGTAAGTGGTAAATTCCGCACCGCTTTCGGGAGTTGGCAGTTTTCGGTGAAATGGCAGCGAATCCATTCAGCGATTGACACGTAGCCGGTGCACTGTTTGCAAACCGCCGCGATTTCGCGAGTTAATCATCGGACGGGGGATGGTCAGCGAAATGAACGATCACCGTTGATTTTGAAGCGGGCGATCAGACGGTTGGCATTACATGAAGTTGGTGGGGTATTTAATGTGCGGGCCCAAAAAGAATTAACGTTTAATTGATTATTTCGAGCGGGATTTCATTGGCGGAGGGGGAGGTTATTAATTAATCCAGGTGATTAATTAATCCCATTGGTTTATAAAGGGTCAGGTTACGGAGACTTGGGGTTTTATTTGTTTTTTCCATTTAAAACATAAAACATATGTTTAAAACCTTTTTCAATATTTTTATTATATGGTAATAAATTAATGCAATTTATTAACCATAGTGGCGGGGATAGTTTATAAGGATATGTTTTTAACCAAAGGGTATTGTAATGAGGGATTTTATTTCAAACATATGGAATTAAATACTTTGGCTAAAAATCTATAGTAAGAGGGTTTTGGGGATATTACATAGGAGGAATTATACATATAGGAAAAGGTAATTTGTATGAGGATTTAATAATTGAAGTTAAATGTTAATATGACAAATGAAACAAGGGAAACTCAAAATACTTTACACAACTAGGAAAGTGAATATTTCTGAAGTAAAATTCATTATCTCAACTTCAACACTTAAACTTAGAATAGTAAGTAATTTTGAGGGATTATTATGAAATTTTGCATGATTTTCCTAAATAAAATGGGATTTTACTTAGGAAAAGATTAAAAGTGAATGAATGCAATGATGGATAACTTCAAGTACTAGGGGATTTTAAATTATTAGGCCGAGGGTCCGGTCCCTCCAAAAGTCAAGGAAATTCCTTGAGCCCCTTTAATCTTCAAACTCCTTAGTACTTTATGGGAAATTAGTAAAATCTTTAGGGAAAAAGTGAGATGGGAATTTAATGATTCTGACTTTGCCTTCTGTGAAATACTTCCAATGTATTATCTTCTTCAGTACTTGTGATGAAAGTAAAAAATTAAGCATATTTGGAACCATCATTCATCACATGTAATTCCACCACACCATCTACCTACCCTATCTACTTTACTCTACCATTTTATCTTCTTTATTAGAGTGCATTTAGACTAGCAAACCCCTATCAATCTTCTTTTTCTTTTACATGGCAAACATATCTAGGTCTATACTTATTACATCCAAGGGCTCAGATTAAACGGTTGAGCACCTTTTATTAACTCTACCTATCTACTTATCTGCCAAGATTAAACTGTTTGGTCAGATATTTATTCTCTATTCTACAACATGAAATTGAAAAATGAATGAGTCAAGTTTATACAGTTTGACTCTTCATAAATTGTGGCAAAGTTTAACAAGTTTCACACAATTAGTTATTTACAAAAATGAAATAGTAGTGGCATTTGGATTTGTACAGTTTCCTTAGTCTATTTTTGCTTGGGGTTCATTTCTTTCACTTTTTTGACCATTTTATTTTTCTTACCCTTTGATCTTTCTTTTAGGGTATACCCTCTTTACATTTTTTAAAATTTTTTGATTTTTTGATTTTTTTAGGAATATGGAACACCTTTGCACAAGAAAAAAGTTTGAACATATTGCATAGTTCAATAAAGACAATCATGAAAAATGACAGCTATTGGTATAGGAGTCTAACATTGGCTCCACTTGGGGATGGCTTTTCCTTGTGAAAACTCAATAACAGCAGGTCAGATGCGTCAAAATGTCTTCAAACTGAACCATGTAATCTCCTTCTTCTGGTAGCTTTATTGTATATATGATAGTGCAACTTCTGAAGCTTAGGGCCTTCACTTCGGGCTTCAACTTCAAGAAGTCACTATCAATTCAAAACTGATGCATTAGAAAGAATATATTATGTACAAGTTAGAAAAAATCAGAACATCCTAGTAAATAGGATCAAAATAATGCTTTAGCATTCGACCATTGACTGGTCCTTCCTCAGCTTATGAATTGTCCAAATTCTTCAAAAAGTATGTGTTGTTTCCCTATAAAGCATGAATGATGTAAGGTCCCTTCCATAAGAAATCAAATTTCCCATGTTTTCCTTTATCTTCCCTTCTAGAATCCCATCTTAGAACTTTGTCTCCTAGTTGAAAATCTTCTGCTTTAGTTCTTTTGTCAAACATTTTCTTTAACTTTTCCTGCAAGACTTGGGATTGTTGATACACTTCTTCTCTGGTTTTCTGCAAGTGAATTGTTTGATTTATTCTTCTTTGAATATCATTTGGTTCCACTTGAGCCTCCTGAAGTAACTTCATAACAAGAATTCCTAAGGATGATGGAAATATTGCCTCAATACCATAAACTAATTCATATGGACTGATCCCAATTGATTTCTTAGTTGTAAGTCTGTCTGCCCACAATGAATTGATCAATTTCTTATGCCAGTTCTTTTTATTTTCTTCCAATAATTTCTTAATGATATTGATAAGGCTTTTATTGGAAGACTCTGCCAGTCCATTACCCTGGGGGTAATAGGTTGTTGAATGGCCTAAAGTAATGTGATATTTATTGCAGAAACTAATCATTTTCTTAGACTTAAATGCAGCAGCATTATCTGTTATAATTTTCTCTGGACAGCTAAATCTTGAAAGTATATTAGTTTCTAGAAACCCTATAATTACAGAATCATTGGCTTGTCTGCATGGGATAGCTTCAATCCATTTAGTAAAGTAATCTGTGGCAGTAAGAATCCATCTGTGTTGCCCAGAAGAAGGGGGATGGATTTCTCCAATAAAATCCAGTCCCCATTGTTGAAAGGGTCTCTCTGTGGAAATTGGTTTTAATGGTAAAGGTAACAACTTTCTTTTGCCCTCAAAGATCTGACACTTATGACAAGCTGTTACAAATTTCTTAACATCTGAAAACAAGGTTGGCCAGTAAAAACCAGCCCTTAAGATTTTATCTGCAGTTGACTTCCAGTAGAGATGTCCACCACAATCCCCTGCATGAAATTCATTAAGTGCCTTGTCAGCTTCATCTTTCAATAGACAATTTAATAATATTCCTTCATGATTTTTCCAAAATAGAGTGCCATCTAAAATACAATATTTTAAAGATGTCATTTTTAAAAATCTTTGTTTTGTTCTGGACAACCCTGGAGGAGCTTGCAGGTTTAGCAAAACATAAATAATATCAGTGTACCAGGGTGAATCTAAAAAGGCTTGACTGATGTGTGGAGTCGCCATCTCCTGTTCATCATCCAGCTCGTTGATGTCCAAGGCTTGGCAATTAGTTTCAGTCATGAGTTGAGCCAAACCTTGACCTTTTATGAGTTTTTTTGGTTTAATTTCAATATCATATTCTAATATGGTAGCTATCCACTTACCTCTTTTTCCTTCAATACCATCTTGAGTTAAGATGTCTTTAACGACAGCATTAGGTACATAAGCTATCACATGAGAATACAATATATAAACTCTAAAATCTTTAATTGCTTTGACAAGTGCAAAAGCCTGTTTCTCCATGATATTATATTTCAAAGATGCATCTCTAAGTGCTTTACTAAAAAATTCTATTGGTTTTTCACATCCATGATCATCTTTTTGTAGTAAAACAACTACAACTGTATGTTCAGAAGCAAATGAAAAAATAATGAAATCTCTATCAAATTTTGGACTGGTAAGAACTGGTGTTCTTGTTAAAGCCATTTTGATTTCTTCAAATGATTTCTTGGCTTCTACAGTCCAGTCAATGCTTGAATCTTTCCTTAACATATTAGTAAGTAGTCTAAGTAATTCAGCTAAACTAGAAATGAATCTTCTCAAGAAATTGATCTTTCCTATGAAAGATTGAAGTTCTTTAATGTTTCTGGGATGAGGTATCTGCAATATGGCTTGTATTCTTTCAGGATCAATTCTAATGCCATCTTTAGAAATAATATGACCTAGGAGCTTTCCTTCTTCCAAACCAAACAATGATTTTTTTGGATTTAAATAAATACCATACTTTCTGCATTTTATAAACACTTGTCTCAGATGATCTAAATGTTGTTGATCTGTTTTGGAAAAAACTGTTAAATCATCTAAATAAATAACCAGAAAATCATGTATTTCTTTAGCAAAAGCAATGTCCATTGCTCTTTGAAATGTAGCTCCTGCATTCTTTAGTCCAAATGGCATCTTGACATATTTAAAAGTACCCCATGGTGTTGTAAATGTTGTTTTATCTTGATCATCAGGATGAACCAGAATCTGGTTATACCCTGAAAATCCATCCAGAAGAGATATCCTTGAAGATCCCACTACCCTTTGTAGGATATGGCCCATTTTAGGCAAAGGATAGTTATCTTTTAAAGAAACTTTGTTCAAATTTCTCAAATCAACACACAGTCTAATCTCTCCAGTATTTTTTCTTGTTGGTACTAAATTAGAAACACATTCAGAGAACCTAATAGGAGCTATAATTCCTGCTTCATACATTCTTTTAATTTGCTTTTCAATTGAAGGTAGTAAAACATGATTTATCCTTCTAAGTTTCTGTTTAAAGGGTTTCTGATCTGGTTTCAGAGGTATTGTATTTTGAATGATTGAGGTATCATATGATTTAAGATCTTCATAACTCCAAGCAAAAACGTCCTGGAATTCTTTTAAGAGTTCAACATATTTAACCTTTTGATCTTCTGGCAGAGATTTGCATAACTTAACCATTTTGGGATTTTCTGGTGTTCCTAAATTGCACTCTCAATGTCAGCTTTAACAGGTTCCATTTTGGGTAATAAGGGAATGTCATTTGAGTCAAAAAGATCTTCCAAAGGAGTTAATCCTTTGGGTAAATGATTATCTTTCAGATTAATGATTTCAGTTTCATCTTCTATGATCTCATCGAATTCCATTTGTTTCAAATCTTGCATATCTTTTTCAGAGAATTTGGTTGGGTGAAGCATGTGAATTGCAGTCTCTTCTGAAATATTCGTTTCTTGTTCATCTACTTGATCAGATTCATTGATTGTTATGTCTTCATCTATACTACTGTTAGAAAACTCATTTTCTAGTGTCAAAAAACTATTAATCTGATTATTATTTACAAATACTTGCCAATTCATGAGATTGTCCGGTATAGTAGGTCTATGTCTAATCTCAGCTGTGAACTGATGATTAGATCCAAAAGGTAATTTAAATGTGCTAGCGAACATTGCAAGACTGTGAGCATGCAAATTTTGTTTCCTGGGAATCTTGGCAAGTTGAGCTTGTAGAAAAGTGTTGAGAATTTCCACAAATGTTTCTCTGTATTGTTTCAATCTCGGATCTTTTGTTGAAAATTCACCATTAATCTGTTGGATAATTAATTCAGAGTCTCCTATGATTGATACTCTAATGGCTCCTAACTTTTTGACATGTTTAAGCCCTAACAAAAGAGCTTCGTACTCTGCCATGTTGTTAGTGCATCTAAAATTCAATCTATAAGCATGACCTTCGGCATGATCATTTTCAACATTATGTAACCAAATGCCAGCCCCTGCTCCTAACTTGTTTATTGAGCCATCAAATTCTAAATGCCACAGAATTTTATGTTCATAATCTTCATCAACTGTTTTAACATGTTTCTTAACAGGAGCTAGTTTTTTAGCTTTTTCTGGTATTTCTTGATTATCTGGTGTTTCTTTGTTTTCAAAAATCTCTTCGATTTGAACAGTAAATTTATTTGCAGTTTCCATTTCTGGTGCTTCTAATTCAGTAGGAAGGTCCAATTCAGCATTATAAAGGATAAAATATTCCATATCAGAATGTACTGAATAGACAGGGAAGTTTTCAGGCTTCTCATGGCTACTGACTAAATATTTCATCAAGGTCTCTCTGTATAATCTTTTAGGTTGACCAAATACCGAAATAGTGGCATATGACATGTCTAATTGAATAGATCCTCCAAGTTTAGCACCCTAGGATCTAGACAACAACATACCATATTTGGGAGGAATATCGGCCACTACTATATCCATCAAAACAGATTTCGCAGGATATTGCACCAAAGTAAGACACAAATATTTAATCAAACCTAAACATCTTACCTGACTCGAATCAAACGAAAAAAGATCTTTATACGGTCTGGTAATGTCTAAATTTAGTCTTTCCATCACAGCTTTTGGCATCAAATTGTAGGATGCTCCAGAATCAAGCATGGCGTTATGGAGTATTTTTTCATGAACATTCAAGCTTACATAAAATGGAGGATTTCCTCCACTTTCTCGTTTTCAATTTACCTCAGGGCCAAAAAGGAGTTTGGGTTTATCATCAAGAATATTCAGTGAATCATCCATTCCAGTGATGTTAATGTTAAGAGTTTTGCTGATTTGGCTTCTATAGACATCATGTTTAGCCAATTCTGATAAAGGAACAACTATCTTTAATTTGCCTATTTTAGCCTCTAGATTGAAGGGTTTTTCTGTTTGAGCTCTAGTGTTTTGAACAATTGAGTTTTCTCTATTTTTTGCGTCTTCGGTGTTTTTCTCTTTTTCATGAGTGGGATTATGAATTGAAGTTGTTTCTGAATTAACTTCTGCTGTTTCTTCTACGTTTCCTACAGGAGGAAAAGTATTAGATAATTGTTTATTATTTGGTTGGTTGTCAGACACATCTTCAATTATTGGATTTGCGGGGTTCGGACTTGTCCTAGACAAAATTTGTACAGGGGGAATGTTTTGTACAGGAGGGATGTTAACTTTACCTTTGAAATTTTGTTTTACAGCTTTCTGTTTGCTATTCTCCGGCACATCAATCCATCTACTTCTCAAATTGTACTGTTTATGAACTTCATAAATTGCTGTGTCATAACCTTCCTTAAAATCAAAAGTTTCTCCTGAATGAGTTTGAAATGTTTCAAGAATGTGATTCTCTTGATCATCTTGAGATAGGAAAACTTTTGGTTCATTTTTGTTCTCAGTCACGTTATTTATTTCAACATCCTCAGTAGGTTCTTCAGAAGTTGAACCTTCAACAAAATTTTCTTGGAAAGGAGACCTGATGTTTTGGTCAGGGACATTTTTCCCAATATTTTGGTTTTGATTCCTTCTAAAGTTTGGGTTTCTCACAATATTTTGATTATCACCAGAAGACTTTCTTTCGATTGTCTCCACTCTGTCTCCCAGTCTTTCCATATCTTTGATGATTGCATCTAACTTTCTTTCAAAAGCTGAAGGTTTTTCATTCATAGGCATTCTTCTTTTGGCCCTAGCTCTACCTCGTTTTTCTATGAGGTTTGCTTCCACACTAACCACTATGCTTTGCATTTCCTCTAGGGTTTGGGGGGCTCTTTCCCTAAGTGAATATTCTATGTCAGAGTCAAAACCATCAGGGAATTTAACCAATACTGAGTCCGGAGGTGGTCTAAGGTTTTGAGGAACAACGTTGTAGGCTTCGTTGAATCGTATGATGTAATCTTGCACGGTTTCATTAGGTCTTCTTCTCAATTTTTAAAATTCTGATAGGATCTGAAGAGGGTCTTTATTTTTCTCCCATCTATTCAAAAATGCCCTATACAAAGCTGGTAAATCAGCAATACTGTTTGGATCAAGGGCCCTAAACCATGTCCTGACTTCCCCAGTAAGACTCTGAACAAAAATTCACATTCGGACATCATCAGCGTCAATTTCATAAAATTCAAAGTAATCAGTCATCCTTTTGGTGTGTTGTTGAGCAGTATAAGTACCTGAACCGTCAAAAGGGGTGATTTTACTCTGATAATCCTGAGGCAAAGCAGCAGGTTTTCCTGGCAACCTTAACAGGGCATATCTATTGGCCATTGGAAGGTGTAATGGAATAACAGGTGATGATGGTCTGGAAGGAGTGGGTGGAGGAGTAGAAGGAGTGACTTTGGTTTGAGAAGCTTTAGGAAAAGTAGCTGAACTTGGGGAAGCTTCAGTAATTACAGAAATGTTTGAACTTTCTTCAAAGGTCTGTTCAGATTGAACAGAATTTTGTAAATATCTGTCAAGATGACATGAAACAAATCTCAATTGTAAATCCTCAAGAAATAGTGGGTCTGGAACGAGTTTAGACAATTCAGATTCAGAAAAATTCACAAACAGAGATCTTTCAAATCGCTCATCAAAAGGAATTTTGTCAAAATATATAATCTTCACAGGACCGGAATGTGATCTAGAAAGAGGTCTGGAACTTCCAGAACTCTCTTGACTTCCTCTTTCAGAAATTTCTTGACTTCCTTGTCTTCTAAGAATCCTAAGAATCATATTTGGATTTTCAAATATCGGTGGTGGATTAGGGTCAGGATTTGACCTGGTATGACGAATCCTTTCTGAAGCCAATTTTCCTAGACTTTATCTTTTTGGATTTTTTGGTTTTAATTGAAATGAAAGTACAACTTCTACAAATTCTTCAAGAAATTTAAGATTTTCGATTAAAATTTTCTCAAAGATTTATTGAACTTGAGAATCTGATTAAACATTTGAAACTAAAGTTCAATATATAAGCTAAATCAGAGATAGACTGAAGCAGCATTTATTTACTATGCAGTTGCATAGAAAAAGCATTTCAAAGGCTACCTGGCTGATCTTCAGACTCTGTCTCTAGCTTATAAGCGAACAATATTAACAATAAAAATTGATTCAGGTCCCCAGTATGGTCGCCGCTATGTTATCACTCAGGTTTTCCTTGAAGTTGCGGAAAAGGAAAGTATACCCAAGGTAACCACAAACCAACCTTCAGATATATAATTTAGCCAATCTATATCCAGAGAGGGCTGTCTCTTTTGAATTTAGCTTTGTTCTTAGAAATTTTTAGGCTAGCTATAAGTCCAAGAATTTTGTTTGATTTTGAATGGTGGAATCCGCCAACTAAGGGCAAGGTTGAATATTTTCAGGCCATTGGGCTATGGAGTCAAAAGGATGGCTTTACTAGATTAATATTCTACACACAAGATGGCTTTATAGGGCAAGATAGCCAAACAGAGAACAATTTTAGAATTTAAAGTGAATGGAATGGATTTTGAAGGGATGAAAGGCAGTTAAGAATCATTCAACATGTTCAAAAGAAAGAAATGGAATGATTACAAATAAAGAGCAGTGAAGAATTCTTTACTATAGTAATCAAAATTTTTAAATTAGCGAAGCAAGAGCAATTAAGAATTCGTTGCTTATAACCAATTTAGAAGAAAACATTTAGAATAATCACAAATGAAATCAGAGTACAATTAAGTAAATTCTAATTTATTCTTTTATGTCAATTATTCAGAAATGGACACAATGATATTATAAACAGATATAAAACTTAAGACATAGGATAGAAAGACTTATTGAACTGCGGTCCGACACATGAATCCTGCAAAAAGTCCTGAGCTTCAAATTATCATCCAGCAAGCCACAAATAAATTTCTCCAAAACACTTTTATTCCAAAAACATCAATGTCACAGCGAAGTAGTAGAATCCACCCTCAATACTCCATTCGAGGGCTTATTTATACAAAAAATGATTAAAAATATCTCACAATAACGTAGGAAATAATCTAGGGTGACTAATGAATAAGTTACAACAAAAAGGGAGACAGATGGTCTCGTAGATAGGATAAAAGACAACTGCTGGTGTGTTGTTTCCTCCTTTTATGCATGTGCTGGAAGCAGGTCCTACAATCTGGCTCGATGCTGTCCTTTTTGGTAATTATTTTATGACTGCCTTACTTGTCTGATACTCTTCTATTCTTACTGATACACTTTCAACTGCTAAGCTGATACTCTTTAACCTTTGTTCATTTATTTATCCTTTACACAATAGTAAAAAGGCAAAATTTTATATCTGAAGATGAATTTTACAAAATTTCTAACAGGTCTTCCCACCATTTGTCTTCTGCTATTATGGTTTGTTTGAGTTTTCTTAATGTTTCATCGGCCTCTATGTATCTGAAAAAACTGGGCCGATTTGGGAACAAATATCTTATTTCATGCTCAAGATGAAACAAATTCTTTAATCTGTCATAAAGATTCTTTCCTGTAGGCAATGTCGATTCTGATGAGCTGGTAGAGGAACATGTGACATTGTGAGCATGTATGTCCAATTTGTTAACATAAGTTTCCAATTCCAATATTTTGTCTTCTGAAATCATCGGACTGGGCAACCCGCTGGCTAATAAAACATTAAACCTTTCTTTAAATGCAATGATCTCCTGCTGAATATCTGAGCATTTACGTTCCAGATTTTGCATAAGAGTTCTCTTAGTAAAAACTCTTTTTATTTCTAAAATAGTACCTGTCCTGTCCTCAATTCCAAGCTCTGCAAGCTGCTGTCTGGTCTGATTGTTTAAGAACTGTATGAGTTGATTTGCTTGTTTAGGTCTGTTTCTCAATTCTCCTTTTGTTTTGTCAATTTCCTCTAGAGCTATTTTGACCAAGTCATTTTGTTCAAAGATTATTTGAATGAAGGACCAAATATTCTTTATTGAATCAATAATATTATTCCAAAGAATTTCATTGATTTCTCTCAAAGGCTTTTCTAATGAGAGATCTTTTTCTAAAGATTTAACCAATTTCTCCAGCCTTTTGATTTCTCTTGTATGATCAGCAACAGTCTTTTTTGAAATATCATATTTTTGTTGTAAATTAGTGAGCTGTAACTTTGTAGTTTGAAGTTCTGTTACTCTAAGTTTTAAACTTTCCATTTGTTTCACTAATTCATCAGAACTTAAACTAGAATTATTCACCTGTGATGGGTCTGTTTGTTGGTCTGCTGCCGTTGTACCTATAGTAGCCTCTGTTGTGGATGTCTCAATGATAGATTTGTTTTCTTTCAATGCTTGCTCCAGTTCCTTTTCTGTTTCACTTAGTTGCTCAGTGATTTTCAGGAGCAACTCCATCATTTCTTCTTCTGAATTTTCCTTCAAAACTTATTGAGTTTGAGGATGCCTTGAAGCTGGTAATTTCAATTGCTTCCTCAGTGCAGCAATGTCATCATCCTTCTTCTTAATCAGTGCTTCAATGCCTTTTATATATTTTGGATTATGACCCAAACTAATGATTATTTCCTCCAGAGATTTTATTCTGTTATACTTTTCTTGAGAAGAAGCTTTCTCAATTTGCAACTGGGTACTTGTATTATTCAAATAATCTTGCAATCTATGGGCTGCCATTACTTTGTCAGTAAGGGTAGAATCTATCATTTCCCCAGTTTTCTTGTGTAATTCTATCTGGTCCAATGGATGAATATCTTTTGCAAGGACCTCAAAATTCGTCCTGATGTAATCAGCTGCTGTCTGGGGTTTTGGAATTTTAGATTTGAAATGGATCATTAACATTTTCACTTGCTGAATGTCAAAAGCTGACATTAATCTCTCTTGATTTTGTGGAGCCATTTTAAGATACTGATTATACACCTGGATCCTTATTGGACCATTCCTTGCTTTTATACTGATAAATGTCTTTTTTATGTCTCATGTATCTATCTTTGGTTGTTTGAATGAAGACACTTCAGTGCTTAACTGTTTTTGTATTTCCATTCCTTTATGACCTGTATATGTTTCACTAACTGAACCAGTAAGCTGACTATCCTCCCTTTTTTCCTCAAAGATTTCATCAACAGATTCTACTTCAGGAAGTGGATTTAGCTTCTGCCTTTTAGCTTGAGGTTGTTGTGAAGATTCCTTGGGCGGAGTAGGATCTTGAACATGTCTTTTCTTGCCTTTTTCCTCATTAGATGGAGTCTACAAATTTGAAACTTCAGGCTGATTGATTTGAATAGGATAAATTTGTGCTTAATCTTGTGCCTTAGAAGTTAGAGGTTTTTCTGTCATGATGAAAGTTTCAATGACTTGTACTTCTGGTTCTTTTTCTTTGCCTTTGGATTCAACTGCAATTGATGGAATGTTTTTCTGTAATCCCTGTTGAATATTTCCTACTGAAGAAGTGCCAATATGTGGTACCTTCACTTGCCCAAAAGATTCTAGGTAAAACTTTTTCTCAAGATCTTTCATAATTTTGTTTATATTGACTTCTTCACTATCCTGCTCTATCAAAGTTCCTTCTACCCATTCATCTGTATTGGCATACTTTTCAATTTCAGGGATTCTTCGATGTATGTAGGATGCTGATTTATTTTTCATCCTTTTGTCACAAATAAAGTTGAATGGGTCATAGGGCACCCAATGGAAACTCTTCTGCAATTTGTAATGTTCCTCTAGTATCTTTTGAGCTTCTTCCCCTCCATCTCTAGAATTGCAGATAAATGGACCTAGTTGGCTCCTTATTCTGAGTTGAGCCTTTTTCTTAGCATTACAGAAGTGAATAATATCTTAATTGTTCATTTTTCTTAAATACTCAAGTGCAAAATGTCTCAATGGAACATATTTGGGTAACTTGAAAGGGCTCAATTCACATCCATAAATTCTAATTTTAGTATGATTCTGATAGAAGTACCAGTCACCTATCGTAGTTGCAGGATGTATGAAAAGGTCAATGAACTCATTATAAGAATAAGGAGAATCATAGGAGCTGTGAGCTATGCAGACCAAAATATAACAGACCTAGGGTTTCCCTTAGCATCAAGCTTTTGAACATGAAAGGGAAAGTTCTCTGATTGATAATAAAGGATGAGATGATAAATGACTGAGGAATACTTAAACACTTTCTCATTCTCTAATCTCATGAACTGGTCATGGATTTTATTTGCAATGAAAGATGCAAAGTCATATTTGACAGCAGGAGGCTGTCCAGGAGTGAAGATATATAATAATACTAGGGTTAATTCATCAACATACTCACTAGTATTAAAGCCCATTACAAAGGATATCATATTTAGGATGAGCTTGCCTAATTCAGTAAAATAAGAAAAACCATAGGGAGGAGGGCCCTTAGGTTGATGTTCAGGTAACATAAAAGTCTGGCAAATGCATTTCAATTTTTCTTGGGACAATTGGGTATACTTTTCAAGTAGTTCTTCCATGGACAAGGGAGTAAGATTTTGATCAGGTTCAAAATGGAGCATTGTATTGATAGCTTGAGGAGTAATGGGGAAAAGGATACTCTGGTCTGGGGATAACACTGCTCTTTGAGTTGGATCATAATTGGAATGACAGTAATGGATAATTTCTGGGAAAATACAGACTGACGGGATGAGATATGTTGGAAAATTGGATTCCCATAACCCAATGATATCCAAACCTTTCGAATAATCATCTCTGCAGCGACAATAACTTCGAAGGGGATTTTCATTGAAAACTAAGTCTTTAATTTGAAAATGTTTATCCACTAATGGAAAATATTCCAATTCTCTATGAGGGGCATTTAATGGGGCTACATTCAGGGCCAAAGGAACTTCCATTTTGGTTCTTATGTATTCAAAGTGGAAATTTCAGGGGTTTTTCATGGAAACGGGCACAATTTCAGTTTTGGAAGTATTATTTCAGTTGCAGGAACAAAAACAGACCGATATAAACTTCCTTTCAGACTATGGCGTGAATTTAACACTGGAATGAGGATTTTTCACAGAGTTTCAGCAGGAAATCAGATAAATACCTATTTTTTAGGAAATGGCGATGTTCAACAGGTACAGGCAGATGGCTGATAGATGCTTGGATGCTGGAATGATGGGGGTCTTCAACAATTTCGATTAATGGCAGTTTAACGATCGTTTTTTCAAATTTCTCAGTGGAGGGCGCAGTCACTTTCAACAGACAGAATAATGGAAAAAATGCGCGGAATTTGGTTTTATTTGCAAAGTCAAAAGATATTTTTTATTATCTTCGGAGATGACGTCATCAGTGTATGGGAGGACACGTCACCGGGGTCGGGCGGTAAGCGGTTAATTTCGCACCGCTTTCGGGAGTTGGCGGTTTTCGGCGAAATGGCAGCGAATCCATTCAGCGATTGACACGTAGCCGGTGACCTGTTTGGAAACCGCCATGATTTTACGAATTAATCATCGGACGGGGGACGGTCAGCGGAATGAACGATCACCGTTGATTTTGAAGCGGGCGATCAGACGGTTGACATTACATGAAGTTGGTGGGGTATTTAATGTGCGGGCCCAAAAATACTTAACGTTTAATTGATTACTTCGGGCGGGATTTCATTGGCGGAGGGGGAGGTTATTAATTAATCCAGGTGATTAATTAATCCCGTTGGTTTATAAAGGGTCGGGTTACGGAGACTTGGGGTTTTATTTGTTTTTTCCATTTAAAACATAAAACATATGTTTAAAACCTTTTTCAATATTTTTATTATATGGTAATAAATTAATGCAATTTATTAACCATAGGGGCGGGGATAGTTTATAAGGATATGTTTTTAACCAAAGGGTATTGTACTGAGGGATTTTATTTCAAACATATGGAATTAAATACTTTGGCTAAAAATCTATAATAAGAGGGTTTTGGGGATATTATCATAAAAGGGAGTTAAATATAACAGGATAAGGTATTTTATTAAGGATTTAATAAATAAATCAGATGTTAATATGACAAAGGGACAAGGAAAACTCAAAATACTTTACACAACTAAGAAAGTGAAGATTTCTAAAGCAAATTTCATTATATCAACTTCAACACTTAGATTTAGAATAGTAAGTAATTTTGAGGGGATTTTATGAAATATGTCATGATTTTCCTAAGTAAAATGAGATTTTACTTAGGAAAAGATTTAAAGTGAATAAGTGTAATGATGAATAATCTCAAGTACTAAGGTCTTTTCAATTATTGGGCCGAGGGTCCGGTCCCTCCAAAAGTCAAGGAAATGCCTTGAGCCCCTCTAATCTTTAAATTCCTTAGCACTTTGGGGAAATTAGTAAAACATTTAGAGAGAAAGTGAGATGGGAAGTTAATGATTCTGACTTTGCCTTCTTCTGAAATTTTGCCAATGTAGTGTTATGCCTTTGCACTTAGTGATGAAAGTAAAAGATTGAACACATTTAGCACCATCATTCATCACATGAAACATTGCAACACCATCTACCTACCCTATCTACTTTACTCTACCATTTTCTCTTCTTTATTAGGGTGCACTTAGACTGGCAAACCCTTATCAATCTTTTTCTTTTTACATGGCAAATCTATCTATTTCTGCACTTATTACATCCAAGGGCTCAGATTAAACTGTTGAGCACCTTTTATTAACTCTACCTATCTACTTATCTGCCAAGATTAAACTGTTTGGTCAGATATTTATTCTCTATTCTACAACATGAAATTAAAAAATGAATGAGTCAAGTTTATACAGTTTGACTCTTCATAAATTGTGGCAAAGTTTAACAAGCTGCACACAATTACTTATTTACAAAAAATGAAATAGTAGTGGCATTTAGACTTGCACACTTTCCTGGTCTATTTTTGTTTGGGGTTCATTTCTTTCACTTTTTTGACCATTTTATTCTTTTCACCCTTTGATTTTTCTTTTAGGGTATACCCTCTTTACATTTTTAAAATTTTTTGATTTTTTGATTTTTTAAGAATATGGAACACCTTTGCAACAAGAAAAAGGTTTGAACATATTACATAGTTCAACAAGTCAATCATGAAAAATGACACCTATTGGTATAGGAGTCTAACACTGGCTCCACTTGGGGATGGCTTTTCCTGGTGAAAAGTCAAGAACAGCAGGTCAGATGCCTCAAAATGTCTTCAAACTGAACCATGTAATCTCCTTTTTCTGGTAGCTTTATTGTATATATGATAGTGCAACTTCTGAAGCTTAGGGCCTTCACTTCGGGCTTCAACTCCAACAAGTCACCATCCAATCAAAACTGATGCATTAGAAAGGATATATTATGTACAAGTTAGAAAAAATCAGAACATCCTAGTAAATAGGATCAAAATAGTGCTTTAGCATTCGACCATTGACTGGTCCTTCCTCAACTTCTGAACCATCCAAATTCTTCAAAAAGTATGTGTTGTTTCCTTGTAAAGCATGAATGATGTAAGGTCTTTCCATAAGAAATCAAATTTCCCATGTTTTCCTTTATCTTCCCTTCTGGAATCCCATCTCAGAACTTTGTTTCCTAATTGAAAATCTTCTGCTTTAGTCCTTTTTTCAAACATTTTCTTTAACTTTTCCTACAAGACTTGGGATCGTTGATACACTTCTTCTCTGGTCTGCTGCAAGTGAATTGTTTGGTTTATTCTTCTTTGAATATCATTTGGTTCTACTTGAGCCTCCTGAAGTAACTTCATAACAGGAATTCCTGAGGATGATAGAAATCTTGCCTCAATACCATAAACTAATTCATATGGACTGGTCCCAATTGATTTCTTAGTTGTAAGTCTGTCTGCCCACAATGCATTGGTAATTTTCTTATGCCAATTCTTTTTATTCTCTTCCAATAATTTTTTAATGATATTAATAAGGCTTTTATTGGAAGACTCTTCCAGTCCATTACCCTGAGGATAATAGGTTGTTGAATGGCCTAAAGTGATGTGATATTTATTGCAAAAACTAATCATTTTCTTAGACTTAAATGCGGCAGCATGATCTGTTATAATTTTTTCAGGACAGCCAAATCTTGAAAGTATATTGGTTTCTAAAAACCCTATAATTATAGAATCATTGGCTTGTCTACATGGGATGGCTTCAATCCATTTAGTAAAGTAATCTGTGGCAGTAAGAATCCATCTGTGTTGCCCAGAAGAAGGAGGATGGATTTCTCCAATAAAATCCAGTCCCCATTGTTGAAAGGGTCTCTCGGTGGAAATTGGCTTTAATGGTAAAGGCAACAATTTTCTCTTGCCTTCAAAGATCTGACACTTGTGACAAGAAGTTACAAATTTCTTAACATCTGAAAACAAAGTTGGCCAGTAAAAACCAGCCCTTAATATCTTATCTGCAGTTGAATTCCAGTAGAGGTGCCCACCACAATCTCCTGCATGAAATTCATTAAGAACCTTGTCATTTTCATCTTTCAATAAACAATTTAATAGAATTCCATCATGATTCTTCCAAAAACGAGCACTATCTAAAATACAATACTTTAAAGATGTCATTTTTAAGAACCTTTGATTTGTTCTGGATAACCCTGGAGGAGCTTGCAGGTTTAACAAAACATAGATGATATCAGTGTACCAGGGTGAGTCTAAAAAGGCCTGACTGATCTGTGGAGTCGCCATCTCCTGTTCATCATCCAGTTCATTAATATCCAGGGCTTGGAAATTTTTTGCAGTCATGAGTTGAGCCAATCCTTGACCTTTTATGAGTTTTGTTGGTTTTATTTCAATATCATATTCTAATATGGTATCTATCCACTTACCTCTTTTGCCTTCAATACCATCTTGAGTTAAGATGTCTTTAACGACAGCATTAGGTACATAAGCTATCACATGAGAATACAATATATAAACTCTGAAATCTTTAATTGCTTTCACAAGTGCAAAAGCTTGTTTCTCCATGATATTATATTTCAATGATGCATCTCTAAGTGCTTTACTAAAAAAGGCTATTGGTTTTTCACATCCCTGATCATCCTTTTGTAGTAAAACAGCTGCAATTGTATGTTCAGAAGCAAATGAAAAAATGATGAAATCTCTATCAAACTTTGGACTGGTAAGAACTGGTGTTCTTGTTAAAGCCATTTTGATTTCTTCAAATGATTGCTTGGCTTCTACAGTCCAGTCAATGCTTGAATCTTTTCTTAACATGTTAGTAAGCAGTCTAAGTAATTCAGCTAAACTAGAAATGAATCTTCTCAAAAAGTTAATCTTTCCTATGAAAGCTTGAAGTTCTTTTATGTTCCTGGGATGAGGTATCTGCAAAATTGCTTGTATTCTTTCAGGATCAATTCTAATGCCATCTTTAGAAATAATGTGACCTAGGAGCTTTCCTTCTTCCAAACCAAACAATGATTTTTTCGGATTTAAAGAAATACCATACTTTCTGCATTTTATAAACACTTGTCTCAGATGATCTAAATGTTGTTGATCTGTTTTGGAAAAAACTGTTAAATCATCTAGATAAATAACCAGAAAATCATGTATTTCTTTAGCAAAAGCAATGTCCATTGCTCTTTGAAATGTAGCTCCTGCATTCTTTAGTCCAAATGGCATCTTGGCATATTTAAAAGTACCCAATGGTGTTGTAAATGTTGTTTTATCTTCATCATCAGGATGAACCAGAATCTGGTTATACCCTGAAAATCCATCCAGAAGAGATATCCTTGAAGATCCCACTACCCTTTGTAGGATATGGTCCATTTTAGGCAAAGGATAGTTATCTTTTAAAGAAACTTTGTTCAAATTTCTCAAATCAACACACAGTCTAATCTCTCCAGTATTTTTTCTTGTTGGTACTAAATTAGAAACCCATTCAGAGAACCCAATAGGAGCTATAATTCCTGCTTCATACATTCTTTTAATTTCATTTTCAATTGAAGGTAGTAAAACAGGATTTATCCTTCTAAGTTTCTATTTAAAGGGTTTCTGATCTGGTTTCAAAGGTATTGTATGTTGAATGATTGAGGTATCATATGATTTAAGATCTTCATAACTCCAAGCAAAAACTTCCTGGAATTCTTTTAACAGTTCAACATATTTAACCTTTTGATCTTCTGGCAGAGATTTGGATAACTTAACCATTTTGGGATTTTTTGGTGTTCCTAAATTGCACTCTTCAATGTCAGCTTTAACAGGTTCCATTTTGGGTTTTAAGGGAATGTCATTTGAGTCAAAAATATCTTCCAAAGGAGTTAATCCTTTGGGTAAATGCTTATCTTTCAGATTAATGATTTCAGTTTCATCTTCTATGATCTCATCGAATTCCATTTGTTTCAAATCTTGCATATTTTTTTCAGTGAATTTGGTTGGGTGAAGCATGTGAATTGCAGTCTCTTCTGAAATATTCGTTTCATGTTCATCTACTTGATCAGATTCATTGATTGTTATGTCTTCATCTATACTACTGTTAGAAAACTCATTTTCTAGTGTAAAAAAACTATTAATCTGATTATTATTTACAAATACTTGCCAATTCATGAGATTGTCCAGTATAGCAGGTCTATGTCTAATCTCAGCTGTGAACTGATGATTAGATCCAAAAGGTAATTTACATGTGCTAGCGAACATTGCAAGACTGTGAGCATGCAAATTTTGTTTCCTGGGAATCTTGGCAAGTTGAACTTGTAGAAAAGTGTTGAGAATTTCCACAACTGTTTCTCTGTATTGTTTCAATCTGGGATCTTTTGTTGAACATTCACCATTAATCTGTTGGATAATTAACTCAGAGTCTCCTATGATTGATACTCTAATTGCTCCTAAATTTTTGACATGTTTAAGCCCTAGCAAAAGAGCTTCATACTCTGCCATGTTGTTAGTGCATCTAAAATTCAATCTATAAGCATGACCTTTGGCATGATCATTTTGAACATTATGTAACCAAATTCCAGCCCCTGCTCCTAACGTTTTTACTGAGCCATCAAATTCTAAATGCCACAGAATTTAATGTTCATAATCTTCATCAACTGTTTTAACATGTTTCTTAACAGGAGCTAGTTTTTTAGCTTTTTCTGGTATTTCTTGATTATCTGGTGTTTCTTTGTTTTCAGAAATCTCTTCAATTTGAACAGTAGTTTTATTTTCAGTTTCCATTTCTGGTGCTTCTAATTCAGTAGGAAGGTCCAATTCAGCATTATAAAGGATAAAATAGTCCATATCAGAATGTACTGAATAGACAGGGAAGTTTTCAGGCTTCTCATGGCTACTGACTAAATATTTCATCAAGGTCTCTCTGTAAAGTCTTTTAGGTTGACCAAATACCGAAATAGTGGCATATGAAATATCTAATTGAATAGACCCTCCAAGTTTAGCACCCCGGGATCTAGACAACAACATACCATATTTAGGGGGAATATCAGCAACTACTATACCCATCAAAACAGATTTCGTAGGGTATTGCACCAAAGTAACACAAAAATCTTTAATCAAACCTAAACATCTTACCTGACTCGAATCAAATGAAAAAGATCTTTATACGGTCTGGTAATGTCTAAATTTAATCTTTCCATCATAGCTTTTGGCATCAAATTGTGGGATGCTCCAGAATCAAGCATGGCGTTATGGAGTATTTTGTCATGAACATTCAAGCTCACATAAAATGGAGGAGTTCCTCCACTTTCTGGTTTGCCATTTACCTCGGGGCCAAAAAGGAGTTTGGGTTGATCATCAAGAATATTCACTGAATCATCCATTCCAGTAATGTTAATGTTAAGATTTTTTCTGATTTGGCTTCTATAGACATCATGTTTAGCCAATTCTGATAAAGGAACAACTATCTTTAGTTTGCCTATTTCAGCTTCTAGATTGAAAGGTTTTTCTGTTTGAACTTAAGTGTTTTGAACAGTTGGGTTTTCTCTATTTTTTGGGTCTTCAAAGTTTTTCTCTTTTTCATGAGTGGGATTATGAATTGAAGTTGTTTCTGAATTAACTTCTGTTGTTTCTTCTACATTTCCTACAGGAGGAAAAGTATTAGATAGTTGATTATTATTTGGTTGGTTGTCAGACACATCTTCAATTGTTGGATTTGCGGGGTTCGGACTTGTTCTAGACAAAATTTGTACAAGAGGAATGTTTTGTACAGGAGGGATGTTAGCTTTACCTTTGACATTTTGTTTTACAGCTTTCTGTTTGCTATTTTCTGGCACATCAATCCGTCTACTTCTCAAATTATACTGTTTATGAACCTCATAAATTGCTGTGTCATAGCCTTCTTTAAAATCAAAAGTTTCTCCTGAATGAGTTTGAAATGTTTCAAGAATGTGATTCTCTTGATCATCTTGAGATAGAAAAACTTCTGGTTCATTTTCGTTTTCAGTCACGTTATTTATTTCAACATCCTCGGTAGGTTCTTCAGAAGTTGAACCTTCAACAAAATTTTCTTGGAAAGGTGGCCTGATGTTTTGGTCAGAGACATTTTTCCCAATATTTTGGTTCTGATTTCTTCTAAAGTTTGGGTTTCTCACAACATTTTGATTATCACCAGAAGACTTTCTTTCGATTGTCTCCACTCTATCTCCCAGTCTTTCCATACCTTCGATGATTGCATCCAGCTTTCTTTCAAAAGCTGAAGGTTCTTCATTCATAGGCATTCTTCTTTCGGCCCTCGCTCTAGCTCGTTTTTCTATGAGGTTTGCTTCAACACTAACCACTATGCTTTGCATCTCTTCTAGGGTTTGGGGGGCTCTTTCCCTAAGTGAATAGGCTATGTCAGAGTCAAAACCATCAGGGAATTTAACCAATACTGAGTCTAGAGGTGGTCTAAGGTTTTGAGGAACAACGTTGTAGGTTTCGTTGAATCTTATGATGTAATCTTGCATGGTTTCATTAGGTCTTCTTCTCAATTTTTCAAATTCTGATAGGATCTGAAGAGGGTCTTTCTTCTTCTCCCATCTATTCAAAAATTCCCTATACAAAGCTGGTAAATCAGCAATACTGTTTGGAGCAAGGGCCCTAAACCATGTCCTCACTTCCCCAGTAAGAATCTGAACAAAAATTCTCATTCGGGCATCATCAGCGTCAATTTCATAAAATTCAAAGTAATCAGTCATCCTTTTGGTGTGTTGTTGAGCAGTGTAAGTACCTGAACCATCAAAAGGGGTGATTTTACTCTGATAATCCTGAGGCAAAGCAGCAGGGTTGCCTGGAAACCTTAAGGGGGCATATCTATTGGCCATTGGAAGGTGTAATGGAATAACAGGTGATGATGGTCTGGTAGGAGTGGGTGGAGGAGTAGAAGGAGTGACTTGGGTTTGAGAAGCTTGAGGAAAAGTAGCTGAACTTGGGGAAGCTTCAGTAATTACAGAAATGTTTGAACTTTCTTCAAAGGTCTGTTCAGATTGAATGGAGTCTTGTAAATTTCTGTCAAGATGATATGAAACAAATATAAATTGTAAATCCTCAAGAAATAGTGGATCTGGAACTAGCTTAGACAATTCAGATTCAGAAAAATTCACAAACAGAGATGTTTCAAATCGCTCATCAAAAGGAATTTCGTCAAAATATATAATCTTTACAGGACAGGAATGTGATCTAGAAAGAGGTCTGGAACTTCCAGAACTCTCTTGACTTCCTCTTTCAGAATTTTCTTGACTTCCTTGTCTTCTAAGAATCCTAGGAATCAGATTTGGATTTTCAAATATCGGTGGTGGATTAGGGTCAAGATTTGACCTGGTGTGATGAATCCTTTCCGAAGCCAGTTTTCCTAGACTTTATCTTTTTGGATTTTTGGTTTTAATTGAAATGAAACTACAACTTCTACAAA
The DNA here is from genome assembly GCA_034641835.2 of Pinus albicaulis. Lineage (NCBI taxonomy): Eukaryota > Viridiplantae > Streptophyta > Pinopsida > Pinales > Pinaceae > Pinus > Pinus albicaulis. The sequence continues at coordinate 120,717 of JAXQQM020079898.1, forward strand.
TTCTTAAAGAAATTTAAGATTTATGATTAAAATTTTCTCAAAGATTTATTGAACTAGAGAGTCTGACTAAACATTTGAAACTAAAGTTCAGTATATAAGCTAAATCAGAGATAGACTAAAGCAGCATTTGTTTACTATGCAGTTGCAGGGAAAAAGCATTTCAAAGGCTACCTGGCTGATCTTCAGACTCTGTCTATAGCTTATAAGTGAAAAATATTAACAATAAAATTGATTCAGGGTCCCCAGTATGGTCGCCACTATGTTATCACTCAGATTTTTCTTGAAGTTGTAGAAAAGGAAAGTAAATCTGAGGTAACCACAAACCAACCTTCAGATACAGAATCTAGCCAATCTGTATCCAGAGAGGGCTCTCTCTTTAAAATTTAGCTTTGTTCTTAGAAAGTTTTAGGCTAGTTATAAGTCCAAGAAATTTGGTTTGAATTTGAATGGTGGAATCCGCCAACTGAGGGCAAGATTGAATATTTTTAGGCCATTGGGCTATGGAGTCGAAAGGATGGCTTTACTGGATTAAGATTCTACACACAAGATGGCTTTGCAGGGCAAGATAGCCAAACAGAGAACAATTTTAGAATTTAAAGTGAATGGAATGGATTTTGAAGGGATGAAAGGCAATTAAGAATCTTTCAACATGTTCAAAGAAAGAAAGTGAATGATTACAAATAAAGAGCAGTTAAGAATTCTTTACTATAGTAATCAAAATGTTTAAACCAGCGAAACAAGAGCAATTAAGAATTCGTTGCTTATAACCAATTTAGAAGAAAACATTTAGAATAATCACAATTGAAATCAGAGTACACTTGAGTAAATTCTGATTTATTCTTTTATGTCAATTATTCAGAAATGGAACACAGTGATATTATAAACAGATATAAAAATTAAAACATAGGATAGAAAGACTTATTGAACTGTAGTCTGACACATGAATCCTGCAAAAAGTCTTGAGCTTCAAATCATCATCCAGCAAGCCACAAAGAAGTTTCTCCAAAGCACTTTTATTCCAAAAGATCAATGTTACAGAAAAGTAGTAGAATCCACCCTCAATACTCTATTCGAGGGCTTATTTATACAAAAAATGATCAAAAATATCTTACAGCAACCTAGGAAATAATCTAGGGTGACTAATGAATAAGTTACAACATAAAGAGAGACAGATGGTCTCGTAGATAGGATAAAAGGCAACTGCTAATGTGCTGTTTCCTCCTTTTATGCATGTGCTGGAGGCAGGTCCTACAATCTAGCTCGATGTTGTCCTCTTTGGTAATTATTTTCTGACTGCCTTGCTTGTCTGATACTCTTCTATTCTTACTGATACACTTTCAACTGCTAAGCTGATACTCTTTAACCTTTGTTCATCTATTTATCCTTCACACAATAGTAAAAAGGTAAAACTTTCCATATGAAGATGAATTTTACAAAATTTCTAACAGGTCTTCCCACCATTTGTCTTCTGCTATTATGGTTCATTTGAGTTTTCTTAATGTTTCATCAGCCTCCGTGTATTTGAAGAAATTGGGCCGATTTGGGAACAAATATCCTATTTCATGTTCAAGATGAAACAAATTCTTTAATCTGTCATAAAGATTCTTTCCTGTAGGCAATGTTGATTCTGATGAACTGGTAGAGGAACATGTGACATTGTGAGCATGTATGTCCAATTTGTTAACATAAGTTTCCAATTCCATTATTTTTTCTTCTGAAATCATAGGACTGGGAAACCCGCTAGCTAATAAAACATTAAACCTTTCTTTAAATGCAATGATCTCTTGCTGAATATTTGAGCATTTACGTTCCAAATTTTGCATAAGAGTTCTCTTAGTAAAAACTCTTTTTATTTCTAAAATTGTACCTGTTCTGTCCTCAATTCCAAGCTGTGCAAGCTGTTGTCTGGTCTGGGTGTTTAAGAACTGTATGAGTTGATTTGCTTGTTCAGGTCTGTCTCTCAATTCTTCTCTTGTTTTGTCAATTTCCTCCAGAGCTATTTTGACCAAGTCATTTTGTTCAAAGATTATTTGAATGAAGGACCAAATATCCTTTATTGACTGAATAATATTATTCCAAAGAATTTCATGAATTTCTCTCAAAGGCTTCTCCAATGAGAGATCCTTTTCTAAAGCTTTAACCAATTTCTCCAACCTTTTGATTTCTCTTGTATGGTCAGCAACAGTCTTTTTTGACATATCATATTTTTGTTCCAAATTCATGAGCTGTAACTTTGTAGATTGAAGTTCTGTTACTCTAAGTTTTAAACTTTCCATTTGTTTTACTAATTCTTCAGAACTTAAACTAGAAGTATTTACCTGTGATGGGTCTGTTTGCTGGTCTGCTGCTGTTGTACTTGTACCTGTAGTAGCCTCTATTGTGGATGTCTGAATAGTAGACTGCTTTTCTTTCAATGCTTGCTCCAGTTCTTTTTCTGTTTCACTTAGTTGTTCATTCATTTTCAAGATCAACTCCATCATTTCTTCTTCTGAATTTTTCTTCAATACTTCTTCAGTTTGAGGATGCCTTGAAGCTGGTAATTTCAATTGCTTCCTCAATGCAACAATGTCATCATCCTTCTTTTTAATCAATGCTTCAATGCCTTTTATATCTTTGGGATTATGACCCAAACTAATGATTATTTCCTCCAAAGATTTTATTCTGTTATCCTTTGCTTGAGAAGAAGCTTTCTCAATCTGCAACTGGGTACTTGTATTATTCAAAGAATCTTGCAATCTATGAGTTGCCTTTACTTTGTCAGTAAGGGTAGAATATATCATTTCTCCAGTTTTCTTGTGTAATTCTATCTGGTCCAATGGATGAATATCTTTTGCTAGGACCTCAAAATTGGTCCTGATGTAATCAGCTGCTGTCTGGGGTTTTGGCACTTTAGATTTGAAATGGCTCATTAGCATTTTCCCTTGCTAAATGTCAAAAGCTGACATTAATCTCTCTTGATTTTGTGGAGCCATTTTAAGATACTGATTATACACTTGGACCCTTAGTGGATCATTCTTTACTTTTATACTGATAACTGTCTTTTTTATGTCTCCTGTATCTGTCTTTGGCTGTTTGAATGAAGCTACTTCAGTGCTTAACTGTTTTTGTATTTCCTTTCCTTTATGACCTGTATATGTTTCACTAACTGAACCAGTAAGCTGGCTATCCTCCCTTTCTTCCTCAAATATTTCCTCAATAGATTCTACTTCAGGAAGTGGATTTAGTTTCTTTCTTTTAGCTTGAGGTTGTTGTGAAGATTCCTTGGGCGGAGTAGGATCTTTAACTTGTCTTTTCTTGCCTTTTTCCTCATTAGATGGAGTCTGCAAATTGGAAACTTCAGGCTGATTGACTTGAATAGGAGAAATCTGTGCTTGATCTTGTGCCTTGGAAGTTTGAGGTTTTTCTGTCATGATGAAGGTTTCAATGACTTGTACTTCTGGTTCTTTTTCTTTGCCTTTGGATTCAACTGCAATTGATGGAATGTTTTCTTGTAATCCCTGTTGAAGATTTCCTGCTGAAGAAGTGCCAATATGTGGTACCTGCACTTGCCCAAAAGATTCTAGGTCAAACTTTTTCTCAAGATCTTTCATAATTTTTTTTATATTGACTTCTTCACTATCCTGCTCTATCAAAGTTCCTTCTACATATTCATCTGTATTGGCATACTTTTCAATTTCAGGGATTATTCGATGCATGTAGGGTGCTGATTTATTTTTCATCATTTTGTCACAAATAAAGTTGAATGGGTCATAGGGCACCCAATGGAAACTCTTCTGCAATTTGTAATGTTCCTCTAATATCTTTTGAGCTTCTTCCCCTCCATCTCTAGAATTGCAGATAAATTGACCTAGTTGACTCCTTATCCTGAGTTGAGCCTTTTTCTTAGCATTACAGAAGTGAATTATATCTGAATTGTTCATTTGTCTGAAATACTCAAGTGCAAAAAGTCTCAATGGAACATATCTGGGTAACTTGAAAGGGCTCAATTCACATCCATAAATTCTAATTTCAATATGATTCTGATAGAAATACCAGTCACCTATCTTATACTGTTTTGAAAGCTGAAGGATTTTCCTGATTTCATTGCTGAGTCTTGGAGGGGCAACTCCTGTCAACAAGGTGGTTGCAGGATGTATGAAAAGGTCAATGAACTCATTATAAGAATAGGGAGAATCTATGGAACAATGAGTAATGGCTGACCAAAAGATAACAGATCTTGGATTCCCTTGGGCATCAAGTTTTCTGATATGGAAAGGGAAAGTTTCAGACTGGTAATAAAGCATGAGATGGTAAATGACAGTAGAATATTTGAATACTTTCTCGTTCTCCAATCTCATGAATTGGTCATGTATTTTATCTGCAATGAAAGAGGCAAAGTCATACCTGACAGCAGGAGGCTGTCCAGGGGTGAACATAGATAATAACACCAGGGTTAAATGATCAACATACTCACTGGTATTAAAACCCATTATGAAAGATATCATACTCAAAATATTTTGACCTTCTTCACTGAAATAAACACTAGCATAAGGGGGAGGGCCTGTAGGCTGTTGCTCTGGCCACATGAAGGTTTGGCAAATGCGAGTTAACTCCTCCTGGGATAATTTAATGGATTTCTCTAATAATTATTCCATTAACAAAGGAGTAAGGGCTTCACCAGGTTGAAAATGTAACATATCATTGATGGATTGAGCAGTAATGGGAAAAAGGATGTTCTGGCTTGGGGATAATACTGCTCTCTGATTTGGATCATAATTGGCATGGCAATAGTGGATAATTTCAGGAAAGATATGGACTGAGGGAAAAAGGTAACTAGGAAGACGAGACTCCCATAACCCAATAATATCTAAGCCATTCAAATAATTGTCTCTGCAGCAACAATTGTTGGGTGTGGAGCCTAATTATCTTGTTTACTTTGTATCACAGCATTGGACCCCTATACCTTAAAAGGGGCGGCAACGCCGCCCAAAATTTAATCGCTGCCGTGGGGGGTCCAGGGGGCACACATGAGTCGCTGGTCAGAAGCGCCGGTTTACACAAACAGCTTGTAGTGCTATAGTAATTTAGTCAACTGGGCCATTCATTAGGCAAATGATCTCGATTAGTAGGGTTGTTGCTAGGAATCACGTTTTTGCCTGGGAAGGTAAGCACATGTATATATGAGGTATTGTATTGCGGCCGTGTATGATGTGTGTATTGCAGTACGAGAAACAGAGAGGAAGATTGTGAGAGAGAACAGAGGATATTACAATGGATCTGCTGTAGGTTTTGTCTCTTCATTTTTGTTGGATAATAGAAAGGAAGGACTGGCTGTTCGGGGTGGACGTAGCCCAAACTGGGTGAACCACGTATATCTGTGTCTCTCTTGTTTTATGTGTTTTGTGTGCTTTTATTTTCCTTGTGACATTCATGTGTTTCATCGTTTATATGGTAATTATATTGCATGTAGATGACATGCTTGTTGCAGGGTCTAACATGCAGGAAATAAATGTGCTCAAAAGAAAATTGGCAAATTCATTTGCAATGAAGGATTTGGGAGCTGCAAAACAAATCCTTGGTATGAGGATAACTAGAGACAGGAAAAATCACAAATTAACAATTACCCTGGGTAAAAATTTGAGGGGGGAAGAGCTAGAGTGAGCGGGGTTGTCTCACTTAGCAGGTTTGGCTGGATTTAGTCAAGAAGCCCCAAGTCAAGTTTAAGGGGGGAATTGTTAGGTAAACATGACTCGGGGTAGAGTAAATGTGGACTAGGGTAAACAGTGGTGGTTTTGGGGCACATGGTTTTGTGCACCCATGTTTTTGACCCATGGTATTGCATGTGATGGAGCCTATAAAAGGGCTGGAAAGACTTCATTGTAATGTAGGCCTGGAGGTGAGCGGTGAAGGCTCACTTGGCTGGATTGGCCAGGGTTTTGGCCAATGTTTAATGAAATTTCATTGTTTAGGTTTTTCCCCGGATTTGGGGTTTTCCCGGTTAAACATTGTGTTTATGTTTATGTGATTTGTTGCTGGGTTCTTTCATGGTTATGTTTGTGTATTATTTCTCTCTCAGTAAATGTTTATTATTTATGCCAGTAAATTTCCTAAATTATTCTCTCGGTAAATTATTTATTGTTGCGGTAATTCCTAACAACAATAAATTCGAAGGGGATTTTCACTGAAAACTAAGTCTTTAATCTGAAAATCTTTATCTACTAATGATAAGTAATCCAAATCTTTATGGGGGGCATTCAATGGAGCTACATTCAAGGCTACAGGAACTTCTATTTTTTTTTTTGGTTCTTGCGTATTCAAAGAAACGAAAATTCAGGGGTTTTTATGAAAATGGGGCGCAAATTTGTAGGTTTTGATGAGGGAAATTGGTACAATTGCAAGTTCAGGGGCACAATTTACAGTTTTCAAGATCAGGGAATGAACTTAGCAATCAAATTTAACACCGTTTGAGTGGAAAAACAAGGAAAACTCAATTTCTTTTAGAGTTCAGGGTGAAATGGAATAGATACCTGTTTTTAGAGGAAAAATTGTGATTAACAGGTATCAACTGGCGGCGGATGCACGCTAGGAAACTGGACTGGAAGTAACTTTCAGCGGAATTCAGTTGAACAGTAGTTTGGCATTTGATTTTGAATTTCATCGCACAGAGGGCACAGTCACTTTCAACACACAGAATGATGAAAAAATGCGCGAAATTTGTTTTATTCGTAAAGTCAAAGGAATTTTTTATTATTTTTTGAGGATGACGTCACCAATGGTACGGGAAGGACACGTCACCGGGGTCGGGTGGTAAGCGGTAAATTCCGCACCGCTTTCGGGAGTTGGCGGTATTTGGTGAAATGGCAGCGATTCCATTCAGTGATTAAAACGTGGCCATGGCACTGTTTCGAAACCACTTTGATTTCGCTCGTTAAATCTCAGACGGAGGATGGGCAGTGGAATGTTTGTGAGCCGTAGGTCTTCAGGTGGATGATCGGACGGATGATATGATGTGGAACTGGTGGGGTTTTAATGCGCGGGCCCAAAGTAATTAATCTTTTAATTAATCATTTCGGGCGGCGTGTGATTGGTGGAAAGATTGGTTATTAATTAATCCGGGTGATTAATTAATCCCATGATTTAATGAGAGTCGAGGTTGCGGCGGGACTTCGGTTTTTATTCGTTTTTCCGTTCAAAACATATAAAAATATATGTTTAAACTTTTTTCGATGTATTTTTTATTTATATCGAAATAAATTAATGAAATTTATTTACCATAGGGGCAGAGTTAATATATATGGATATTTTTTAGCCAAAGAGTTTATAATTTGGGTATTTGATTTCATCATATGGGTTTAAATACTTTGGCTAAAACGTATAATACAAAGGTTTTTTGGGATATTACATTGAAGGAGTTATATATATAGGAAAAGGTAATTTGTATAAGGATTTAATAATTAAAATTAAATGTTAATATGACAAAGGAACAAGGAAAACTCAAAATACTTTACAAATCTAGGAAAGTGAAGATTTCTGAAGCAAATTGTATTATATCAACTTCAACACTTAGACTTAGAATAGCAAGTAATTTTGAGGGTTTATTGTGGAATTTTGCATGATTTTCCTAAGTAAAATGGGATTTTACTTAGGAAAAGATTAAAAGTTAATGAGTGCAATGATGGATAACTTCAAGTACTAGAGGCTTTTCGATTATTAGGCCGAGGGTCCGGTCCCTCCAAAAGTCAAGGAAATGCCTTGAGCCCCTTTAATCTTCAAATTCCTTAGCACTTAAGGGGAATTAGTAAATGTTAGGGAAAAAGTGAGATGGGAAGTTAATGATTTTGACTTTGCTTTCCTCTGAAATTCTGCCAATGTAGTGTTCTCTGCACTTGGTGATGAAAGTAAAGGATTAAACACATTTAGCACCATCATTCATCACATGAAACTTTGCAACACCATCTACCTACCCTATCTACTTTACCCTACCATTTTCTCTTCTTTATTAGGGTGCACATAGGCTGGCAAACCCTTATCAATCTTATTTTCTTTTACATGGCAAATCTATTTAATTCTACACTTATTGCATCAAAGGGCTTAGATTAAACTGTTGAGCACCTTTTATTAACTCTACCTATCTACTTATCTGCCAAGATTAAACTGTTTGGTCAGATATTTATTCTCTATTCTACAACATGAAATTAAAAAATGAATGAGTCAAGTTTAAACAGTTTGACTCTTCATGAATTGTGGCAAAAGTTTTGACAAGCTACACACAATTTTTCTTATTTACAAAAAATGAAATAGTAGTGGCATTTGGACTTGCACACTTTCCTGGTCTATTTTTGTTTGGGGTTCATTTCTTTCACTTTTTTGACCATTTTATTCTTTTTACCTTTTGATTTTCTTTTAGGGTATACCCTCTTTAGATTTTTTTAAAATTTTTGGATTTTTGGATTTTTCAAGAATATGGAACACCTTTGCACAAGAAAAAGGTTTGAACATATTGCATAGTTCAATCAAGACAATCATGAAAAATGACACCTATTGGTATAGGAGTCTAACAGGTCTCATGATCATGGTAGGTCTGCTCATTATGAGACCTCCTATTCTCCCCTAAATATTTTTGTAGACTCTGATTATGATTAACCGTAGAGGTTACTTAATAAGTGGGGAGACAGATCTACTCCTTAATTACTAATCTTTATTGGTTGATCCTTCTACCCTAAAGACTCAAGAAAAGAAAATAGCTCAAATAATGACTGAAATATTCCTTGAGTAGGTCATGCTAGGGTTATTATGAGAGCTCATGATGGTTTTATAGGCATTTTCCACCATAGGAGGCTTTTCATCAATACCTTCAAAGAGAAACTTGAAAAGGTTTCTTGGATGATAGTATGTTAAGCTTATGAATGGAAAGTATAACAATAAAAACTCCACTAACTGGCCCAATGAATAATCTCGGCCAATAATGAGAGTCACTTTATAAAATATGAGGCATTAAGAGTGAATTTCTTTTGACAAGTGTTACCAGAAGAGTGCATAATGACAAAAATTTCAATGGTTATGCCTTAGGAATTTAAATTTCAAGAATGATGTTATAACAATAATTTTATTCATTCTACCCTACCCCAATATAGAGGGAGGAAGGTCTCATTCAAGTGTAGGAGTATTTCCAATGCAGCCATGCTCGTAATATCATGTTAAGTATACTCACACTCAGTTTGAAAGAATAAATTTCAACACATACCAGAGTATGAGAAACTAGTCGCTTTGATTGATATGATACCAAGAGTATTTGAAGATGAGAGTGGTACTTTTGGATTATGATCTAGAACCAATCCTCAATGTAATCCTAGTGTTATTGGCTCATTTCTTCTTTTGGACCGCTCTGAATGTCCTCCTTGGTCATGCCAGACAAACTTAGATAATTGGTCTCTGGAATTTTGGTTTTCAAATTCCTGTGGTTTTTGTTTACTGGAGAGTTTACCGGATTATCCATGATGGTCGACGTTTCGAATCCCAACGGGGATCCATCTTCAGGACACTGGAATCCCCGTTGGGATTCGAAACGTCGACAAGGGTTTCGTGAGACTGTGGTCTCTGGAATGCACACAAGGCTTGTTGCTGGGCATGGTGAATTTTCCTCAATCTCAAGTTCAGCTGGATGCTCCCCATAAGATCTGGTACATGGCTCATCGATATCCTTAGTAGATAGGCAAGAGGACTCAAGGGAGATTTCCAAATCATGTTTTGGCTGTGGAGAGATAGATAATTTCCTAAATGCAGTCAGGATGAACTCTTCTTGAGAAGAAGATACCCCAGCTACTGCTATGATTTGAGAAAGCACCTTGATGGACATTCTTCAAGCTCTTGGTAATTCTTGAATTTCTCATGCTCGCAACATGGATTCGTACAAAAGAGGGGGTTCTTACAGCACCCCAAAAATGGTTTATCTTGAAAGAACTTGAATTTTTAATCTAAATGAATTAAAGAATGCTAATTGCAATAAAAACTCACCAAACTTGCTTGATTGGGCAACCAAGATTTGGAGCAACCCCACAATAGTGAATGCGTGGCTCTTCACTCACGTCTTACCGTACACTCTCTACCCTTTGATTGCCCTGCAACTAAGATCACACACACAAAAAAGCTTGTGAAAGAAACTAGGCTCTGATCCCTTTAGCACCTCCCCGACAACGACACCAAAAATGTTGGGGAAATATGTTGCTATAATTTCCAACATTAAATTATCGATCCGGGGCTCGTAAGCTTCGGGGAACAAGCGAAGGGAATGTAGGATCAGAGCATCTAACCTAGACTATAGTAGGAATCAACTTGTTGTTTAAGTACAAAATTGTTATTTCTAATTGAAGCTAATCAATTGAGGAAAAAATGTTTAAACAAATAAGAAATTATAATCACTGTACAAATGAAACTAACTCTAATTAATCATAAACCAATCAATACAAATTATGAATGCAATTATTTTAATCTAAATGAAAATCTCAATCTGAATATTAAGATCTATTGAATCTAAATATAAGAATTTAAAATCAATCAAGATTAATTTAAAATGATACCAAACTTATGCTAAATCTTAATCCCAATAAAATTCACTCTCATTCAAATGATCTTAAACTAAGGCAATGAACAAACAAGACTTCAACTAATCTAATTCTTAGGATGCATAAAAAAAAATCAAATAAGCATTCAAACTAACCTATGTCACCACTTTGAAAGTGCTTCCAAAGAAACTAAGTAAACCAAGATTTTAATTGACATGCTTCAGATCTAAGAGACTACAAAATAAGAAACTATAATATCCTTAAACTTCTTTAATCAAACTCAAGAAATCATTCAAACATAAGCACACTGGCTAATGGTTCTACCAATAACTAACTACAACCATAATGAATTTCAAAACTAAACTACAACTTCAAACAATGATTTAACAGTCTCATTGCATTGCTTTCAAATACTTGGTTTCCAAAACAAAATGTTACAAGAAAATAAATAAGGTACGTAATAGATTTCAATTCATATTTAAAACAAATGGAGTTATCGATCTCTTGTTTATCCAATTAAGAAGCACCTTTAAATATTTCAATCGTAAACCTGTAACAAAGGGCTATTTATGCAATAAAATCATTGATCAACATCATTCATTAGCTTGCAATGAGTTGAAAATGATATGTCTATTTAATTTTAAGAAAACAAATGAATTAGAGTCTTAAGTACATAATCAAAATTATGAGATGTAATTAACAATTGCTTTCAAAATAAAATCCATGCATCTAGATCTAAATCAAACACGCTACCTCTATCCTATGATGTTTACAAAACTTGCTTCCAAACAATGGTGGATCCTTGCCACTCCTGGAGCAATTTTAAACTAAATCAATGTCTAAATATTAAAAAAAACCATAACATTTACAAAAAATTCATGGCAAAGTCAAATTGTATTAAGATTCAAATCATAAGTTCACTTACATACATTCCTTCAATCTTTTGTCTCATGTTCACACCTTGTCATCCTCCTCCTTCAAAAACTTCCCAAGCTTACAACACAAACCATGGCTGAGCCATTTGTAAGATTCACAAGGCGAATTATTCATTTTCCTCAATTATGGAAAATTGAACAATTGTAACAAACTGACCTCAAAGATAGTCATATATCTTACTAACCAAGAGGAATTTTGGAAAACTGTTCGGAGGGAGACTATTTTGTTATGTTTCCAACAAAAAAATCTCTTGGATTTGTCTCATTCAAATCCATATCCTCAGAAATCATGCCCAAATTTGGTTGTTTGGGTTTTCTTGCAATGTTCTAGAACTCTGAAAAACAGTGTTTGTTTATACAACTGCCTCCAAGATCTGAGTATAACATTTAGAAAACATCAAATCTAGAGAAATGGTTTTGGATATACATTATTGGTTATATTTGTAACAAAACCATTTTATTATATTTTATAGATCTACCTTTATATGCACGCAAATCGAGGTCAAACATGGCAGTTTGGAAACTTTTCACATTTTGAGCAGATTTTTTAATCAAAACCTAGGGACCCACATGTGAAACCTGGGTGAGAAAAAATGCATGGGAACGTATTAAAACATTATTTTGGACCATAACCTCCCTTGGTTTTCCTAGGAAGCACGCCGAAAGTACCAAAGCCCTAAATTAGGCATCTCATCCTTAACTGGCTTGTGAGTGATTTCAGCGATGGAACCCTGTGAAAAATGTACTTCAACAAAACCGTCATCAGTAAAACATAACATAATTATCTTTAATCATAGAGAAGTGAATAAATTGATGATAATCAACCATAGAGAGTATTTGGAAAAAAAGTGACAGAATTAGGGTATAGCACGGGCTAAAAACCTAGGGTTTTAGGGTATAAATAGTGATGTTTCATGATGAAAACATGGGCATATACGAGGCGCAACAAATATTCTGATCAGAAGTGGAACTAATCTAAATATTACGAGAACTTGAGATAACCATCAGCTCAGTCTAAAGTTTCTCGACAGCTTTAGGAAGTTCCAACTCATCGGAAGGTAGATATTCAAAGATCAGTGGCTTCAAAAAATCAAGGAAAATCAGAATTGTTACCAATTGAATGAATGTAAAGGTCATGATAGCCACAGTCAGAAATTTCAAGATCGTAGACAGAGGTGTCCCCATGATATGATGAATTGTACATAGGGAGAGATGACAAATGAGAAATTTCACTCTCTATGTTTTAAGAAAGGTAAGATGAGATATTAGGAATATCAAGGATCGAAGATTGGCCCTCTCCACATCAGGATCAAAAATTGACATACCATGTGTTCTGTGAATGATTGGAAGTAGTAACATCATCAAAAACTAAATTCTCACAAGACACAACAGAAGTCACAGAACCATGGAAAATGTTAGGATGATGCAGGAGAGGTGCGGAAGAAAGAAATTTATCTTCCATCGTAGATTCTTGTTCAATAATGGGCTCCCACAGATACTCGTTGTAATTGATATCACAATTTTTTTGCTAAACACCAACACCATCCAACACTCAATCCTCATGAACATCAAAATAAAAATTTGAAATAGGTGAACGCAAAAAATCACAATCCAGAGGATCAGAGGGACCAAAGGATGAAGGAAGAGGACATAAAACTTCATCACAACCATCAAACTCACAATGAAAACCTACATTGAAATTGTGAGTATGTGGGGTGGGGGGAGATGGTCGTAGATCAACATATGAATTCTCAATTTCTCCCACCTCAACCTATGGAACTAGAGTTTTTTTATGAGAAGCAGACGAAGGGGCACTTGGAACAACAACCTTTTACTTTGCATGTTTAGAAGCTCTAACAACGAGATATTGTTAGGAGTGGCTTAAAATATTACAAATCATGCATATTTAGTGAAATGTGAACAAGATATATAAATATTTTAGACAAGAAATACCAATCAATTTCATCTTCTGGAAATTCAAAACAAAAATGCATAAAATGATTGTGAAAATTAGGTAGTGATTCATCAGGTGATTTTTGCAATTCTAAAGTTTTCTTGCACATACATTTATCATCATACTTGTCAAAAGCATGACATATGACAAGATGTTTGAAAGAGTGAATGGAGGATTCAGTCAATGTGTGACACCATTTACTTATGCGCCCTTTGCACATGACAATGAACAACCAACAACCAACATCCTCAATGGGGATGTTATGATCTATGCAAAATTTAAGAAATTGATTAGTATGCTCAAGTAAGGTTCTTTCACCATTTCCATAAAATTTAAGAGGTGACAAGTCATCAATGATATTCATTGGCACTTGTAATTTTAGGTCTATGGAAAAACATGTGTGTAAATTCAAAACAAACTTCAAGGGCTCAAATTTTCATTTGGCCCTCCTTCTAGCACAAGAAATTTTGATGATGCTAGACCCACCAAAATTCAATGGATCATCCCGATATGGAGTCCCAATTAAACCTCACACAATTTGGAGTAGGAGTTTGAGTAGTGGGGTGTTAATGATCTGCCTTGGTTTGCAAAATGCATAGAGTGGTGCATGGTTTCTTTGGTGAGAAAAAGTGTGTGACCCTGTGGAGAGTCAAATAAAACATATGACGGTTCCAACACACTAAGGGGAAATAAAATGGGACCCTTGGAAACCTGTAATAGTATGTGGCTTGTAAGGAACACACGAACTAACAAGTGGAATAGTCCACAAGTTAAGGTGATGGATTACACATCAAAACACATCCAACAAGATACATACAAATGCAAACAAATTATTTCATAATCATATGCGTAAGTGAAATAACATTTATGCAAATACAACAAGAATAGTCCTACTATATCCACAACATATGCATGAAAGCATGTCATCTATGAGTTTTATTAAAAGTGATGGTTCCAATTTTTACATACAACATTTGACAAGCCACTTTCCCCACAAGTGGAATGTGAAGTCTACAACACCTGGTCCTCCAAATAAGTATACTCCCTCTACGCTACATAGAAGCCAACGCTCACACAAAACTCCCAAGATTTTCCTAAGTCTAATCCTGGCCAAAATCTTGGCTCCAAAAAGCCCCTTACATGACTTATGAGATATATTTATAACAAAGGGTGGTGACTTTGGCATGCCACCTTTGTGACACTTAGACTCCCCTCATGACTCTTCAAATTATTACAAAATAAATCATTACATTACATATGAATATTCACATTCCAACAAGGACACTTGGAATTTCACTTTTACAATAATTACAAATAATATTATATTTTTCACTCATACCCATATAAGACAAAATAGGGTAGAAACAACTTCACAACCTAATAAGACAAAAAAACTATGATGTTGGAGCTTGGGTGAAGTCAAGCTGGGAAACTTTGACTTGATGCTTCTCAGTCACGTATTGATGCCAAGCTCAGTATTTTTCGATGGTCTCCCAAAAATGCGTGATAGTGTTAGGCTAGAAGTGAACTCTTGCCTCCATAGCATTCAGGTACAATGTATTGGAACCGGTCTAAACCTCTTTCTCAATCAGGAGAAACATTGTTATGATATGAATGAGACCGCCGATGTATGTCTACATGTTCAACCTATTCAAATCTATGTCATGCTAGGTGGCCATTTGCTTCAGCTGCTCCAAGGACTGATCAATCTCCTGTCTAAATATTTGTTTGTGTTTAGTCTCAGTGAGTCTGCCAATTGATGGGATCCTGTGGGTTCTTACCATGAAATCTAAATTTCTATATATCCATACATATGAGGCCTGAATATTTCCAATGAAATAGGTGAGATATTTTTTTTATGAATCAACATGCGAAGTCTCGCTTTCTCTAGATTTTCTCGCAGTTTCATCTTCTTGACCAATGTAAGCAGTTCCCCCTTGTATTGCATTTTCCAATCGTGCACAACGGTGATAGCAACTTTCACATTCCTAAGGATCTTGACAAACTCTCTACTCTATCATTTCAAGTCATGTAAGTGGACAAATAATTTATGTACGGTCACAAGCTCCTCATAGAGGTCTCGCATAGTGTCTCCAAGTGTGGATACTTCTCATCTCCTTTAGGTAGACCTGTGTAGAAGGTGAATTTTCTGATGTTGCATGGAGCTGTTCATTCTATTGTCAACATCCTGTAGATTCTATACCAAATATTTATTCTTGTCCATTAAATAGTGAGTGTTATATTTTGTTGCACCTATAAGGCTAAGTTGGCTTCGGTAGTATCATTTGGATTCGTGTTGGTGTCCGCCACTATCACCCTTTCTCTCATAAATGGAGGTGATGCAGGATCATCTTGGAAGTGGTTTATATGTGCTTGTAAAATATTCTTCTAGAGTTCATCAAATGAGAGATTATACACATCCATCACTGGATCATCTTGTTGGGGTTCCCATGTTTTGGCAGATTTGGAAATACCAAAAGATGAGACAACATCAAACCACTTTGGGGCCCTAGGATCTAGCTCTCCTAGACCCGAAGAGGGATCTCTCCAAATAGAGCACGAATGATATATCTTTGAAAGCTCAAATTGAGATATTAGGCTAGGTATGAAGCACAAATGAGGTTTTAAAATAATTTGGTTGGTTGGTTGTTGGGTTGGTTAGGAGACCATAAAACGAGAAGGTAATGGGAGAGAAGGAACAGGGCAGCAGGATATTTCAGCAAAGAGGATAGGTCAAGAAAGTGCCATCCATTGGGCTATGGAGTCATGAAAGGAAATTAATTGCATCCACTAGCCAAGGCTTTCAAAGGGCAAGTCATCTACACTAAAGGATCTTTTTAGATAGATGATGGGATGGAACATTAAGGAAGAAAGTGGAAGAAGGAAAGACAACCAATTTTCTGTCTATAGATTAGGTCCAAGGTCATTCAACTCATACACGGACATACTCAAGGCGACTCTCCAAAAAGGGACGAGGAGCGGCTTATAGATCAGACGAGAGGTCATTTAACTCAACGTCTGCTTTACGACTCCCGGAGGAAAAGCAGAGATAAAATTAAACGAAAGTCTTAGAAAGCCGGTGGTGACGCAAGGATCCTGGTGGACGGAGCTAACACTCGTATCCGGAGTGTTCCCAAACCTTCCGGCAAACCCGGCAGAACATCTAGAGGCGATTCAACCAATTCATACATCAGAGAGTAGGCAATAACATCCACTACATTGGTTAAATCAACTGAAATCAACTCTTAGATAGCACATAAGGCAGAAAACATTAAAGGTAGGGAGAGAAGGAAATTTAGGGCACCTAGCAAGCGTGAATCCTATGTTATACCTTTTTTGCCTACCAGAAGAACATGAAATAGTATGAAAATGTAATAAACAGAGTTAGGAAAAACATCACCAATAGTAATAGACCAGGATCTTGTGAATAGTGCTTTGATTAATTGATGCAAAACTAGTCATGTACACTGAGCTCAATGGCTAATACAGTCCAGAATTTCTCCTCCCAGCCTATTACACACAACTACTCTGCTACTCCCTACCACGACTGTTCTAACATTCAAGAATGAATCCCTCTAACAGCAACTGCCATAGCAAGGCAACAACAACAACAACCTTTACAATATGTTCTCGGGGGTTCTTATAGGAGAAGAGGAAGAAACAGAAGTAGGTGAACAATTAAATGAGCCTCATTAATACAGAATGGTGGAGGAAGCTGAGCCCATTCTGCTTAATGGTTATATGCAGCGCTATGTGTATTCTGTAGATCAGTTTGGAGATCTCTGTCGGGTCAGATTTGACCTCAGATATTTATTTGGAGTCCTTTTGGCGTCTGGAGCTTTGTGTTTCCATTCTAGAATAAATGAACTGGATGAAAGTCTGCAAGGTCACTCCATACCTCATACCTACCGCCTGACTGTCTTAAATGAGCTTTAGTCAGTGTAATTAATCGTTTCAGGGCTCGAGGAGGCATGGAGATTTCTTGTAGGAAGGTGAACGCCTAGAGAAGAGTACTCTGCTGATATTAAACACAGATAATATTTTAACAATGTGCTTGGATCTTCGAACTGCGCCTTTTCCTTTGAATGCAGGATTATAATTGTTAATATTCAATTAACTGGATTGAATCCCTCAAATCTTTCTTTGCTGTTTCGTTTGGCCGCTGAACTGGCCTCTCTGTGCTAACTGAACAATCAAATAAAACTATTACAAACTCGGCAGTGGTGGTGGAGAAATGCTTTGGAGGCCCGTGGTGGAAAGGCGGTGGTGATTGTGGAAACGGCGAACACATGGAGCAATGGCGGAGAATGCCTTTAGTGCTAAACACTAAGGTTTAATCGTTGGCCAAGCTACAAATGGGAAAGGTCAAACACATGAAATGCATTCAAAATGGCGGGACCCGGTCATGGCGGAGGGCGATTCATTAAAATTTAATGTAAAATGCAAAGGTTTAACTAACGGAGGAAATACAAAGGAAATGAAAAAAATGCAATGAGGGGAGCCGTGGATGTGGGACCCGGGGGTCCGATTGCAAAATCGCAAATGGAGAAAGTGTGACGGCGGAAATCAGCACCAAACAGAAAACTGCGCTTTGCGCTCTGTGATGGAGAGGAAGAATGCGATGGAGCGATCTGCGATCGCATCGAAAATATTTGCGACGTGATCAGATTGCATCGCAAATATTTGCGATGGATCTAATGATCATAACGCGCGAGAATGTGATCTCGATAGATGCGATTGGGCGGAGTTGCGATGCGAGAACTTGCGACGGAGGGAAAATGCGACCGGGGGAAAATGCGATGGGCGGAAAGTGCGATGGTGTGATCGAGACGGTGAACTCGCAAATATTTGCGATGGATCTAACGAGCATAACACATGAAAATGCAATCTGCGATGGATGCGATATGCGATGCGCGCCTAAGGCTTTAAGCACTTGGTCATGGGTAAGGGTTACGTGGGGAAGTGGTTTAAAAGGGTTGGCGGGAAAAGGGCTAAGCCCTGTTATAAAGTTAGAAAGTGGGTTTGGGCCCATTCTAATGTGATTTAAAGGTCAGGAAGGGGAACGACAGAGGAATAAAGGGGGGAAAAGGCCAACAAAGGGTAGGGGAAGGATTTAAAGGGGATTTTGAGGGGAAATGAAAGGTAAGAAGGGAACATAGGAAGGGGGACAAAGGATGAAAAACAAAGGCTTAGGGGCAATGAAATAAGAGGGAAAAGGAGGCCTTTGGGCATTTCTTCACAAAAAGAGAGGCTTTATAATAGGAATCAGCAGAAGGGACTTCGTCAAAGGACAAAATACAAGAGGAGGCTTCAAGGATGATGTGTTTTCAGAGGAAATGCATTCCTTGAGCTCAACAACAAATCTAGCCCCCTGTTTTGTCAAAAATATCATAGAGGAAATTGTAGGTGGCTCCACATGGGGATGGCTTCTTCTTGAAGGAGTCAAGAATTCAGAAAATGATCTCTTGGTGTAGGCCAGGTGCCTGCTGCTTGAACCATCCATTTCTTTCTTTGATCAGCTACCACAACCATGAAGACATCATATCAACAGTACAATTCTCCCAAACAACTACCTACCTGCACTATAATCCTAACATTTTTTCTTCTGGATGCATTTGGACTTGTAGACCCTTTACACTATTTTATTTTATAAACATAAAACAAACCTATTCTAAGTCTACTCTTATTACTCCATGAGACTAGATTAGGCTGTTGGCCTCATAAGCTTCTCTACCTACACTACTACCTGCTAGGATTAGACTGTCTAGCAGGTTTCTTCTCTATATTTTAAGACAGAAAACAACTAACTACATGCTCATAGACTGAGATTTATTGAGCTTTTCCTACCTACCCTACTCTAACTGGGAATCTCTGATGTTTTAGGTGATACAATAATGCCAATGCAGCCAGTCAAGCAGTAACAAAAAAGGATATGAGCACTGGCTTCCTGTCAGAGATAACCACAGGGTGCTCTGCCTGTGGTCCTTCAAAATTGTGGTCACCATCAGTAGTGACCCTTCCTAATGAAACTGGCCCGTGCTAAGGATCAACGCTGGAGTATTTGAGCACATCAGGGCCTCCACGTATTTTTCCGCAGGATCAATGAGCATATGATGTGCACTTTCTTCACTTAGGCCTTCCATGATTGGTAGGTTGTTTGCGTCCTAGGCGGCTTTGGTTATTTCATCTTCCACTTCATCTTCAAAGGGGCTCTTGGGAACCGGATCATCTTCTTCTTCTACTTCGAAAAGCAGTGGAATCTCTTCTCTTTTGGGGGGAGAGAGACTTTCCAAGAATGCTTTTGGGTCTCTAAACTCGTATGATATCTCTTGTGATTTCAAAAGTTTGAGCTCAACTTCATACCTATCAGCCAGCACTTCTAAAAAAAAATTCTTGATCACGGGTCCGCCTTTTGAGCTGAGAGGAATAACCCCTGGAAGGTCCTCCACCTTATATTTCACCAAGTCACTAGATATTATATCATGGCATACTGCCATGAAATCTGGAAACATTTCTGCAAACCATTCAGGGTCTTCCATTAGTGACGTGGCTTGGTCTTCAGCATGGATGATGTTGTACTGCGACATGGTCTCCCTGTGGAGTCTCGTGAAACCAAGATAATCAGTGGCCTGCTGATCACCTGTGGAGTCTTTTTATCATTCAGGAATTGTGGAGTCGCCAGGTGGATAATTTACAACTTACTGTACACCACAGTGGTTTACCAAATCAAAGCTGACTGGTCTCGGTCCCCAGTAGTCATGTTGGGGTTCCCATGTTTTGGCCAGATTGACAAGACCAAAATATGAGACAACATCAAAACCACTTTGGGGCCCTAGGATCTAGCCCTCCTGGACCTAGAGAGGGATCTCTCCAATGAAACAAAGAATGATATATCTTTGAAAGCTCAAATTGAGATATTAGGCTAGTTATGAAACCTGAGGAGGTTTTAAAATAATTTGGTTGGTTGGTTGTTTGGAGTTTGGTTAGGAGACCATAAGGCGGGAAAGGTAATAGGAGAGAAGGAGCAGAACGCGGTATATTTCAGCAAAGAGGATAGTCAAGAAAGTTCCATCCATTGGGCTATGGAGGTCATGAAAATTAATTGCATCCACTAGCCAAGGCTTTCAAAGGGCAAGTCATCTACACTAAAGGATCTTTTTAGATAGATGATGGGATGGAACATTAAGGAAGAAAGTGGAAGAAGGAAAGACAACCAATTTTCTGTCTATAGATTAGGTCAAAGGTCATTCAACTCCATACCTGCTTGGACATACTCAAAGGCAGCTCTCAAAAAGGGACGAAGGGGCAGCTTATAGATCAGACCAGAGGTCATTTAACTCCACGTCTGCTTTAGCAACTCCAGAGGAAAAACAGAGATAAGTTAAACAGAAGGGATCTTAGAAAGGCCAGCTGGTCGCGCAAGGATCCTAGTGGACAGGGCTAATACTCATCCCCAGTGTTCCCAAACCTTCCAGCTTAAACCCAGCAAGAACATCTAAGAACTGATTCAACCAATTCATACATTAGAGAGTAGGAAATAACATCCACTACACTGGTTAAATCAACTGAAATCAACTCTTAGATAGCACATGAGGTAGAAAACATTAAAGGTAGGGAGAGCAGGAAACATAGGGCACCTAACAAGGGTGAATCCTATGTTATACTTCTGTTGACTACCAGAAGAACATGAAACAGTATGAAAATGTGATATACAGAGTTAGAAAAACATCACCAATAGTAATAGACCAGGATCCTGTGAAAAGTGCTTTGATTAATTGATGCAAAACCAGTCATGTACACTGAGCTCAATGGCTAATACAGTCCAGACTTTCTCCTCCCAACCTATTACATACAACTACTCTGCTACTCCCTCCCATGACTGTTCTAACAGTCAAGAATGAATCCCTCTAACAGCAACTGCCACAGCAAGGCAACAACAACAACAACAACAACCTTTACATTATGTTCTCGGGGATTCTTATAGGAGAAGAGGAAGAAAAAAAAGTAGGTGAACAATTAAATGAGTCTCATTAAGACAGAATGGTGGAGGAAACCGAGTCCATTCTGCTCAATGGCGTTGTGCTGTACTCCGTAGACTATTTTCGAGATCTCTGTCAGGTCGAGATTGACCTCTGATATGTTCTTCAAGTCCTTATGCCGTCTGGAGCTCTGTGCTTCCTTCTGGAATAAATGAACTGCCTGAAAGATATGCAGGGCCGCTCCATACCTCCATAACTACTTCCTGACTATCTTAAATGAGCTTCAGTCGGTGTAATTAATCGTTTCAGGGCTCGAGGAGGCATGGAGATTTCTTGTAGGAAGGTGTACGTTTGGAGAAGAGTACCATGCTGATATTAAACACAGATAAGACTTTAACACTGTGCTTGGATCTTCAAACTGCGCCTTTTCCTTTGAATGCAGGATTATAATTGTTAATCTTCAATTAACCGGCTTGAATCCCTCAAATCTGTCTCTGCTGTTTCGTTTGGCCGCTGAACTGGCCTCTCTGTGCTAACTGAACAGTCAAATAAAACTATTACAACTCGGGCAGTGGTGATGGAGAAATTCTTTGGAGGCCCGTGGTGGAAAGGCGGCGGCGACTGTGGAAACGGCGAACACATGGAACAATGGCGGAGAATGCCTTTAGTGCTAAACACTAAGGTTTAACCATTGGCCGAGCTACAAAGGGGAAAGGTCAAAGACATGAAACGCATTCGAAATGGCGGGACCCGGTCATGGCGGAGGGCGATTCATTAAAATTTAATGTAAAATGAAAAGGTTTAACTAACGGAGGAAATACAAAGGAAATGAAAAAAATGCAATGAGGGGAGCCGTGGATGTGGGACCCGGGGGTCTGATCGCAAAATCGCAAATGGAGAAAGTGCGACGGCGGAAATCAGCACCAAACAGAAAACTGCGCTTTGCGCTCTGCGACGAAGCGGAAATGTGATGGGGAAAATGCGATTGGCGGAAAGTGCGATGGTGGCAAGTGCAATGGGCGATCGCATCGCAAATATTTGCGATGGATCAATCGAATACATATAATGAAACTGCGATATGCGATAAGTGCGATCTGCGATAGATGCGATCGGGCGAAGTTGCGATGCGAGAACTTGCGACGGAGGGAAAATGCGATCGGGGGAAAATGCGATGGGTAGAAAAATGTGATGGCGTGATCAGACGATCGCATCGCAAATATTTGCGACGCGATCAGATCGCATCGCAAATATTTGCGATGGATCTAACGAGCATAACACACGAAAATGCGATCTGCGATGGATGCGATATGCGATGCGCGCCTAAGGCTTTAAGCGCTTGGTCATGGGTAAGGGTTACATGGGGAAGTGGTTTAAAAGGGCTGGCAAGAAAAGGGCTAAGCCCTGTTATAAAGTTAGAAAGTGGGTTTGGGCCCATTCTAATGTGATTTAAAGGTCAGGAAGGGGAACGATAGAGGAATAAAGGGGGGAAAAGGACAACAAAGGGTAGGGGAAGGATATAAAGGGGATTTTGAGGGGAAATGAAAGGTAAGAAGGGAAATAGAAGGGGAAACAAGTAGGAGCTAAGTGGGGGTTGAAATAAGAGGGAAAAGGGGGCCTTTGGGCATTGCTTCACAAACAGAGAGGCTTTATAATAGGAATCAGCAGAGGGGAATTTATCAAAGGATAAAAGACACATGGAGGCTTCAAGGAGACTATGTTTTCAGAGGAAATGCATTCCTTGAAGGCTCAACAACAAACTTAGCCCCCTGTTTTTCTTTTCAAAAATCTCATAGGGGGGCTAACACATCTTAAAGGGGAACTATCTCCCCTTCCTTGTTCGGAGTTACCTATGCAATTAGAGGTGGTGGAGTCTAAACGGTGGACTATGGTGCACTAGGAATCAGGTCCACATCTTCATCCTATGGCTCTAGCCCCAACTCCATATCCACGACTTCAATCAAATCCTCAATCTACTAAGCAATATCTCGATCCTACATCCACTCGCTCACTCTCTTTACTCCTAGTTGATCATGTTTACGCTCTTCAACCTGTATGAGTTCCTTTTCTTTTGCTATGTCATATTTCCTTCCCTCTTCGTCCTTCTTCTACTTCTCCTCTTGTTCTCTTCTCCTTAGCTTTTGTTATTCCCTTAGCTCTTGTTCTACTTTTTGTGCTCTCAGATATGCGCTCTCACATCTGCAGTATCAGATCTACTTCCTCCAAGATTTGCTTCTCTCTCTTCCTCCACTCTGCTCTCTATAGCCTCTGCCTCCTATTTGCTTCTATTTCCAATTTTTTTTTTTGCAACAATAGGACCTTCTTCCATCTTCCATCTTTTCTCCTCCTCTGCATTGTCAGTGACCTTCCTCTTTCCCTTATCTTGTAACGAGTTTCTATCTTTTGTTTTTGTTTCTTATGTAACTATTGTCATCTGTGGAGTAGCCTATGAGGTCCCAGCTATACTGATCAGTTTGCAGGGTCTGGAGGATTTGTACTAATTTTTTCATGGTTCCTCTTATGGCCAATAAAATTCTCCGCTGACCCAATTATAGTATATTCTTACACAATGATCCGTGGAAATTCCCTTGGGTCATACAGATTGAAGTCTTTTGTACCGAATTCAAAATTCATTATGGATTTCACTTCGGTATCTACAACTTTGATATTCTTGATCTTGTGTGATTTGATCTGCAAAGGAAGTGTGGGCCATGATGCTTTCTTCTTCCTGTGATGTGTTGCTAACAAACCTGTGGCGAGATGGTAAGATACTTCTTGTATGAAAATTCCTTCAGTGGCATACCTTAGCAAAAGATGTCATGACTTCTTACCACTAAACACTTTGCTCAGTGTGTCATCCAGTAAGGCGAACTAATCTGCAATCTTTGATATTTCCTGCATCAATCCTCATGACATGAAAGGCGGGTCCTCCTGAAAGATAAGCCTATATAGCAAGATGATGAAGTGACCAGTTAGCTGCTCCATAACTCTTCTATGGATGCAATTGGAAAGCAGGTTGCAATAAATATGCACGACATTTTATCTCGGTGTACATATCCAGGTCATGCTAGGAAATTGATTTTGTGCATAGATTGCATCTAGTAAGTATGAATACATGTATAACCTTTCTTTCTCACCCTTGGGAGGATCTCAGGCTTGTGCTACATGGGCTCTCAGCTGATGATCCAAAATCTTTGACTAGTTGAAGGACTTCCCCTCGTTCATCACCTGGTTCAATAAGATAGCGCACCCTTCAAGAAAGTTTTTTGTGCTGAGTTGGCCATATATTTTGCAAGCTAAGATGAACAAGAGTTGGCAGGCCTTCCTGAATGAATTTGTCTTGTATGTGTGGGTGGGTGGTTGTCTAAAATTTTATGGCTCCTTCACCCAAATTTTGACAATATCCTTCGTACTCGCATAACTGTGGTTGGTGTAGAATAATGAGTCCATGATATTTACTGGTTCAGGAGGATGATACATCGAATAAAAATTTGTCTCCAATAATGTAGCAAGATTTTTTCTGTCGGTGTTGCTTAGTGTCATAGTTTTCTCATCAATGTGTGAGACAACCCAGCTGATCACATCTGCACACGGGAAGGTTGCATTAGGGGGATTTTGAGGTCTAAAATGGGCCTCCTAAGAAAAATGTACAACCAAAATAAAATTTATAAGAACCAATAGTATTCAAGATGATGATGTCAACCTTTGGGGGATGATTCACCAGTTTTTAAGTAAAAGGGTAAAAACATTAAAAAATACTAAAATAATAAAACTATTTTTTCAACCCATATTTTCAACTTATCTCCCAACGATTTTACTCAAATTTCGAGCAGGAGTACTTGTTGGATGAAAAATTTAATTCCTCATCCTATGAGTACCCATGTTGCATACTTTTTCTAGACCCCGCTACATGAAAAATGAGCAATACATGAAAAAATGTGATTTCAATCATTTTTTTCATGTATTTCTCATTTTTTGTGTAGCAGAATCCATTGAAATTAGTATGCAGCATGGGTACCCTTTGGATGAGGAATTAAATTTTGCATCCAACGAGTACTCTCGCTCGAAATTTGAGTAAAAAAATTGAGAGATAAGTTGAAAATACGAGTTGAAAAGTAGTTTTTTTCTTTTTTCCCTCTAAAATTTGATGATGTAATCAAATATTATTTTATTATTTCCACTATTATTTTATAATTTCCTTAGGAGGCCCATTTTATACCTCAAAATTCCCCTAATGGATACCCACATCCAACCCTGTGTAGTCTTGATTGTCTGACGCTGAGATAAACTGGTCGGTCCTCTAAATCTTCCCCAAAGTCATTTGAAAAAGCATCTTTAATTTTCTGCCATGTCATTATTGATTCATTTTCTACAAACAACTGTGTATCTGCCTATACTGGCAAGTTAATGGGCACTTTCTTAAATTCTTCCCCAATACTGCTTTTAGTGGTTTATTTTGAATCATCTCTCTTGGGTGCCATGGTAATAGTGACTGTTGAAGAGGTTCTCAAAAATTGTTGTACCGATGGGATAGAAAATATACTCAGGGCAAGCATACATCAACCGTTAGCAAAAACAATTTCAAGACATGTGCAAGAAACAAACCAGGCATCTAATGGGAAGGATTGCACAATTTTCACTCGAAAGAGAGGTTGGCTTACTGAGGGAAATATGCACTATGCATTCCCAACAGTAAGGGTTTAACCTTGAGGTCTGAGACTACGCCATGCGTAGTTCATCCTAGGCAGTGGTTTGGGAGAGACTGCGGATTGCATAGTCTCTATGGCCAAAGATTAAAACTGACCCTTGGAACTGTGTAATGCATAGTTTGTTGAGACTTTGCTTCACATTGTTCAGTTCCAGAGGCCAAGCTCTCGGCTTGAGCCTTAATTTTGCACAATGTCCAGCTGGGAAATGTGAAAATAGGCCAAGGGAATGGAAAATTTTCCCAAGGGGAGTGCGAAAAACGAGCAGATCTGAGAGATAGTGTTGTCTTGAGTGAATATATAATTAAGTGTGAATGAAACAACACAAATCAAGTGCAAAAACTAAATAAACGATAAGAAAACCAAATCGGTGAGGAGAGTAGCCACAACAATGACCATCGATGTAAGAAACGAAGAAACCGATGCGACACTTGTGAAATGAAGACGATAACTTGAAAAAATGCTTCTACAAGCTAAATCAAGTTGAAACACCAACATCCATGCAAAGAAGCAATAAAAACATGACTCACACAAGCCAAACGACAAAAAATGACAAAAAACGATAAATGTGAAAGTCACCCAGAAAGGTGACGAAGATTGCACCAAAGGTTCCTTGATATCTCGAGGAATAGTAGAGCTCCAAGATTTAGTGTCAAAATGAGCTCTAGGGGCATCGATTGAATAGATTTGAGAAAATTGGGGTTTATGACGCACATGCCTAAAATCAAGGAAAAGCGACTCATGGCTAAGCTTCCAAAAATAGCATGTGTGTCTCCTTCAAGTTACTAAAAATAGATCCCTAATTTTTGGGGATGTTTTTTTTATTTCTTA
This sequence comes from Pinus albicaulis, assembly GCA_034641835.2. NCBI lineage: Eukaryota > Viridiplantae > Streptophyta > Pinopsida > Pinales > Pinaceae > Pinus > Pinus albicaulis. The sequence goes on from JAXQQM020079898.1 coordinate 147,660, forward strand.
GCTTTTCTTTTATTTTTCAGGAAAAACTTGCCATGCACATCACTAGGAAATATTGCGCGATTTTGGGAACTGGGAAAATTTATGGCTCAATGCACTGTGCAGTTTCTGAGCTCAGTGAGGGATTGCGTAGTTTTTGGGCTCAGTGTGGGGTTGCCTTCCATGAATGTGTAATTTTCAAGCTCAAGGTTGGCTTGTAGTCATCACTGCGCAATTACAATCATCAATATTTCTTGCCATCATGGATTGTGAATTTTCTGGAGGCAATCCCATAACTATTTTGCAAGACTAAGACAGGAGGTTTTATTGCAACTTTGAAAGATTAGCTAAGTGAAAATCGAGTGAACACAAGCATAGATAAAGGATGAGTGTCATTCAAAGCATGAATATGTGATAGTAGTGCAAGATAAGCTCATGTGAAAAGAAGTTTAGGCTCCAAAATATAAGCAAGGGAAACATTTTGGAGGGTGGTTGTAACTGCTACAACATTGGGCTTCAAGCAATACCTCTTACATCCAACCATTTGAAGGATTATAAATATTCAAGAGAATAAGATAAGATATTTTCCATGTAATGTCATAAATGCCTCATAAGTATATATTTTTTTAACAAAAAAATAATTTTAAACTCTAAAAAAATGCTTAGATTATATAAATAATTCCATCTACAAATATCAACATTGAATTCACGGACTTTTAATAGAAATCTCTTTAAAAAAAAAAAACTAGAATCATAGGAATCCTTCTTAGGGAAGCATTTAAACATTTAGGGTGAGGGTTGGATGACTTTTATTCGTATTAAACTACCCAACCAAAAACTTTGGTAAGTTCCATCCCCCACTAACCCCTTAATATCATCTAATATATTGAATAACTATTTCACCATTTATATACCACCCCACCCAAACCCAACCCAACCCAACCCCCCTAACGTACCCACATTACAATTCTAAATCCACATGTATGATATTGGTTTACTCATGAATCCCTTTATTTAGTCCAAATTGTAATTCATGAATTAAAAAAAAAAAAAAAAATCATAAAACACTAAACCATTTATATGTATAACAAGGTATACCAATATTTAGATTTGTTAAGGTGGGACAATACCATACATAACCTAAGTTGCTTAACATAGAGAAAATATTGTTTAAGTTTCATAAGTTGTACGCTGAAGCACATATATGTAAAGGGGACACTCATTCTTGACCAAGAAGGGAAACCAATTCGAGTGCTAGACATAGAACAACACTTTTGGTTTCCATAAGAACTAACACTTTTCACTTATGCATAAAGTTTGTTCATCACCATAAGCCAAAAAATATATCGTGATAAATACTCATGTTCCAATAATTTAATAATCATCATCTAAACATTAATTGTACTATGATATTGGATGTTTAAATAATTTTTTAATTATTATTATTATTATAAGGTTTAAATTATTTCTATTATTTTTTTTTTAATAATACTTTTTATATAACATAACATGATAAAATTTTAGAGTCAAAACCTATATTAAAACATATTTTAAAGCCTAACTATTTTAAATCTCTTATGGATAGAAATCTACCTACTTTAAACATATATTCAAGATTATACAATTTAAATCTTATCTTAGTTATTTATCTTAATTAAGTATTAAGTAGATGGAAGCCTTATCTAAGTAAGTATTATGTAGATAGAAGACTTATTAGCTACATACCAATGAGCTATATAAATGTGTATTGAGATTTTCTATAATATTTCAATTTGGTACTATTTCTTTCCATAATTATCTTTCTTACCTTGTGTTATTAATTATTGTTTGCAATTATTTTTAAACTAGCAATTGCACCACATGTTGCAAAGGGAACGTTGTAAGATGCTAGCATATGAAACAATAAAATAGAAGAAAGTAAGACTTTTATGCACTAAAGAAAAAATTGTCACACTACTTGCCCAAAACCAACATCACGACCGTTTTTTTGGGCAATGAAGTTCTCACAACAATCCCCAGCATTGCCCTCGTTGTGGTTCCCACCATGAGATTCTTGTATTCATCACTCATGATGGCCAATCTTGAAAGTCAAGGTTTCGACTCCCCACATTGTCGAACTCATCATGGATTCATTCCCACCTTCGCAGGCCTTCAACTCCTCCTGGAACAGCATGATGATGTCGATGTTGTCCTTCCTACGCAATAAAAAGTCCTACTTGATGCTCAACGTCTACCCCTACTATGTCTACATTCCGGGCAATGGTGTCGTGCCCCTGGACTATGTTATTTTTTGACCGCTCCTGCCCAACAAGGACATCGTTGACCCCAACACGTTGCTCTACTATACCAACACCTTTGATGTTCCCAAACGGCCTACTATGCCATGGCCTCGCTAAAATTCCCAAACATCCCTGCCGTCATGACAGAAATTGGGTGGCCCTCCATGGGCAATGCCATTGTAGACAACGCCAAAGTAAAATACCAACAATATGCACCTAATGTACAATGTTCCTAGGTGGGTATTATTTTATTCTAATTATTTCAATGGCATCAATGTCAATGATTTTGTGTACAAATTTACACATAGTTATTACATACAAACATATTAATTTGGATTCAAGAAAATTATGACCAACCCAAACTAAATGTAATATCCTAAATAGTCTTATTGATTCATTATATATGTGGTGATATTTTTGTAAAACTATTTATAGTTCTAATTTATAATTTATACTTTTCCCATGACCTTAATTTTTCTAATGGTATGTTAATTTGGATTTTATTTAGTTTTTTGGAAATAATAATTGAACATTAAATTTTCAAAGGACAATAGTTGGAGTACTTTGAGCTTACCAATTCACCAATTATTGTTAAGAAATAAATATTTATTTGCACATTAAATCTAGCCTCTTACCATTAAACATATTTACCTTAAAAAAGACATGAAAACTTAAAAAAGAAATGAAAACTTGAAGACCTAAGAAAATATGCCAAAAATAATTGAACCAAAAATATTAGTATTATATCATCACGGATGGTTACCAAATCAAGATGGTCACAATTTAGATAAAAAAGACATCAAAACATCCAATGAACAACTATGATCACTCAACTAAATATTTGTTTAATTAAATAGAGGGTGTTAATAGAGTGAGGACCTCAAAAGTTACATAATTTTTTTTTGAAGTGTGAAAAATTATCTACATCCTTAAATCTAAACCACTTATAATAACTTATTATAATAAATAATTGATGACGATTGCTTAGAATGCTTTATTGATAATTTATAATACATATACTTATCTCCTTATTATCCATTTATATTAACATGCTTTTTACTCTTTATTTTTATAATACCTTATTAAATATTAAATTATTTTTTACATTTGAATGAAAATTTTTATTTAAATAATTAAAAATTAAAAATCATATTTAATAAAAAAAAAAGATTGAATAAAATAACTTACGGGCTTATTCCAAAATCATATTAACAAAAAAAAAAATATCGCTCCATAATACTATATTTAAAATTTCAAATAATTTGTTAGAATTCATAATATTTTCACATGGAAACGCCTTCACATATCAGCATAATCAGACAAACAAAAAGTAATTACATCACTTAATATTAGAACCTTCTTTTCTTGTGTGTTTCAAAAAATACATTCAACATTTTTGTTTCATTTATCAAAGTGCTTGTCCAAACAAAAGTGCGGTATTCCATAATAATAATCCTGTTCACTATTCTCCTATTTAAAAAAATATATTCAACGAGCCAATTTTAATTCGGAGCCGATTGAGGTCACGGATCGATCCCTCAAGAAAAGAAAAACCCAGGTATATAGGTTGAGAATGGCGAAACAACTAAGTGCCCCTCGCGGTTTCTTCCCTTTTCTTTGAAGAATGCTGCTTCAATCAACAAAAATGAACCCATTTTAATAGGGCAAGAATCTCGAGATGAGAGTCAGTCAGAATTCAACCAGTAATTAAGCTACTTTGGTACCCTCAAAACTAATGTAATTCATTACATACCTAGTTATAGGATGAATTGTATCTCTAGGGATAGGTGTTCTGGAAGTCTCCCTTTGAATTGCATTCTAAAACTGTGTGAAGATCCCTCTGGCCGCTTCTCTAAGCCGAGTCAGTATTTCTGTCAGTATTTCCGAGGCATGTGTCTTAACATTTGCACACAGCCCCAAAAAAACACTTGCGGTCTTCTTGCAGCTCCAAGCCAGTCCTCTCCTCCAACTTAGCCATTGCATTATCAGCACCAATTCCAACAATGGTCACCATGTCTTCCATAACCAAGTTGTGGGTAGACTCAAACAAACCACTCTGGTAACCCAAAAAAAAGGAAGCCCACTGTCCATGGACTATTTGAGTTGAAACGGTATAAAATAACTCATGCCATTCCTGTGCAGTTCGATTTGTTGGTCGGGGACATCGTTTCATATGGATGGGTAGATCAAAATTTCTCCAAATATGCAGTTGGATCACTCCAAATTTCCTCACACCGCCTATTCCTTGTTCACATGTCCTCTGGAAATGTTCAGAGAAAGCAGTCAAGGATAGTCTCTCAATACCATCAATACAAGAAACGTATGAAAATCCTGTACCTTTTTGTACACAGTAGTTTTTTCTACTTTGCATTTGACTACACAGTGAGAGGACCCCTCCTGGTGGTTACAGTGAAAAAAATAGTTACAAATCAAATCCATTTTTAAACTTCCCCAAAAACGAAAACTATAATCTATTGAATTTAAAAAGGCAAAGAATCATAAAAATTGCATTATAGTTGATTTCATATTTACTAGCTTTACAAGTTTTAAACTATGAGCATGTTCCTTGTGTACAATTTTCTTCACACCACAGGTTCGTTGTTCACATGTCCTCTAGAAATGTTCAGAGAAAGCAGTCAGGGATATTCTATCAATCCCATCAATACAACAAATGTATGAAAATCATGTACCTCTGTTTACACAGTAGTTTGTTATTCTTTGCATTCGACTGCATAGTGAGAGGACCCCTCCTGGTGGTTACCGTGAAAAGAGATAGTTACAAATCAAATCCATTTTTACACTTCCCCAAAAGTGACAACTATAATCTATTGAATTTAAAAAGGCAAATTATAATCATAAATATTGCATTACAGTTTATTTCATATTTACCAGCCTTCCAAGTTTTAAACTATGGGTGTGTTTCTTGTGTACATTTGAACAACTGCATTGTTGCACCCTTTGCAAGCTCAGAAAAAACAAGTTTCACCAACATAGTCCAAACCATCAAAAATTGCTCACACATATGCCTTTCTCTTGCGAAAAGAATCTTGATACAAAATTTGGTAGCCTTGATCCATCAACCAATTTGCATGCAAGCAATGGCATGCGGATAGATAGGTTATTTGGAACCACCACAACAACTGCTTCGCAACTGCCATCTGTTAGTGTTATTCGAATCAAGAAAAGGAAAATAAGTTACTCTTTGTCTTCACTTAGAACACTTACAAAGACTAAATAAGATAAGAGACAACCTTTAATAAGGGTTTTAATTTGAAATAATTATTAAAAAAACTTTTGGATTGGAAAGCAGATGAAGTAAGCAAAGTTATCTATATTATCACATATATTAATTTTTAAAAAATATTAAAGCAGAGCTATATATATTATCACATATATTAACTTTTAAAAAATATTAAGAAAATTATATTTACTTTAAACATTGTTTTTTTTAATTAAATAATATTTATTGTTAATTTTATGTATATTTTAATCCTAACCAAACTTATATTTTAATGTAGAAATAACTATCTTTTAGAAGAATATGTATTGATTTTTTTTCTTAGTTTAAAAAATATGTGTAAACATCCCAATCAACTTAGATTGAATTATTAATTTAATTTGAAAAAAATCTCAATCAATTATTAATTTAAAAAATTATTTGTTTATTAAAAAAAAAATTTAAATTTAATTCTATAAAATAAATTTTATATTTTAAATATATCTTATTTTTAAAATTATTTAACTTAAATAATAATAATAAAATCAAATTCCAAAATATTCTTGAAATGGACCAGCTAGATCAATTCAGTGCCGTGTTATTACATTATTGTAATTTAAAAGTTTAAAAACATATATTAAATACTATCATAATTATAATACTCTATAATTTAATTTAATATATATGAGCGAAAATCCTAATTATAATACTCTATAATTTAATATATATTACTTGATTCTCTAATTATTTTTTATTTTAATAGTATATTTATGTATTCAATAACTTCAGAATAAAAATGAATCAACCTGATTCAAAAGATCAAATCCGTCTCCCCACGACATTAAAAAAGGAGAAAAGAAAAACAAGTTGTCGTGAGAAATATGATATGTTATATTTGCAGTGTAATAGGATACAACAATATAACAGTCAGAACATTGAACATAACACACAAGCACAATAATGCTCAGAGCGTTGAATTGAAAGACAGGTGCGAAGATTCATAGCTACAGCTCAAAAGTCACGCAGGAGTTAGGAAATACAAAATGAAGGATTAAAAGCAAAAAGCGGAAAGCAAAACAATTTGTCGATCCCCTATTTCTCTCTTAGAGAATAGTAAATAGAAAACAAACGAGAGGAATTTTTTAATGCACAAGTGGATTTTTTGGTTGGTAAAGGAGAGCGTGTTTTTTCTGCATATTGACCACCAACTTTGTTTCTCTTTTGGTTGTTCACAGCCTGTACTTTTAACTTCAGGGTTATCTATATGTTATGATTTTTTAATGATTTTTTTAGGTGGATGACCGACCTTCTAGCAAATTGTTATTGAGCTTAGAATCTCATTCTACATCCTCAGCTTAGAAGCTCATTTAATATTCAATATGTGTTGAGATTCAACAAGATGATGAACTTAATGAAAAGAGTCTCCTTTACTAAGTGGGCTCGCAGGCTATTTTTGGCACAAAGTCTATTTTTAGACTATGTCTATTTTTAGACATGTCGATCATATTCTATGAGTTGCAGGATGATATTTGTGGATGGTTGATCAAGTTGGAAAAATAGATGGACTTCTATTTTTAGACATATTGGGCGGAATCTATTTTTAGATTGTCAGTCTAAAAATAGATATGCCAAATATTATTAGCTCTTAATAATATTTGGACTCTAAACATTATCTTATTCTCTTGGAGCACTTCAGTTAAGTGCATAGATGTGGCACAACAGCTGACAGAAGGAATTACACTATTCCCGAGGGTTTACTAGAGCTAATGCATGAGGATTTCAGTTAGAACTCATGTGACAGAGTTTGGTGGAGTTATAGAAGTAGTTGGTGGAGTTGTATTTAGTTTAATTCAATTAGACTCAGTTGAGCTAATTGTATCTAGTCTAACTGATTGATACACTAGTGAGAGTGGTGTGAATTAATTAGTTAATTAATTCACTAAATAATAACTCATTAATCAACTGAAGAATACATCAATTAACTACAGTGCATGGACAGTTTCAGTGGAGACCAGTGGAGAGGTAGATGAAAGAGCAAGTGTGACTATCAGTTGTGACTATAGTGAAGCATTGATTGCATCCAACACTCAGTGGAGATGCCAACGAGGATTGCGCAGTGAAATGTTGGTGAATTGGAGTTCATTCAGATCCATTCTTTAGCAAGGATTGCGTAGTAGAGGCAGGCTAGCAGATGGCAAAGATCAGTGCATGGATTTGCAAGATCGGGCCTGATTAGTGTATAGCGATTGTATTGTACTGAGAGCTTGACATGTTCAGCTTTGTATGAGGATTGTTAAATGATCTCTATGACATATATTATAGACATATAGTTTGGGTTTTTAGCTTCAGGATTTCCTGTTAAATAGTTGTTTTAATGTGTGTGAATTTTTACGGTTTCATGTGTGCATTGCAATTGATTTAATTTCCACATGTAATGATCAATAGTGGAATAGCTTATGTATTGTGCATGAATTTAAAATAGTGTGTGATTAGGAGAATCTTGGATATATAACACATAAGTTATATAATTTCTACATGGTATCGGAGCTATATTGATTAGAGTAGATTGCAATTATTGAAGCGGTTGAGTTTTGTGCTGGTGGAATTCAAATTTGCTGCACTGTTTTCTTGGTGTCAAAGTTGAGCATTCATTGAAATGTCTTTCAACAGATTGCAATTGGAGTATGCCCTTTAGGGCAGCTCGAATTATATTGCATGGAAGGACAGGATGGAGGCGCTGCTCGATGATAATGGGTTGAAGGAGTTCATAGATGCAGAAATTCCAAAAGCTGCTTCTAGGGATGTAGCTGCACTTGACGCATGGAAAAAGAAGACAACAAAATGTCGAAGGATTCTGTTGGAAGGTGTGAAGGATCACATAGTGTCCAACCTTCATGGTAAAACTTCTCCATTCTTGATGTGGAAAGCTTTGACAGACTTGTTCCAAAGCAGAAGCGACCAAAGGAAGTTGGCACTTAAAGACAAGCTCAGAAAAATAAAAATGGAGAAAGGCGAAAGTATACCCAAGTACCTCACGAAGTTTTTCCAGTGCAGGGATGAGTTTGGAAGTGTGGGGGTTACTGTATATGAAGAGGACTTGGTGAGCTTGGCCCTCCTTGGGCTTTCGAAGAGTTGGCATAGCTACGAGGACTCTGTCAATGGTCGGGAGAAACTGTTGGGATGGGAGCGACTTTGGTCAGATCTTGTGCAGGAGGAGATAAGGCAGGGTACCAGGGATGGATCTTCATCGAAGAATGGAGATGAAGAAAATTGTGCTTTGGCTGCCAAATCAAGGAAAGGGAAGGGAAAGAAAAATCCTTCTCAATCCGGTGTGAAAGGCAAGAAGCAGGACTTGTCTAAGGTGAAGTGCTTCCATTGTCACCAACACAGACATTATGCCACTAATTGTCCACAAAAGAAGAAAAATAAGCAGGTTGCTGGATCTGCAGCTGGAGAGGCCTTAGGCTCACAGTTTGAGCTAGATTTTTTGCTGATTGCATGCTTGGTTTCAAGTGTGATGGGATCAGTGTGGTTTCTTGACAGTGGTGTGTCTTTCCATATGACCGGAGACAAATATTTGTTCAGTGATTTGGATGAGAAGGATCTTGGAGTGCACATCGAGATGGGCTGATGGTAGATACAGTGCAACTGGTATTGGGACCATTTCCTTTGAGAGAGAGTTTGGTAAACCTTTCATATTGAAGGATGTCATGCATGTTCCAGGATTGAAGAAGAATCTGATCTCTATGGAGATGTTGGAAGACAAGGGATATGATGTTGTTTTTATTGAGGGAAAGGCTTTCCTGCACAGTAAAGAAACTGGTGAAACCCGAAGGATAGGGGTTCGAGTTAATAACCTTTATCAATTGTAGGTAGATGGCTACGCAGCAATGGTAGGAAAAGCAGAAGGAGTGGTGAGCTGGGATGAGGGCGAATTGTGTCACAGGAGATTGGGCTATCTTCACCATGGCGCTTTGAAAATTTTGCAGCAGATTTCTACCGGGCTTCCCAAGGGTACACTTGCACAGTCAGATCAGTGCAAGGGATGTACTTTAGGAAAATTTGTGAAGACCAATTTTCATGAGAAGGATAGTCGCGCCACGACAATCCTTGAGAAAATTCACACAGATGAGTGTGGACCTTTATCAGTAGCTTCGACAACAAAGCACAGGCATTATGTGATATTTTTTGATGAATTTTCTTGTAAGTGCTGGATCTTCTTCATGCAGAAGAAGAGCAAGACATACTCAAAGTTCTGTGAGTTCAAGGCGCTGGTTGAGAAAGAGTCAGGGAAGCAGGTGAAAGCTCTAAGGAGCGATAATGGTGGTGAATACATCTCTGGTGAATTCAAAGACTTTTACAGCACAGAAGGAATTCGAAGAGAGCTCATAGCACCTCATAACCCATAGCAGAATGGGGTCGCGGAGAGAAAGAACAGAATGATTGTGGGTGCTGCACGGGCGATGTTGCATGATCAGGGCCTTCCCATACACTTGTGGGCTGAAGCATGCAACACTGTGGTTTATGTGAAAAACCATTGTCCTCATAGAGTACTTGGCATGAGTACACCCGAAGAGGCGTTTTCTGGTAAGAAGCCTGATATTTCTCATTTGAAGATTTTTGACTCACCTGTTTACATTCATGTGACGAAGGATGCCAGGAAGAAGCCAGAGCCGACCGCAGAGGTTGGGATATTTGTGGGGTACACAGAAGCACCCCACAATTATCGTGTGTATTTTCTAGATAGTCGGATGACTATTGTGCGACGGGATATGAAATTTCATGAGGAGAAAGCCATGAAGTTGTCGCTTGAAAGGGAGCTACACTTGCATGTAGAGGAGGAGCTACTTGTTCCTAAAGATGAGCCTCAGGATGTGGATTAGCCACAAGAGGAGGTTCATGGAGTGGAAGAAACCAATCATGCAGCGCCAAACATCAGAGGGCGGAAGCGCACTACAGAAGCTGAGCAACTGAACCTTGATGCAGCGCAGAATGTATGAGCACCTACATCACAGTGCAGACAGAGATAGTCACCTGACCGATTTACTGGATACATGGCTCTGATTAGCAATTGTATCGTGACAGAACCATCTTCTTTCGAGGAAGCTGTGGAGGATCCCGCATGGGTAGATGCCATGGTGGAAGAGTATGATTCGATTTTTAGAAACAATGCATGGGAGATTGGCCCAAGGCCAGAAGGGAAATCAGTGGTAGTTTTGATATGGATCTAAAAAGTGAAGCAAGTTGCTGATAGGAGCGTCGAGAAGTACAAGGAAATATTTTTTGCCGAGGGCTTCTCACAGATCGAGGGGATAGACTATGAAGAAACCTTTGCACCTGTCGTAAGGTATTCTTCCATATGAACCATCCTTGCTCTCTCAGCACAGATGGGTTGGCAGATTCATTAGATGGATGTGAAGATTGCATTCCTCAACGGAGTCATTGAGGAGGAGGTGTACATAGAGCAACCTGAAGGATTCGAAATATTTAGTAGTGAGTCACATGTGTGCAGGCTCAAAAGAGCATTGTATGGGCTGAAACAAGCACCTTGGGCTTGGTACACACGGATAGACGGTTATTTCACCGAACTTGGATTCACCAAAAGTGAGGCGGATCCAAACCTATACCAGATTGTGGTGGAGGGTAATTTGTTGATCATTGTGATTTATGTAGATGATTTGATACTAACAGGTGATGAACTGTTGATACACTCATGCAAGGTAGATCTTGCAAAGGAGTTTGAGATGAAGGACTTGGGCCTCCTTCATTATTTCCTGGGATTGGAAATTTGGCAGCGGAAGGATGGACTGTTTGTGTCTCAAGGAAAGTATGCCCGGGAGATACTGGAGAAGTTCAACATGCAAGGTTGTAAGCCTATCGACACTCCTCTTCCTGGTGGTTGGAGGAAATAGGATATTACATCGACAGAGGTAGTGGATGCCATTGTTTATCGATAGTTGGTTGGTTCGCTCATGTATCTAGTCAATACACGATCAGACATATGCTACGCTGTTAACCAGCTTTCACAAGCTATGGTTAAGCCTACCAAGCTCTTTTGGAAGGAAGGCAAGCATGTCCCGAGGTATCTCAGGGGCACATCGGGATATGGATTTTGGTACAGACAGTCGGATGAGTTGAAGCTGCATGGCTTCATGGATGCAGATTGGGCAGGGAGCCCAACGGACAGAAAGAGCACATTTGGAGGGATATTCAGTATCGGGTCTACAGAAGTTTCTTGGTACAACAGGAAACAGAGATCCGTGGCACTCATTTCAGCAGAGGTCGAGTACATGGCAGCAAGTTTGGCTGCATGCGAGGCTATATGGATGAGGAAGATCCTGGTCGGGTTATTCGGTTCAAACTTAGATCCTACTATGATATATTGTGATAATCAGAATTGCATTAAACTCTTGGTTAATCCAATATTTCATGATAGATCTAAACATATTGACATCTGGTACCATCATATCAGAAATTGTGTGCAGCGGAAGATCATGTTGCTTTCTTACATTCCTACGAAGGATCAAGATGCAGATATTCTAATGAAGCCACTCACCAGGAGCAAATTCGAATACCATAGAGATAGGATCGGGGTGGCAGACAATCCCTATCTTGTTGAGAGGGAGTGCTGAGATTCAACAAGATGATGAGCTTAGTGAAAAGATTCACCTTCACTAAGTGGGCCTGCAGACTATTTTTGGTGCAAAGTCTATTTTTAGACTATGTCAATTTTTAAACATGTCAATCATATTCTATGAGTTGCAGGATGCTATTTGTGGATGGTTGGTCAAGTTGGAAAAATATATGGACTTCTATTTTTAGACATATTGGGTGGAATCTATTTTTAGATTGCCAGTCTAAAAATAGATATGTCAAATATTATTAGCTCTTAATAATATTTGGACTCTAAAAGATGCTATATTCTCTTGGAGCACTTCAGTTAAGTGCACAGATGTGGCACAACATCTGACAGAAGGAATTACGCTATTCCTGAGGGTTTACTGGAGCTAATGCATGAGGACTTCAGTTAGAACTCATGTGACAGAGTTTGGTGGAGCTATAGAAGTAGTTGGTGGAGTTGTATTTAGTTTAACTCAGTTAGACTCAGTTGAGCTAGTTGCATCTAGTCTAACTGATTGATATACTAGTGAGAGTGGTGTGAATTAATAAATAAATAAAGTGGGTTAATCTGTGGCTTAGATTCACACCACTCTCACTAGTGTATCAATCTGTGGCTTAGATTCCAATTTTTTTTATTTTTTATAGTTTTATATAGATATTTAATACAGTCTATATATATATATATATATATGATGATGATGAAGATGGTTAATGTCTTTTGAGACCAAAATTTGGTTTATTAGACTTAAAAAGATAGATTAGCTAATTTATTTTAAAATATAAATTATAAATATAAAAATCAATAAATTTTAAATTTAATTTTACTTAAAAATAAATAATTTAATATCAAAATTAGATCAATTTTAAAACTAAAAAAATATTAAGAGACTTAAATTTAAACCCAAATAAAAAAAATATAATATTTTTAAAATTACATTCTCAACTATAATAACTTATAAAAAAATCACAAATTTATATGAAAAACTTATCCGATATAAATTGTGAGTGCAACAGAGAATATGTTGGGCAATCACATAAATGAAGTACTTCCATGTCCACTAAGAAATTGTCAAATGTATTATTGTAGTAATATTTTCGCAAACAAATATGTTTTAAATTAAATTTATTTTAAAAATAATAGCAATAATTTTAGCGAAGCAGAGAGTAAGTTCATTGAGGGTAATGAACAAACAAATGAAAAATAATAAAACAACGTTAAAATTGTATTAGAATAATATTATATTTTTTATTTATAGCAATGATAAAATATTATTATAAAATTTAGTTTATTAACTTTTATATTTTATATATATATTTAAATTTATTTTAAAAATTATAATTATTTATATAAATAATCATGTGTTTTTTTTTATGTTTACGTTTCTTAAGATTGTATTAATTGGATAATTTATGATGGTGAATTTTGCATGTAAATTGAAGATTGTAGTGGTATTTAAAAGAATATGGTGTGGTTATGTGTAGTTATTATTCTCCAAACAATTCATATTAAAAATATATAGTCTTTCTCATAATATTTTAGATATATTATAGATTATTTTATTTATCATATATCTATTATTTTGAAAAGTTCAAATAGAAAACAAAACCACTTTATTTTGAGATATTCAAATACAAACTAAAACATCTTTACACTATTTTTATGTAGAAAATCTATATTCTCTATAAAAAACAAATAATCTTTACATTCATTTTATGTAGGGAATGGATATTCTACATAGAAAACAAATCATCTTTATTCTCAAACATTCAAATACTAACCAAAACATATTTACATTATTTTTATGTAGGGAATTGATATTCTCCATAGAAATCTTGTGATATATTGGGTGGTAAAACCCACACCCAATGTCTAGCTCTTTCCCATAATATGAACATAGCAACTACTCCCCCAAATCCAATCCCAAATCCCATAGCTAATGTTAATAATGACATTTTTTTCATCCAAATGGCTTAGCCATCCCACTTTGACATTATTACTCTTACCACCATTGTCTTCTCCTATTGGTGGCATTTTTACATTGCATGGATTTAAAGGACACCCTCTTAATCATTTATTATTTTGAAATGATGTCACGTTGAAGGTAGAAAATTGCGTCCCTGTTGGGATTGGACCACATAAGCTATTAAATGAAACATCAAAAACTGCCAACATTGACAATTGAGAGAGCTCTTGAGGAATCTCTCCAGTCAACCTGTTTCCTACTCCAAAGTAGATATCTTACTAAGTGATGCAGGTATTTGTCCTTCAAATTGATTCCCAGATAAAATCAACAATCTCAAGCTACTTAGCTACCTATGCTTGGAGGGATTCGTCCTGTAAATTTAATGCTTGACAAGTCAGTTATTGTATTTGTGGCAAGCACATATGTGAGAGTATACTCAATTCTTTCGATGATAATGGAAAATGGTACTTCAATCTTATGTTCATTATCAACTTCAATCATTGAATATGCATTGATTGTAAATCCCTGGAGTCTCTCAAGATGAAAGGTATTCCTCCATTGAATTTATTGTTAGATAAATCCAAAACTTGTAACTTGGTAAGATTTGTAATAGATTGAGGAAGGCCACCATGAAAATTATTATAACTAATACTTAACACTCTTAACTTTTGAAATTTTCCAATATATGAAGGCATCTCACCCTTCAATTGATTTTTCCTTAAATCCAACAATACACACATGGCCAAAGACATTGGCAAAGTTCCAAAAAAATTGTTAGATATATATTTATGTTGATTTGTTTTACTTTAATTTTTATTTATGAATATACGTGCTAAGTAAGGGTTTCGATTTGTAATTGCATATCATAGTTTTGTCTATGTTTTTTTACCCTGTTTTATTCATGATTAAGTAAGATTGTGCAGTCTGTTAGTAATTTCAAGAAGTGTGTTGAACAACACCTGTATAATTAATAGCTTTGTTAAGAGAAGCTTTGTTAAGGAAAAAAATCCCTAAAGCCACAGTCAAGTGTCCCTCTGGATGCAAAAACCTGGTTTTAACATCCCCCTATATTGCCTCGTGTGAGAATTTGGTCCTCGCAAGCAGATCATTTCCGAAAGGGTCGGTAATAGTGGGCTTTTTTGGTTCATGCAACTACATTTGAACTTGGGTCTAGGCCCCATCAAGCCAACAACTACGGTGATAGTAGCTTGCACATTCCTAAGGATATTGACAAACTCTCTACTTTTTCGTTGCAATTCATGTAAGTGGAAAAATACTTTATGTACGGTCACGAGCTCCTCATAGAGGTCTCGCATAATGTCTCCAAGTGTGGATACTTCAACATTTATTGTTGCTCTCATCTACTCTAGGTAGACTTGTAGGGAAGGTGTATTCTCCGTTGTTGTGCAAATTTATTCATTCCCTTGTCAGACAACCTATAGATTCTGTACCAACTATTTAATCTCGGTCATCAAATATTGAGTGTTAGATTTCGCTGAACCTACGAAGGCCAAGTTGGATTCGGCAATAATGTTTGGATTCTTGCTGGTATCTCCCACTATCATCCTTTCTCTCATAAATGCAGGTGATGCATGATCATCCGAGAAGTTCTTTCGATGCGCTTGTACAATATCCTTTTGGAGTTCATCAAATGAAATGATAGATTGTATACATCCATCACCTTATCATCATCAAGGGGAACTATCTCCCCTTCCTCGCTCGGGTTTGGCTCTACAATTGGAGTTGGTGGAGTCTGAACGGTGGGCGCCTATGGTGCACTAGTAATCAGGTCAAAATCTTCATCATATGGCTCCAACCCCAACTCCATACCCGCAAATTCAATCAACCCCTCAATCTATTGAGAAAGCTCCTGATTTTTCATATGTTCGCTCACTCCCTCTGCTCATGTCTGATCCTATTCCTACTCTTCAACCTGTATGGATGCCTTTTATTTCACTATGGCACCTTTCCTTCCCTCTTCTTCCTTCTTCTGCTTCTCTTCTTTTTTTATTCTCCTTAGTTCTTATTCTTCCCTTAGCTCTTGTTTAGCTTTCTGTGCTCTTAGATTTGCTTCCTCCAAGCTTTTCTTCTCTCTCTTCCTCCGCTCTGCTCTCTATATCCTCTACCTCCTCTTTTCTTCTATTTCCAAAGACGTTTTTGAAGCAATAGGATATGCTTCCATCTTCCAAATTTTCTCCTCCTCTCCATTGTTAGGGACCTTCCTCTTTCCCTTATCTTGTACTGAGTTGTTGTCTTATATTATTGTTTCATCTAGAACTGTTGTCATCTCTGGAGTAGCTTGTGATGTCCTAGCTATACTGATCGGTTCGAGGGGTCTAGAGGATTTTTAGAAATTCTTTCATGGTTCCTCCTTCGACTAATGAAATGCCCCACTGACCCAATTGTAGTAGATCCTCACATAGTAGTTCTTGGAAATTCCCCTCGGGTCATACAGATTGAAGTATTTTGTACTGAATTCAAATTTCACTATGGATTTCGCTTCGGTATATACAACTTTGAGATTATTGATCTCGTATAATATGATATGAAAAGGAAGCGTGGGCGATGGTGCTCTCTTATTCATGTGCAGTGCTGCTGACAAACCTGTGGTGAGATGGTAAGATACTTCTTGCATAACAATTCTGTCAGTGGCATATCTTGGCAAAATATGTTGCAACTTTTGCTCACCAAATAATTTTCTCAATGTGTCATCCAGTAAGGAAAACTAATCTGCAATATCTGATATCTCATCCATCTATCCTTGTGACATGAAAGGTGGTTCCACCTAAAATATAAGCATTTATAGCGAGATGATCAAGTGACTAGTTAGTTGCTCCATAACTCCTTTATGAATGCAATCTAAAAGTAGTTTTCCATAAATATGCACGTCATTTTCTCTTGGTGTCCACGTCCAGTTCGTGCCATGAAATTGATTATGTGCAAAGATTGCATCCAGTAAGTATGCAGACATATATAACCTTTCTTGCTCACCCTTAGGAGGATCTTGGGCTTGTGCTACATGGGCTCTCAGCCGATGAGCCAAAAAATATGACTAGTTGAAGGACTTCCCCTCATTCACCACCTAGTTCAATAAGATATCCCACCCCTCAAGAAATATTTGTGTGCTCGGTTAGCCATATTTTTCAAGCTAAGATGACCAAGAGCTGGTAGGCCTTCCTCAATGAATTTGTCTTATATTTGTGGGTGGGTGTTTGTCTAGAATTCGATGGCTCCTTCACCCAACTTCTGAATATATCCTTCGTCCTTGCATAACTGTGGTTAGCGTAGAATAATGAGTCCATGATCTTTACTGGCTCGAGAAGATGATACATCCACTCAAAATCTACTACTAGAAATGTAGCAATGTTTTGTCCGCTGGTGTTGCTCAGTGTCATAGTTTTCTCATCAATGTGTGAGACAACCCAGTTGATCACATCTACACATGGGAAGGCTCGATACCTGCATCCAACCCTGTACATTCCTGACTGTTGAATGCTCAGATAATTGGATCAGTTCTCTAAATCTTCCCCAAATTCCTTTGCAAAAGAATCTTTAATTTTTTGTCATGTTAGTTTCTATTCCTTTTCTACAAACCATTGAATATTCACATATACTGGAAAGGTAACCAACACTTGCTCAAGTACTTCCCCGATACTGCTTTCGGTGGTTTCTTTTGAATCAACTCTCTTGGGTTCCATGGTAATAGTGGTTGTTAGATACATTCTCAACAAATTTTGTATCAGTGGGACAAAAAAGACACTCATGGAAAGAAAACATCATGCTTAAGCAAAAAAAAATCAAGGCATGTTTAAGCAACAAATCAGGCATCTAATGGAAAGGATTATGTAATTTTCATTGGTAAGAGAGGTTGGTTTCCTGAGAGAAATATGCACTATGTAGTCCCAATAGTCAGGGTCGAAAGCTTGAGGTCTGAGACTACGCAATGCGTAGTTCAGCCTGGGCAGTGGTCGGGGAGAGACTACACATTGCGCATTCTTTGTGGCCAGGGATACAGACTGAGCTACAGAACTACACAATGCATATTTTTTCCAGTCTGTACTTCACACTGTGCAGTTCGAGTGGGCAAGCTCTTGGGTTGAGCCTTAAGATTGTGCAGTGTCGAGCTGGGAAAAGTGAAAATAGACCAAGGTAATGGAAAATATTCCTAAGGAAAGTGTGATAAATGAGTAGATGTGAGAGATAGTGTTGGCTTGAGTGCATGTCTAACTAAACGTGAATGAAACAAAACAAATCGAGTGCGGAAACTAAATAAATGGGAAGAAAACCAAATCGCTTAGGAGAGTTGTCACAATGACGACCATCGACACAAAAAATGAAGAAACCAATGTGACACTTGTGAAATGCAAATGATAACTTGAAACAACACTTCTACAAGCTAAATCAAGTTGAAACGCCAACATGCATTTAAAAAAACAAGAAAAACATGACTCACACAAGCCAAAAGACAAAAAGTGGTAAATGCAAAACTCATCCAAAAAAGCGAGGATGATCGCACCAAAAGTTCCTTGATCTCCTCAGGAATGCTACAACTCCAATATTGAGTGTGAAAATGAGCTCTAGGGGTGTCAATTAAATAGATTTTAGCAAATTAGGGTTTATGACATGCATGCCTAAAATCAAGGAAAGAGCGACACATGGTGAAAGCTTCCAAAAATAGCGTGTGTCTCCTTCACGTTACTAAAAATAGATCCCTAATTTTTAGCAATTTTTTTTCTTTTTTTGATTTTCTATTTTTTCGGGAAAAACTTCCCATGCACATCACCTGGAAAGATTGCGCAATTATGGGAACTGGGTAAATTTCCATCTCAGTGCATTGTCTAGTTTCTTAGCTCAGTGAGGGATTGTGAAATTTGTAGGATCATTGTTGGGATGCCTTCCATGACTGCGTATTTTCCGATCTCAAGGTTGGTTTTGAGTCTTGACTGTGCAATTGCAATCATCAAGGTTTCTTGCCCTCATGGATTATGTATTTTTTGGAGGCAATTGCATAACTATTGTGCAAGACTAAGTTAGGAGGTTTGCTTGCGACTTAGAAAGATTAGCTAAGTTAAAATCGAGTGAACAAAAGAACAAATCAAGGATAAGTATCAATCAAAGCATGAATAGCTAATAGTAGTGCAATATAAGCTCCTATGAAAAGAAAGTTAGGCTCCAAAATCTAAGCAAAGGAAACATTTTGGAGGATGGTTGTAGCCACTACAACATTGGGCTTCAAACAACACCTCTTACATCCAACCACTTGAATACTTATATAGATTCAAGGGAATAAGATACGATATTTTACATGTAATGTCATGATATCCTCACAAGTATACAATTGTCTAACAAAATAAAAAATTAAACTCTAACAAAATTCTTAGATTATATAAATAATTCCATCTACAAATATCAACATTAAATTGAAGGACTATTAACAGAAATATCTTAAAAAATAAAAATAGAATCATAGCCATCCTTCTTAGACAAGCATTTAAACATTTAAAGTGAGGGTTGGATGAGTTTCCTCTACTTCAATATTAGGGTTTTTTAATCGTATTTAACTACTCAACTGAAATTTTTTTTAACTTCCATCCACCACTAACCCCTTTATATCATCTAATATATTGAATAATTATTTCACTATTTATATACCACCCCACACCCCACCCCAACCCAAGGCCCCCTAACCTAGCCACCTTAAAATTATAAATCCACATGATATGCTATTGGTTTACTCATGAGTCCCTTTATTTAGTCCAAATAGTAATTCATGAATTTAAAAAAAAAAAAAAAAAACACATAAAAAATTAAACCATTTATATGTATAACAAGATTATACCAATATTTAGATTTGTTAAGGTGGGGCAATACCATACATAACCTAAGTTGCTTAAGATAGAGAAAATATTGTCTAAGTTTCATAATTTGTAAACTAAAGCACATATGTACAGGGGACACTCAATCTTGACCAAGAAGGGCAGCCAATTCCACTGCTAGCCATAAAACAACACTTATGGTTTCCATAAGCACTAACACTTTGCAATTGTGCATAAATTTTGTTCATCACCATAAGCCAAAAACTATATCATAATAAATAATCACATTCCAATAATAATCATCATCTAAACATTATTTGTACTATGGTATTGAATGTTTAAAGAAAGTTTTAAGTATTATTATTATTATAAGGTTTAAATTATTTCTAATAATTTTTTTTTTTAATATTACTTTTTATATAACATAACATGATAAAATTTTAGAGTCAAACCCTATATTAAAACATATTTTAAAGCTTAAATATTTTAAATCCCTTATGAATAGAAATCTACCTACTTTAAACATATGTTTAAGATTATACAATTTAAATTTTATCATAGTTATTTATCTTAAGTAAGTATTAGGTAGATGGAATCATTATGTAAGTAAGTATTATGTAGATGGAAGACTTCTTTGCTACATACCAATGAACTATATAAACGTGTATTAGGATTTTCTATAATATTTCAACTTAGTACTATTTCTTTCCATAATTCTTTTTCTTACCTTGTGTTATTAATTATTGTTTGAAATTATTTTAAGAATATTTTTGTATTATTAGTTATTATTTACGAAATTTTAGAAGATAGTTGTTTTGTTCATAAATTTTATGAATATTTGGTTATCATGAATTTGTATTTTAGTTAAAAAAATAAAAAATATATTATTTAAAATATTATTGTAACCACCCTCTTAGTCATTAACAATGATTAAATTTTGTTAACTAATTATGAGTTAATTGTGACTATTGTTATTTGGAATTTCTGAATAAAGTAATTTTGATGAGAAATAAAATTTACTGAGAAATTAGTTTCTTGTGTAAAAATTTATGGTAAAGTAAAAATAGAACCTGTAGTTGTTGGAACAGAAAAGAAACAGTTAGACAGTTCTCCACAGAAGCTCTGGAATAAGTAGAACATTCCAAGAGAGTTTTGGGGTTCTGCAGGAAAAAGAAAAAAAACCTATGTGTTTCTGGAAGGCAATTACCAGATCAGAGTGTTAGCTGGGTTGGAGACTGGACCGGACTGTCCCGAGTCTCCCCAGTATTCTGTTCCACTGGAGTTGGAGGAATTGGACCGGATTGTTCAAACACTCCTCCAGAATCACCACAGTGATAATAATCACAGGCACAAAGCTCGGAGGGAAAACTGGGCATGTAGTTGCCAGTTTATGGTTGGGAGGAAACGGGCATCTACGGCTATCTTGAAAAACAGATGAGTTTTCCATTACAGAAAGTTGATGGCAGTGATATTTATTTCTGTATTTTATTACTAAATGAATGGTTTAGTTAATGTAAATAGAATAGTTTTTAATGTGCAAGAAACAGAAAATGAAGTAAATGAAAGACAGTGAATTTCTTTATGTACAGTACAGTTACGAAATAGGTAGTATGATTCTCATAACGAATACAAGCAAAGCAGAGTCTAGGGTTACTGCAAAGAGTTGATAGATTTAAATAATACGCACAGTAAACAGAAAAGACAGATTTAAGTATTACGCACAGTAACCAGAAATGATAGATTTATATATATACATTGCACAGTAGACATGTTTGTAGTTTAAAGCTCCATATTGCACATTTCCAACAACCCAGAAAAGTATGCAATGAGAAAATTAGTACCGGCGTTAACCCATGGGCAGAAGGGTTCGACCCTCCGCTCTGGGCATGTCGCCCCTGCTACTTGATTTGCGCGGACTGGGTGGGTGGTCCGGTCACCCTGCTACCCGGCGCTAAGGGAGACCCGGGAGCAGAAACCATACAAAATATATACGGATATATCTAATATAACAACTGGAAAGGAAATGTAATGAGAAACAACGACTGATATTCAACACATTATTCCAGTGAACCCTGTCACAACAAGCTCAACCTACAGAATTACATGCAACGGAACCACATCAAAACCTGGAAATATGTAAACAGAGCACTTGACAGGAAAACATATGAACCGAATAAATCGTAGCGGAAGGATTAACTTAAATCGCCATAATCTTTATAACCAAATTTCAAAAAAAAGGGTATTGCTTTCAGCGGCCCAGTCACAAAGAGTATTCTACTCCACCCCTTTCACAGATACAGAACTAGGAAAAAAAAAACAAAGCGAGCAATTGAAAACAATAATTATTATTCAGGAGTAGGAGTGTAGTCGATAAGAGTTAATGGTATCAAAACGAGAATCACTCAGGAGAACGGAAAAGTCCTTAACCCTGAACGGCATTATCTACAGACTTGCCAACTTAGATAAATATAATAAAAAACACAGTCTCTAACCCTGAAACTCGGGTTGAAAACGATGGAAGAACTTCAACAGTCAATTCCAGTGATTTCGTTTCATATCCAGCCAACTTAAAACCTGTGACTACAGACTATAGAAATGAAACCCTCCCGGAATGGGTAAGGTTAAAATCAACTTCGTTCTTCCAAAGAACCTGCCCGGTCGACTTGAAGTGTACCTGAGAATTAAGAGCCGATGTAAATCCTTTGTATGCCAAGTGGAAACGAGAAATGGGGGTTGAAACAGTAAGAGCGGAACGAGGGAAGAGTACCTGCGGTTAGCACAGTGAGAACGTGAATTAGTAATGGAAGAATAGCTTAATCCATGAACAACAAAATGTATCGAAGAAAACTCGGTGTTATAGTAGAACTTGGCACCTTACCTGGTGAGGCTATTGAGGAATACGCGTGAGAATGAAATCCTAGAAGCGTCAGTCTCCATGAGGAGCGCCTCGAGCAGAGTAAACCCTGGGAAAACGAAAAGAAAAGACTGTTAAACCCAAACAGAAGGAACTTAACTTTCCATAACTCGCAAGCCGATTAAAACAAAACAACACAAAGGAATAACCAGAGGAACCACCGTTTTGCGTACCAGAAGCGGGGTGATGAGGTAAACCCTAGCCACCATAGGAGCCATAGACCAGGTCATACGCAGAAATTAGCTGAATAAATCACTTATTGAATGAAGATTAACCCGATCATACATCAATTTCGAATTGCATGCATAACACATAACCTTCTTCTACAATTAATTGTCACATGCGGAAATAATATAGAAGCAATCGCACCTCAAATCAATCACACATTAACTCGGTATGTATGGGGAAAGCCTATAGCTGAAAACCCCCCAGCTATTGTGTATATTATAATGGAGAAATCATGTAACAATCATAGTACAAAAACTCTTCACAAGCTCTCATGCACTACCTCCCATGCTACACACTATCAAGCTAGATCTAGCAAATCACTTGCTCCAATCCTTAGCCACTTGATAGCCAACCTTGATTGCGTATTTTAAAGCTATGGGATGGCCTCTTTATATAGATAAACCACCAGCCTAAACTTTGCAATACTCATAGCTTACTCCACCTATCTATGTGTTGCAAATAGCAACAGTATAGTTACAACTGATAGCTAACTCTACCCTTTCATCTATCTCTTTCACTGGTCTTCTCTGAACTGATCATGCACTGTAGTGAACTGAAGTGTTCTTGAGTTGACTAATGAGTTAATATTTAGTAAATTAAATATTATTTAATTTACTCCACTCATATCTAGTTGATTAGTTAGTTAACTAATCCCAACTAGTTCAACTAAAACAAACGGAACACAACTCCACTACTTGTCCCGTTAACTCCTCCAAAACTCCTGCCACTGAAGTCTAACTGAAGCCAACCATGCAAGATGCCATCAAACCCTAGGAACCACGTGATTCCTTGTGTCGGTTGCATGAGCCACCTCCATGACTCAAACTGAAGTGCGCCAAGAGAGTAAACTGTTGTTTATAGTCAAAATATTATTAAGGGTAAATAATATTTGACTTCCTTATTTTTAGGAGATCAGTCTAAAAATAGCCTGGGTCCTAAAAATTAGGGTCTCATCTATTTTTACCGACATGTCGCATACTCCAAGAATCTCCAAGTAGAGTCCCGTTAACTCCTCCAAAACTCCTGCCACTGAAGTCTAACTGAAGCCAACCATGCAAGATGCCATCAAACCCTAGGAACCACGTGATTCCTTGTGTCAGTTGCATGAGCCACCTCCATGACTCAAACTGAAGTGCGCCAAGAGAGTAAACTGTTGTTTATAGTCAAAATAATATTAAGGGTAAATAATATTTGACTTCCATATTTTTAGGAGATCAGTCTAAAAATAGCCTGGGTCCTAAAAATTAGGGTCTCATCTATTTTTACCGACATGTCGCATACTCCAAGAATCTCCAAGTAGAATTCCCAAATTATGCTCAGTATGTCTAAAAATAGACATAGTCTAAAAATAGACTTTGCGCCAGAATTTGCCTGCGGGCCCACTTAGTGAAGGCGACTTCATTTCACTAAGCTCCATCATCTTGCTGCATTCTCAACACTCCCTCTCGGCAAGATATGGATTATCTGCAACCCCTATCCTGCCTCTGTGGAATTCGAACTTGCTCCTGGTGAGCGCCTTCGTCAGGATGTCGGCATCCTGATCCTCCGTAGGAACATATGAAAGCATCATGATTCTCCGCTGAACACAATCTCTGATATGATGGTACCTGATGTCGATGTGTTTGGACCTATCATGAAATACTGGATTAGCCGAGAGTTTAATGCAACTCTGGTTATCACAGTAGATCACTGTAGGCTCCAAATGCAACCTGAACAATCCTGCGAGGATCTTCCTCATCTAAATAGCCTCGCATGCAGCCAAGCTAGCTGCCATGTACTCGGCCTCTGCTAGGCCCAGGTTTTCTTTGTCGTCTTCTGGCATTACCCCGGGAGGATCTAACATTGACTAATCTCTTGAAAACTCCTCCCGAAGTGCTCTTCCGGTCCGTTGGCTCCACCTTGTGCATCGATGAAGCAGCTTCCTCCATCCTCTATGCATACACATAGACCATATCACGATATTGCCTACGATATAGCGCAATACATGCTTGCCTGCCTTCCAAAAGAGCTTGGTAGGCTTAACCATAGCTTGCGAAAGCTGGTTAACTGCATAGCATATATCGGGTCGAGTATTGACCAGATACATCGACGACCCCACCAACTGTCGATAGACAGTGGCATCCACTACCTCCTCCGAAGTAGCATCTCCCTTCCTCCAACCTCCAGGAAGAGGGGTATCAACAGGCTTGCAGCCTTGCATGGTGAACCTCTCCAGAATCTCCCGGGCATACTTGCCCTGAGAAACAAACAGTCCTCCACTGCGCTGCCAAATCTCCAATCCCAGGAAATAATGAAGGATGCCCAAGTCCTTCATCTCAAACTCTCGTGCAAGATCCTCCTTGCATGAAAGTATCAAATGCTCATCGCCAGTCAAAATCAGATCATCTACATACAGTACGATGATCAACAGCTTCCCCTCCACCACAATCTGGTACAGGTTAGGATCCGCCTCACTCTTGGAGAATCCAAGCCCGGTGAAGTAGCTGTCTATCCGAGTGTACCAAGCACGAAGTGCTTGCTTCAGCCCGTACAGTGCTCTCTTGAGTCGGCACACATGCGACTCACTGCTGAAGATCTCAAAACCTTCAGGCTGCTCTATGTACACCTCTTCCTCAATATCTCCATTGAGGAACGCAGTCTTCACATCCATCTGATGAATGTGCCACCCCATCTGCGCTGAGAGAGCAAGGATCGTCCGTATGGAAGAGTACCTTGCGACAGGTG